>VCHN02000014.1:139126254-139699188 GCA_007115665.2 Sequoiadendron giganteum | reverse complement strand
AGGAGGTTGATCATGGCTTGAACATAAGCAAGTCCGCCCTACCAAGGATGGCACAAAGCATAGGCAAGTCTGCCTAGCACATGAAGGAATGGCATGAACACCTGGCAAGTCCGCCCAAGCATGTCCAAGACAAGGTGAAGTCTGCCCAGGGTAAAGTTGGCATGAAGTTGGTAAAGTTCGCCCTCCAAAGGAGAATGTCAAGACAAGCTCCAAGTCCGCCATGAAGATGAAAAACACAAGGTCAAGTGCGCCTAGCCAAGGAAATTTGAAAATTTGGCTAAGTAAAAAAAGGTTGGAAAAACTCAAGTGAAGTCCGACCTCCCTCTTCAAAGCAATGTCCAAGAACCAAGAAAGTCCGACGTGACTAGAAAGCATCGTCCAAAGCAACTTCAAAGTCCGCCTTGCCCAAGGGAAGATGAAGTCTGCCAAGGAAAATTCAGAAAATTGACTAAGTGTTGGAAAGAAAACAAGAGGACAATAAAGAGGAAGTGAATAAAATCCTTGTCCAAGGATGGAGTTCGCCCTACATAGCACAAGCCAGACTCATAATTGAAGGCAAATCCGCAGGCAAAGTTCATTTGAGCATAGAGATGGCCAAAATCTGGGCTAACTGTTGAATGGTCCACATGAAGGTATTACAAAATGAAATTGAATAGCCAAAATTTGGCTGAGTATGGGAAATACTTCACATAGAAAGCTCCAATTTCCTCCATTGTGGTGAAAGCACAAGGGAGTTTTTCTCCAAATTCAAGGCGCTTGTAGCAATCAGGAAAGAAAACCTTAACGACTTCAAGTCTAAACATGTGCTCAAAGGCGAGACTTCCAATACAGGTGAGAAGAAGAAATAAAAGTCTCAAAAGGAATCCAAAATCAAAGCTAGGAAGAAACAAGCACCAAGGACAAAGCCATCGGCAAAGAAAATATTTTAAGACAAGAACATGAAAAAACGAACATGGAGACCAAGGAGGACATCCAACCTGCTGAAGTGGCGCCTTGACCAATCAAATTGTTCCAAGTCGGCACACCTAGATTCTATGAACCTGGCACTCCACAATGCGGCAACTTTCTATTTTATTGTTGGTTCATATTTAGCAGGAAGGACAAGTGTCCCAAAATGTAATTTTCTCATTGGTCGAGAGGTAGTTAGTTATGACAAGCCCTAATTAGGGTTTTATTTTGTAATCTCGACCGTTGATTCTAAATCAATCTTGGCCATTGAATTGTAATTGGGGAGCCTATAAATTGAGCTCGTCCCTCATTTGTAAAGCATGGGAGCATGTTGCAAAACATGTTGAGATAAGTAAATTGTTGCATATGACTGCCAAAGTAATAAGTAATGCATTGTTCAAATTGATGGTGATTATTTCTCTTATTTTGGAGTTGGCATGGTTCTTATCCCTCATCATAGTTTAGATTTTATTTCATGTATGTTAGGCGAATGCAAGATTTGATAAGTATTGATTTATGGTGTAAACTTGGCTCATACTTTCTTTGGATGGATGATTTTCATTCAATGCGTAAAGTTAGACTGAGCTTTTGACGTGGATGCTTTAATGTTTACCTCGAATAATGTTGTTCTATTGATGGTGTTGTTCGTAGTAAAGAAATCTTAAGCACAAAACCCCTTGAAGATTGCACCCACTTTGTGTAGTTGTCGTTGAGCGTGGCGAAGCAAAGCGTGGTTATTGGTTTCACCAAGTTAATACCGTCTCTTGGATTCTTAGGGAGTAGATTAGAAATTCTAAACCCTTATCTCCTTTTTTTAGTTTGTTTGATCCAGGACCCAAACAATAGAGCTTCATTGTCTAGACCTTCATTGTGAATTAAACAAGCCTAGCATAAGTCCCCTTGTGATTACCAGCAAATCACAACAACCACAGAGCTTATCCGCACCCCAACTTACGAAACATTGGAATTACCATGTGACCTTTTTTGCAATCTTAGCACAAGAGGTAGTTTTTCAAGAGAGGATAGAGCGTCTATGGATACTTTATTCTAGAGTGTTTGGTGTGTCATAAAATATGCATCAACACTAACACAAGTACAATAGTAGAGCCCAACCTTCAAAGGATCGAAAACCACATAGAATAATGAAATAAATTTGCACAATCTAAAACTCATTGAAGACAGTCTTGATCCAAGTGAGAACTAAGAAGAGAATATAGAATTAAAATAAGAAAAAACATAATGGAACCACTAAACTCACTAGCTTAGCCAATGAAACCCATGTTGATGAAAAACTAAGACAATTATAAATGGTGTAGGGCGGTAGATGGGATAGGGAAATCAAGCACTACACATTAGAAATCCCAGATGTCCATTGCAAAATCACAATTAGGTAAATTTAGGATAGCTTAAAGGATGTCAAAGGTATATTGAATGTAAAAATAGCCTGATTTTCTACATTCATAGGTGTGGTTTTACAAGTCTTACTCCGGTCTAGTCTTTAAGGTCTTGAACTGCATATCCGTATGAGCATCTTTAAAGTCTTGAACTTAACTGCATATTTGGCTATATTCATATGTGTGTTTTTACGAGTCTTACTCCCCATCTAGTTTTTTACTGCACATCTGGATGAGCTTGTATTTAACGTCTTGAACTTAACCGCTCCCTTCATCTTAACTTTAAAGTCATATTCAGTGTTTTCTGATACAATACATGCTTTGTAAGTGTCTTGTCTGAGTTATCTCTAAGCTGAAAATTGATTATTCGTTCATTTTCTCATAAAACGACTATTTGGCTATATTCATGTGTATTTTTATGAGCCTCTCTCCCTATCTGTTGCACATTGCATATCTAGATAATCTAGTTCTTTAGACCTTGGGCTTTACCACCCTGCTTAAATTTAGAATCATATTTACAGTGACTTGTAAAACAAGACATCTGATTTATATGCGCCTTCCTGAGGTTTACCTAAGCTGTAATTTAGCTATTTTATACAATTATATATTAATATTGTTGTATAGTTTTTTCATTTTGTCCACTTTCTCATAAAACTATGTGCACACATAAGCCTTAGTTGCATGGCCCTGGTATGATGAATGGACAATTAAAGGTGGTAATGATTGCTTTTAGACTAGTTAATTCAGAGAAAAAAATTATTGGTGCCAAAGACTACTTATAGGTTCCCACTGTTGGCACTTCGAAATCCTGAGAAGGGAATAGGTGTACTCCAAAACTACAATTTTCTGTTACTGTTAATCTCTCTTGAGGAAAGAATCTACTTGGTTCATTAATATCTCCTTGCCAGTAAAGTTGGTTCTCCAATCACTCAATGTTGAGTAGGAGAGCTTTGAGAGAAGGCTGTTGGAGCCATACATTAGTGAATTGAACTATTGAAGGGTATGAAATGAAATGTAAAAAATGGTAGTTTTGTGCTTGACATACTCCTTTCCCAGTAGCATGGTTAATAATTATTTCTACCTTCATACTTGAGTAAGATTTGATGCATAAAATCAGTCTTGTTGATGCTTTTTGATGTGGGCATACAGGTTAGAAAACTGGGTATCAAAGTTGAGTTAAATCCTTCCCTACTAACATAAAAGAAGTTTAAAGTTGTGAGGGGGCTAGTTTAAACAAGTAATGGCTCTATAGTCAAATGATATGTAAAATACTTCTGCTCTCTCATCCTTGCATATTGATATCTTAATCTAATTATGGCAAATCCCTTGGCACAAGCCTAATTCGATAAAAGAGTTCTATACTCTAAAGCTACAGTTGAGTGGAAATTCCTTTTTGACCCTCTTAAAACTTGTTTAAAAGCATCTAAGAATGAAACAGTCTGACTCTTAATAGACTGTCTATATACTCACCCAAAATGAGAATATTACAAAAAGGCCAAAGAAAATCCAACCTACTTCCGAATGAACCTATACAATGAGGACCCCTCCAAAGCAATACTAGCATGCAAAAACTAGCAAAACAAATTTTCTTGGAAAAATAGTAAAGAAAACAACAGATGCCCTCTCATACAGTTCACATTCAAGTCTTTAAGATTACACAAACTTTTGTTCAAATAAGGAAGCAGCTGTGGTATCATAGTAAAGGCATACAATAAAGAATACATGTGGAGCATCTGAAAATAACTTCAACATGCTTCCCCAAGCTTGAAATACAAACTCATAGAGCAACTACACAACTATTACATAATTACTCCCTTTATGGCTTTTCAACTTTCAAATATCTGCACTTAATACATTATACTTTTCAGGTTATACAGGAAACATACAGATTGTGATTTCCACATTGCCATACTAGACTATGATGGAAATGCACTACTTTGAGTGGTTAGTTCTATGGGTTTACTACTACAAACCAATCTGTGTACACTGTGCTTACCAACACTGCATATCCTTGCACTTATTTTTTGTGGTTTTGTCCTACAGACTAGACTTCTGATTTGTGCATTCCCATGTTGTTTAGGCAATATACTGGAGACTATTTGAAAAACTCAACTTGAAGTTGTACATAATACATAATAGAAATTATTTCCAATGCCAAGATTTCCTATAGAATATCTCATAAAAAACCTATGACGTAGCTCCATACTAGATACAACCAAACTCACAAACTTTTAAACATAGGATCAAAACTATGCCACCAAAACAGTACCCCAAATAGGCAATAATTAAAATCACTCTATAACATAGCGAAAGCCAAAATTGAAATTTTCCAACTAACAGTCCAATACTGATCAAAACATTACAAATAAATAATATGCATGCGATACTAGGCCACCACATATACACACCACACTCCCAAACAACCAAGAAGAAATGTAACGAGTACTTGGATCACATTCATTAATCACAAAACCACTTAAATTGAAATTACCAAGATAAAACTCCAGCATTAATCAAAAAATCACAAATGAATATAAATGTGTGATATTAGGTCACCAAGTATACACACCCGACTCCAAAACAAGCAAGAAGAAAAATAACAAGTACTTGATGACATCGATTAATCACAAAATTGAAATTACCCAAATACCACTCCAATACTAATCAAAACATTACAAATGAACATGTGTGTGTGCGCGCACTAATAGACCATCAGAAATGCACACAATACTCCCAAGCAACCAAGACAAAAGATAATGAGGGTATGGTTATCATATCGATTAGCACCCACGTGATTGAAACTTCTAAAAGCTGAACATTCCAACTTTCATAAACTTATGAGTAGGAATATCACTAATAAGTGAGCACAACCTTTTACAAGAACAACTTCTATAATAGCTAAGAACCTTGTCACAATGGAAATTGTAGGCAAAAACAGCAATAGCAAAATCAGCCAACAAATAGCCTGCCTGCACAGTGCACTTTAAAGCCCTGTTGAAAAGGAAATTGCACACAAAAACTTCAGTTATTGCTATAGTTTGTGTTAAGGCATGTCTTAGTCTTTTAGATGTGTAGGTCTAAAATTATTAATGTGCTATGATGGTAGGAATGGTTAACTTGGTTCATTTTGTGCTGTCACATGTATGTACATACCCACATGTCTCTCATGTACATTTAATAAGGTTGCTCTCCAATCAACCTTAAACTCTAATAGCTTGTAGGATGTTCTAAGATGACTCATTTTATCCATCTAATCTTCATATCTACTCATCTAATCTAATTCTTCTATTGTTTTCTAGAGCTGTTAATAAATAAGAGTACACATACCCATTACTAAATTGAGTGTGCCCTTCTTTTCTACTGAGCTCTTAGCATGTACAATCAACTGATAGTTTGATAACTCCATGTTGTATCAGAACTGAATTGCTATGGCTTCATTAACATTTTGCAGAAGGTTTAAGGTTCCATTGGTATCAAGCTTGTTATGGTGATTAACTTTCACCTTAAAGGAAGGCAAACTCAATGCCTATTTTATTGCTTCATGTTTGGGAGATCCCTCATTTGCAGATCTTGCATGAGCTACTTGAGAATTTATTAGCAGAGAGCTCTTTCACCCAAGGTTTCAAAGATTGATCTTCACGGATCTTCCCCTTTTTTATTAGTATTAGATCCATGATATTATTATAAAGCTCTCAAGGATTCCAGATAAGCTTGAGGTTTTCAGATTGGGTACATAGTTTGCTAGACCAGGCATTAGGAAGCTTCGGACTTGGATCTGCATCTTTTGAAGGTTTTGAGGCTAAATATTTGCAGATTTGCTAACTTTTGATCCAATCAGGCTCCATATCAGCATTCTAAAACACATTAGGATTTCATATTAGCACATGTTTTGCAGATCACTTTCTCCATTTACCAGATCAGACCCTGTGAAGATTCTGAATAGATTAGCATTTACTGAAGAATTAGTTCATTTTCAAGCAAATGTGACCACACATGCATCCACAGTGATTGATTTAGGAGGGCTGGCCTTTTGTCCAGTTACAATAGGCCTCTTTTCACCTCAAATAGAATCTGGATAGTCACTCACACCACCCCTTGGCAATTGCAAGTCTGAAATTTTTACTGAGCATCTTAAGCCATATTTTTCCATTTAAACTCCACTTTTAGCTATTTTATTTATGGATAAAGTATTTCATATTTGTTAGCATTTGAATTTATTTGTTGCCAGAGAACACAAAACTGAATGGCATGTTCAGTTGAACTGTTCTTCGAATTGTAAGGGGAAGCTCCCCAAGATCTAATTAAACCTAAAATTGATAGAATTAACAAGTATGCACACTGTATAAGATTCAAAAGGAGGTTTTGCATAGACATAAATTCCTAATTTGACTACGTTGTTGCTGTGGATGCAAGTGCTAGACTGTCAATGGTCAAGACTTGTAGATAAATTTTTAGATTTAAAGAGGGTAAACTATCAAGCATGGATGATGAAATCATTTCCTAATTGCTAAATAGAAACTATTATTCAGTCACAACACAGGTATTTGAACAAAAACAAACAAATGATGACTGATGGCTAAAGTATAGACCAGTAAATATACATCAATAGGAAAGAATCAAACAAGTGAACACCTCACAATTTTATGAAATAAACAGCTAATGAGCATAGAAAGCTGCAATTTGTAAAGATGGATTTAAGCTTGACCAATATGATCTTTCTATCAATCTAATTCATGAAATTGCAAACATTCAATCATTGTTACACAATTACTTTTGCCTAACAATGGCTTCTATAGCATAAGCATGACTCCCACCAATATTCATTAACTTTAATGAAAATGCAATGACTGCACTAACAATTTATGGAGCATAGGCTCAGCATCAACTATCATTTTCAAGGCACATATTTATAAGCTCCCAGAGGTAGCTTTTAGGGATAAAATAATAATAAAATATTCCCAAAAAAAGCCTCACGTCAAAGCAACTCTATTTGTATCCATTACAAAGACGAAATAAAACACTTAAATAGCCTCAGATAAGCACTTTCTTGCTTTAAAACTCTACTTTATCCTTTCACATAATTTTCCTAGATAAGAGAGACTATGATCTGCTTTTAAAACAACTGTCTTGGCATTTGAATATAACTTGGTCAAGTTGAACTCCTTAGTTGCACTTTTTAGGTGAAAATGCCACTTAAAAATTGCAATTTTCCATATGTTTGAAAGTTATATCTAATTGGTACATTTTCAATTTGTGTTTGCCACTTCAGTTTTGTGCTAGCATTGCTAAGCTAAGTTACCGATTTGTTTTTGGATTCGGGTACGGGTACGCGAATCCGGTACGGAATTCGGTCAAAAAAAAAATTGGGGTTGGGTACGTTAATACAAAAACATATAAAAATCAGAAATATATACATATTTGCAACAGTAATTAAGTTCAAAATACCACATAGCATCATGATCATTTAATTATAATAAACAAAACCTCCATAAAAATATAAAAATTAAAAATACTACAATGTCAATTAGTCAAACTCAAATGTCATAGTTTATTTGTTTCCTGGACATATCCAAATCGAATCAGAATCCAGCACCTAGGGGAAGAATCCGGTAACATAGTTGCTAAGCAAAAAATGCAACTTCACTTATGTTTTAAGTTTTTAACTTGTCTCTACTGGTCATGTTTTCCTCATTCATTTACCACTTAACTAAATCACACTTTCACTCATCACTTGTGTGATGTCCTATTTTTTGCCCCGCTGAATAAATATACCAGCATTCAAATCCTCTTACATCCTTGCTATATGCTGGCCGACCATTATTGTTTTGGCGCTACCTTAAAATAGAAATTAGATTTAAATTCATATATTATTATGGCTGACTTCCTTTATTGCCCAAGTCAAGGCATACATAGTATTTATGAAATAGTCTAAGGACATCGATCTAATGATGGAGGTAGCAGCGAAAATTAACAAAGTGCAGCAGTTATATTTTAAATTGCGATTAAAGTGGGAAAGTAGTGACATTTTATAAGGCCGACCTCTTGTGAATAATAGCCTCCTTTGTGAAGAGGCACGAAATAGATATAAAAGGGAGATAGCTTGGTGTCTAGAAAGGTAAGCTGGAAGAAGAGAATATAATGAGATTTAAAAACAGATGCATGAGCAGTGAATGGGCAAGGGAAATGAATGGGCATAAAGCAGAAGAATGTAATATCAATATATTTATAGCAGAAAATAAAAGAAGATTCAAGCAGATCAGAAATGGAATGGAAATCACTTGGAAATCTGAATAAAGCAACAGAATGGAATATAATTAGATTTAAACGCAGATACATGAACAGCGAATAGGGATAGAAATAGGAGGAGTATTTCCTGAGCCTAGTAGCAGATACATTAATACGATATACTCAGATCTGGAAGAAGAAATATGTGAGAAGAAGTTGGCTCAAGGAAGGATAAATGAAGATAAATGATAAATCAATAAGGGAAGTAAGTTGAATATATATATATATATATATAGATATGATCATGCAATAATGATGCTTGCAGCAATTATTAATCCTTATTAGTAATTATTCATTTGATCTAACCTATTTGTTTCTCTTTAAGCAATATCTTCTAAATATAAGAAAAACAGATCAAACAGCAAGGCGATTGGAGCAAATCAAACATAATTATCTGCACTCAGCAGACAAGGGCAGAAGTCAACATTTGTTAATATATTTGCTTCTGAGAATATAGCAGTCTTATGTTTTAATAAGTATTGTGGTATGCACTATTATGATTATTGTGAATGATGATATGTTTACTAATCTCTATGAATCTACATATATTTAGTGTTTGTAATTCTCACCAAGCAACCATGAGGAGAAGTGGGGCAAGTACCAGTAGGGTGAGTAGGTACTAGATTTCCTTTTAAATACGCCACTCCATGTTGGAAGGCCGGGGGTCTCACACTTGGGGCCAAGGGGGTGAGTGTCTGCCCTTGGGCTTAGAAAGAGGAGTCTATGGACCTCCTATTGTAACTTTTAACCCAATCTCTACGTGGGTTGGTTGCTGGGAAGGATTCAAGGAGTCTGAATCATAAGAAGGATGGATAAGACAGCATGGATAGGGAAAGAAGGTACAAGTCTATCCACTAAGTACGCCACCCAATGGGGATCTGCCCTAAAATTCTGATTTCTATTTCTACTCAAACCCTAATTCTGATTTATTTTATTTATTTCTAATTTCAAACAAAATAACACAGCGAACATACGGATGCCCAAAGATGACAAATAAACATGCCAAATGATGCTACCAATTGATATTCATATCAAACATGAAGTCCACCATGAAAAACACAAGATAGGGCATCCAAATGCAACATACAGGTCTGGTTTTCTGTAGATAACTTCTGCTGTTACAAAACTGAAAATTCTGGACTGATTTTACAAGGAACTCAAGGGCTCAAACATGCCAAACATATGCCCAAATTTCTGCTCTACAAATCAGATCTGAAACTATGATAATACATACCAAATATATGCAAAATAGTCTTCAAATATCAAACCCTAGATGGGCGAAATTCCTCCTTGGTAAGTGCTTAGGGTTTGTTGCTCCAAATAATGCAAAATCACCCTCCAAAGGTGAGACCTCAAGTCTGCTCCAAGTGGTGCTCCAAATTAGGGCAAAACCCTAATACAATCTGCTCACAAAATGCCAAAATGATGCTGCTCCAAATCTGGTCATGCAATGATGCTCCAAACCTCCAATTGTCTCCATGAAGTGCAAATATCACTCCGTTATGAGTCCTCCACAAGATGGGCTAGATTTTTGTCCAACTCACCATATTCACAAGGGTTTTCGTCCTTGGAATAAAGCCCAACCAAAGTTGCAGCCAAAGAGAAGAATCTCCAAATGAAAAAATAATATGAATGGATGCCAAATGACTTGCACTTTACTTTCTTTTATAGCCCTCCTAAAATAACATTAACAAAGCCAACCTCCTTTATTTTATTTGTTTTTTATTTATTTATTTATTTAAAATATTATTATTATATTTAATTAAAATATGGAAATTAGTGTTCAAAAACACTTTTTCCCGCTCTTGCAAAATTTGAATTTCAAATCAAATTGGGGACATGACAATTTGGGGGTCTACCACTTGGGGCCAAGAGGGATGGTATATCTACTCTTGTGCTTAGTAGGGATAGCTTCGGGTAGACTTATCATGTTTCTCATCCAAGTCCTATTATGATTAAACTTCCACTATGCATTATGGATATTGTGTAGTTTATATAGTTTTGAAATAGTTATGTATTTTTACATGGTTTAAATAGATAGGACATTCATTATATAAGTTTTGATCATATACATTATATTTCCAATATTGTCTATAACATGATTGCAAAACCTAAGCCAAGTTTTATATTGCTTCAAGCATCTAATTGGTTAGTTATAACCCTAACTACATTAAATTTTTATTCTAGGGCAAGATTTAGGGCAATCCCAAAATGGGGACATTACAACTTGCCACATTTATTGCCATTTTCTAATGGTACAACTACTTAAAAAGTGTGATTCACTTGTTGCATTTTTTCCACTAGTTCACCACTTTATTGTCATTTTTTTAAGGTGGCTTCACCACTCAAAAAGTGTGATTCCTTCTTGTTGTGGTTGCATAATGACCTTGCCACCTTTTTTTCTTTTTCCACTACCTTTGCCTCTCAAAAAGTGTGACTTTTACTTGGTACCTTTCTTTCTCACTTTGACATGCTTTTGTCTTGTCATGTTTTTAAGGTGGCTTCACCAATCATAAAAATGTGATTCCTTCTTGTTATGATTTCATAACAACCTTGCCACCTTTTTTGCTTTTTCCATTGCCTTTGCCACTTGAAAAATGATATTTTTACTTGGTGTCTTTATTTCTCACTTTGGCATCTTTTTGTATTGTCATTGCCAATCCTTGTTGCCTTTTTATAACTTTGACACTTCATTGCCATGGTTTTCTAATGGCATAGCCACATGAAAAGTGTGATTACTTGTTCTTCTTTCACTTTACATACTTGTTGCATTTTCTCCACCCATTCACCATTTCCCTATCATGCTTTTGTGTTGGCAATGCCACTCAAAAAGTGTGAGACTTAGATTTAGTTTGATTCATCTTCTCATTGTTGCATTTTTGAGTTGGCTCTGCCACCTTTGGAGACTTTTTTACTTGCCTCTGCGACCTTTGTTGCCTTTTCTCCCTAGCTTGGCCAATAAAAAAGTGTGCCATTCTGGTTATTTTGACTTAAGTTCTATCTTTGGCAGAATTTTCTCATATCTGCCACCTTTGGTGCATTTTGGTGTGGCTAAACACACTTGGAAGTTGCACTCCACCTGAAAATAGCCATCTTGGCAGAAATCTTTATTGTCTTAGCCACCTAAAAATGGCATCTCATTGACTAATTTCTTCCTCTTTCTTGCTTTGCTTTATGCTGATATGTCACTTGAAAGTTGAATGGAATATGGAGAAGTTTCATTTTTGACATTTGCCAATAATGTATTCAGATTCAAAACTTCTTCTTTCTGTGCTGGAAGCCTGGAGCTATCAAACTATCAGGATCTTTGTCATTTTCATTTGGCACATCTCATCCTTGAGCAACTTGCAACCATTGGTCTATTGGCAAACTAGACCAAGAACTGACAAGCTTGCAATTTAGATAGGAAGGAGAACTTGGTTGTCTTTGATAAAATAACAAGAATGACATGGTTACTGACTACAAGCTTGATTGCAAGCAAAATTTTGTAGGGGTACCAACAGTATTCTGTGCATTGCCAGTCAGTTTATATTAATTTTGCCATCTGGGAGATCAGATTTCTGCAGTTCTCAGTAGAGTCTCCTTGTCAACCCCAATCTACCAGCTTTTGAAGGCTATATCTTG
Organism: Sequoiadendron giganteum; assembly: GCA_007115665.2. Taxonomy (NCBI): domain Eukaryota; kingdom Viridiplantae; phylum Streptophyta; class Pinopsida; order Cupressales; family Cupressaceae; genus Sequoiadendron; species Sequoiadendron giganteum. The sequence goes on along the minus strand of VCHN02000014.1, from coordinate 139,686,937 downwards.
GGTGCGTGTGTCCACATCAGGTGCTTTTTTTTTCAAAGTGTTTACTTTTTCAAGTAGAATGCATCAATGCCTTAGTTTCTCCAAATTTCTGCACTTTCATGCTGTTACAATCTTGGGCACATTCAAAACCAATCAAAAAAGTTCTAAATGGTTTTAACTTTTTATACCCTGGATTTCTTCTTATTCTACAAGAAGAAATATTTTTCTCTTATGACATTCCTAGATTCCTTGTTATGAGAACCTTTGAACATGCCACATCATATCTTTAGCTTCTAAAAGAATTTTGATCAGTACAATGTATAACTGAAATTTTTATACTGTGCCTTTCTTCTTATACTACAAGGACAATATAATTATCATGAGGTTTCTAGCTATTGGTTTTAAAAACCTATGTTGCCAGTTTGGGTATGAGTAAAAATTTGGCTACACTAGTATGGCAGATTTTTTCACTAGGTATGTGTATGGCTATATAAATATAATATTAAAATACCCATTATTTGCAAAATTATATAGTTCATAATATTATATATATAGATATAATAAAAACAAATAAAAAATCCATAGTGCATTTAAGTAAATGTTTAAGTATCCTGCATAGATCATTTACAAAGTATTGTTGTTTCAAACCTTCCCCTAATGGATTTCCCGGCTTCTTAGCATTCTTCAGCTAGTCTTTGATTGCCTCAGCCTTTGCCTGTTTTATGTTTGCAATTCATTAAATATTGGGGCATCAGTATGCCATTTTGTAAGCTCTTTTGTAAAGACAGTTTTCACCTTCCCCAACATATTTTTTCTCTCATCTTGTAATTGATCAAAGCATTTGATGGCATAATCTTCTGATCTTCTCAAAGGTGCATCAAGCAGGTTTAACCTATGCTATTTTGTTTGCTTTCTAGTGGTACTCCAAGTTCAGACAATGTGTTGCTGGATCCTTGTCTGTTATCATGAGACCTTGCTGGTTTGGAAATGATGGATTTTGTTAAAATTGTGAATAAACACAAGACACAAGATCAAACAATGAACAAAAAGACCTTCCATGCAATAGTGTTGCAAACAATAATATGCTATATCCTCAACAAGAAAAACTTACAAAATAAACCTCAAGAGTCTTCAAGGAGATCGAGAGATATACAATGAGGGTAAGTGCTTTATAAGAGCAACCCTAAATGATAAAGGGATTAAATCATGACAAGTGTCAACATCCTATGTGATGAAACAGAATGATCTAATAAAAGCTCGCTCTAGTTAATGAAAAAAAGCACTCCTAAGTTTAGCTTAAATGCATGAGAATAAATTAGCCTAATAATCAATTAAAGATTAATTAATTATTAGCTAATACATGATTACTCTAACAAATTTTACTCATTTCTAACTTTCAAAATGTCTTGTACTGAATTCTTTTGTGTTCCGCTTTTGTGGACAATCTGTTGGTCCAAGCATTATTTGCTTATTCTTTCAGCAGGTGTAGACTCAGATATAAATTCTGGCCAAGTGATGCTCCTTCTCCCTCACCTTCAGATTTTGCTTATGACAATTTAAGATTTCCTATCTACAAAAATGGCATATCTGTCAGTTTGTGAAACAGGGATTTAGCTGATACCGATATGACAAAATCAATTGGATGTTGCTTCTACCACAACCAAGCATATATCTTCATCTCTCTTTCTGCTTGGTTCTTTACCTCTTGCTTTGCGGTGTATTATCATTTCCTCTACACAAAACTGCTTATCCACAAACAATAAAATAGGTGTCCCTTACACTGCCATTCCGAGTTGGCCAATGATAACATCAATCAGCCTACAGTGTTCTTTAACAGCTATGCAAAGAAGCAACACCATTTCTACAGAAGTATATATCAGCAAATGCATTTTTTAATGTAAAAAATATCTTTTAAAAAAATATACAGTTAAAACCAAAATCTATACACTACCTCATAAATTGTGAAAAACTCATATCAACTATGTTTTATGCATTTTTTTAACACCTTCGGACATGGGTTCTCTTGGGAACGACTATGTATGACCCACGTTTAGCCAAGGTAAAGCCTTGCCACCCCAAATACCCTATGGATGCATCCTAGCTGCCGCGAGTACCCTATGGGTATGTTTACCATAGGGTACCCAAGGCAATAGGGCCATGCTCTAGGTGCCCCATGTAGAGTCCCACTCCCACTCACATTGGGTCCTACAATGGGATCCAAAACACAAGACCTGGTAACATAGTTAAAACTAGGCATACCCACAAATACCTAGGGGCAAGGTCATCCCCTAGCCATCTTGTAGAGGGTTCTACTCTTGCTCCCGCTCCCACTCCTATTTGGTCCTACGAGTCCCAAAAAACAAGAACCCAGTAAAATAGTTAAAACCTTAGATATATCTTGATCTTTTAAATGAATCATGATGCCTACATAGTACAACTATAATTAGCCTACCCTATTCCATGGTAGAAGCTATAGAGCTGATTTTCCTCTAATCAAATAGATAGGTGGTAATTATCATGTCTAGACTGATTATATGTTATCTAGGTGGTTGTCCAAGTGTGATTCTAGTGATACCACCAAGCCTTTTCTCATGGTCTATAATACAGTTTTAAATGCTCTCTTGAGGTTTGCAATATCTCCAAGATCATCAACCTACTCCACTTGATGCCCCACACATTTTTCTAGTAGTGAGAGACAATCTAAGTAAATAAATGCGGTACAAGATATAGAGGTGATTTTCCTCCAATCAAATTGATAGGTGGTAGTTATCATGCCTAGACTAACTATATGTGAACTATGTGGTTCTCCAAATGTGATTCAAGTGATACCACCAAGCCTATTCTCATGGTCTACATTATTTTGAATGCTCTCTTTAGGTTAGCATTATCTCCGAGATCATCAATCCTACTCCACTTGATGCCCCACACATTTTTCTAGTGGTGTGAAACAATCTAAGCAAATAAATGTGGCACCATTCAAGCCTGCACCAAAACTTATGCAATCTTTATTATAAGCTTTGTCAAAGTTCCAAATGCCTACAAACTAAACCTCTAAGGTGTGCACTCAAACCAGTTGGTACCATCGAGCATCGATAATGTTGCAGCCTTTGTCTTTAAAAGGGTGCAGCCCTTCACATAACACAGCTATTACTTTTGACACCCTTTAACTCAACCATCAAAAAATGAAGATTTGCATGGAAGCTCAACCATTTCAACTCCCGCAATGGTTCTTTAGCCTTTGCAGCTTTGTAAAATTATGTACACATTTGTATCATCATATTTCATTAACATTGACATAGCTAGTGGAAGAATTAGAAACCATACATCTCTCATGCACTGATTAATATAGTCTTTTGTTCTTGTTCTATTATCTTCCTAATGTGTCATTCTCTAATTGATATTCAACATCTTTGATTTATTGTTAGCATTGCTTCTGCACTTATAACATGTCTAAATGCACACAATTTAGAGTGGTGTTCCCCTAATACTACTTCAAATCCAAACCAATGTGGAGATGTTTTGAGTAGAAAGAGCTGTTTTTCCATGTCTCTAGTGACAAGAGTGAGTCATTGTTTGATGGTAAATGGCTCAATTGATGTGATGAAGCAAGACAAATAATTGGTGTCCATTTCAAAGATCTCAAATTTTGTATCAAAGTGATATGTGATCCACATAAGGCTTGAGATCACCTAACAGCCCTCTTTGACAAAACTAGTGATATTCGTGCCCATCAACTATAGAATCAATCAAAATGTCTTTATCCAATTATTTTTGAAAGAACTGATAACTATCTCACCTAGGTAAAGCAATTGAGTACCCAACTCAATGAACGTAGCATTACTAAGAAACTACATAAAACGATGCAGTACATAATTGTAATTAGCCTATACTTTTAAATGAATCTTGATGACTACATTTATAACTTTAATTAGCAAAATTGTTCCATAATAGAAGCTATATAATTGAATTTCTTGTTGTCAAATTGACAAGAGCTAATTAATAATGTTTGTGTCAAGATTGCTTGAAGATGTTTTCAATGGCAACACAAGAGGAATCATTGGTTTGTCCATTTCAAAAGTTGTCAAATGTCATACGAAAGGGATTTGCCATCCAAATAAGAATTGGGACTTAAAGCCTTATTTGACCAAGCCAACAATGTTTCTACCATCAACTCATTTGGTAATTCCAAAAGATTTTGAGTGGATTGAAGACTATGTCACCAAGTTAAAGCAATGGAGAACCCAACTAAAAGAATGTACCATTACTAAGGATGACAGTTGTTGTACCCAAAATTAAATTTTTGCTTCATTAAAGCATTTTGGTAAAAATGATCAAAATCTTGTAAAATTGCCGTCATAAGTCAAAAAAGGATCAAAATGTCTAAAAATAGCAATTTTCTATTTTTAGAAATTTTTGAACAACAAACGGATCATGGGGTTTTTCTGAGTTTATTGTCAAGAGGATGCTCGTAAAATTTTGAAAATTTTGAAATTAGGGTTTTAGGCCCCTATTTTTAGAAAAACCCTAAAAATAAGATCTTTGCAGAAATGGCTCAAAATGGTTTGGATTGGTTAATCTTTCGTCACATTCACATTGGTCCAATCAGAATCGTCAAAAATTCAGATTTTCTCTGGTGGGTCTATTTCACTTTTTTAGGAGAAAAGTTAGGACCTCTGAGGTCATCAATGGAGGATGGCCAGATACCAGGTGTCAAAATCTAAGCCTCAAACGCTGCATAGATCAATCTATGGCGAAAGATGCTCGAAAAATGGTGAACGACAAAGGGGAATTTGAAAAGTTGAAATTGCGAAAAATAAACCAAGCCTGGTTTTCACAGAGCACGCACGCACAATGGTGAACATAGTCAACACATCGATAGCGGTGACCAATGCAATTGACAAACACGTGAACGATTGGTGTTGGTGTTGCGCGGTCAGTAGACAGTGAACACGGCTGATGAATAGTGAACAGAAGGCAAACGAAAGTTGAAAATCTTAAAAAAATGGTTGTCTGGCAAAGAAAAGTTCCTCTGCAAGCCAAGGGCGCCTAGAGATTCAGGCAATCAAAAGACATTTTTAGGGTTTGCCACCGCCAAGAGCTCCATCTCAAATCTAGTCCAGCTTCATAGCGAATCCATTAGCCAACTCAAACGACCTGATAAATGTCGGCAATCAAAGATCGAATGGACACCAAAAAGACAAAGGAGAATTTGAAAATCATCAAGTTTCTAAAGGAAAAGCGCCCTTGCTAGCTAGGGGCGCCCAAGATTTCAAGGGCCTAAAATCACTTCTTAGAGTTTGCAATCTTGGGGGTTCTCCTCAAATTTGATCCAGCTTCGCAACAAATCCATCGGCAAGTTCTTAGGATCTGTCAAATGGCCAAAATCTTGGATCGAACAAGAATGTTGCAATAAAGTGAAAATCGAAAATCATGAAAATGCCACACATGGGTGCCCCATCTAGCCAGGGGCACCTATGGTTTTGAGCCCTTAGAAACAAATCTTAGGGTTTGCAAAACAAGTCATCCTCTTCAGAATTCTGCAAGATTTCCAACGAGTCCAACATCCAATTCACAGGATCTGTAAAATGCCTGAAAACGAAGATCAAACGAGAAATGTTGAAAGTCAAAGAAAATCAAGAAACTCAAAAATGGCCAAGTCCAAAGCAAAAAAGTGCCCTTGCTAGCTAGGGGCGCCCAACTTTTTGAGCCATCAGATGTCGTGTTCAAGTTTCACAACTCCCAAGAAGTCCTCAAATTTGATCAGGCTTCGCAACGAGTCTGTCAACAAGTTCGTCGGAACAGTCAAGTGACCAAAATTGCAGATCAAACTAGAGTGTTTCGTCAAGAGCTGCAAAGTGAAAATTATATTTTTTGCACACATGGGCGTCCTAGTCAACTAGGGGCACCTAGGAATTTGAGCCCTCTGAAATAGTTGTTAGGGTTTGCAAAAGTAACCATTTTTTCTGAAATCCTTCAGGCTTTCCATTGAATATCTCAACCTAATCACGGGATCCATCAATCACCGGTAATTGCAAATCGAAGCACAAGAGATAAATTGGAGAAGTTGAAAATCATTAAAAAGTGGTTAAGTTTGGAGCACAAAAGCGCCCCTGCTAGCCAGGTGCGCCCAAGATTTCAAGCCATCAAAACCACTTTTTAAGGTTTGCAGCTTCCAAGACGATCTTCTCATATTTGATCACACTTCGCAATGAATCCATCAGCCAGTCCATACGACCTATCAGACATCTCGAATTGAAGATCAAACGAAGGCGTTTCATCAAGTAAAAGTTGAAAATTTCAAAAAATATTCTAACATTGCCAAAGAGGGCATCTAAGTCAACTTGAGTTAGAAATTTTTGAAAGACGTCTTCATGCTTTGACCGCCCTATTTTTGGAGATTCTCCAAGTTGACTGATATTTACGCTAGATGACTCCTAAAATTAGGGTTTTCAAGAGTTAACTGCTTCTTTCACCTCCAAACTTTACTTTAGAAGCATTTGGGCGGCTATTCTTCATTATTTTGTAGGTTGGCTTCAACAAGCAAAAACATAATTTTCTTCTGCACAACATTTGGAGGATCAAACGAGGGGCGTTTTCAGAGTTCTTCATAGATTCGAGTTCAAGTTGCACAAAAGAACACTTTTCCATAATCCATTTTTCTAGGGCATCATTTTTCAAAAACAAAAGGTCATCGTTTTCAGCTTTCATCGATCTAAGTTCAACTTCTTTTTCATTCTTCAAAGATTGAAAAAATATTCCGTTGCTTCTTTGGCTTCCACTTTTTTAGGGATTCTTGCATGTTCAAGAAAAATCAGTTTTTTGAGAAATCTAACAATCTGGGTTTATTCCGCACGAAATTGGCCACAAAACCCAGACCTCATATTTCTTTCGAGAAATTTGTCTCTGCTACCTTTGTTGCTTCTACTATTCAAAAACTCTCTCTTTTTTTTTTTTAAAAGTCAGTTTTTTGAAAAAACAAACAATTTGGGTCTCTTCAACACACGAGCACCTACAAAACCCATATCTCTAATTTTTCTTGGAAAAAAAAATCATAGCTTTTATTTTTGAGGGGTTTTCACACGTTGGTCAAAAAATCAATTTTACGGAAAACGGATGATTTGGGTCTATTCAGAAGGACATTCTCTACAAAACCAGGGAAACCCGGGGACGCATCCCCCCCCCCCAAAAAAATGCCCCGTACCTATTCCCAGGACGTCTCGGATATCGAGGGACGGCAGGGGACCGTCCCTCTTTTTTCAAAAAACACAGGAAACGTCCTCGGGACGGGGGGACACCGTTGACCAAAAGAGGGATGGCTGACCGTTCCCGGGGACAGCCAAGGGACGGCTGAGCTGTCCCTCAACCATCCCGGGGACGTCCGGCCGTCCCCCGCACTTTAGCATGTGAAAACATTAAAAGAAAATCACAAAATTAAAAAGTGACAGCCCAGCCTACGTGGCATGTGTGGGCCCCATGGAGTTTGACTCCCTTATGAAGGAAAAAGGGCCTCTCTAACCTCATTTTATGCATTTTGTTTGTTTGAGCAGCCAAGGGTTTGAGAGCAAAAGAAGTTGCAGCCATTGAAGGAGAAGGAGCAGCAGCTTGAAGGAGGAGAGGAGGTTGAAATAGTGTTGAAGGGAGTACAAATCCACCAAAGAGGTATGCATTTCTTTTCCCTATTTTTTTTTTTTCATTTTTTTCCAAAATGTGAAGCATACATTGTCTGATTTTTTATTTTTTTTTGCATTTCCAGTTGAACCTTGCATTCTAAAAACAAAAAACATGAGCAGCAGTGAGGGTGGAAGTGAATCAGTGATAGTGAAGTTGAAATGCAAACTAGAAGGGAAAGTGGTAGGGGTGGTAGTAGAACTAGAGAGCAAAGAACCCCAATCCAATGCCCTCCTTCATCAACCAATACCAAAACCATGGAAGACTATGCAAGACACCCATTAAACCCAATAAAAACCATTCCTTCGATATGTTACACCCGTGGGTGAAAGACAACAAAATTCAAGGGGGAGTAGGGTTTGGTTTTGCCATGTTTGTAAAAAGGACTTTAGGGGCAGCTACACAAGAGTTTGGTCTCATTGTTTGGGTGAGGTGGGCCATGGAATTAGAGTGTGTCCTTCATTGATAGATGACCTATTTTTAGAGTGCCAAAAAATTCAAATAGAATGTGATGGTGGGGTTCAAGGTGGGTCTCCTTTCCCAAGTGCACAATCATCTACGCCTACTCCTAGTCCTTCCACGGTTGGTAGTAGTGGAGTTGTCTTAAGAGCAAAGAGGAAGGTGAGTGCCAGTGGTAGTGAAAAAGCAACCTCAGTTGAGTCCATGTTTAATAACCAAGCACGAGAAACCACTGAATCCTCCATTGCCAAATTCTTTTTTGCACATGCCATTCCATTTCATGTGGCCCGTTCCTCTTATTTCAAACAAATGGTGAGAGACATAGCCACTGTTGGTCCTTCATTCATACCCCTTGGAGATCATAAGCTATGCACCACCCTCCTAGACAAAGAGTACTCCAAAGTTAATGTGTTAATGGAGGAGATGAGGCAAATGTGGATGAGGACGGGGTGCTCTATAGTGATGGATGGGTGGACTGATTGTAGACGTCAGCCACTCATCAATGTCATAGTCATATGCCCTGCTGGTTCTTATTTTCTTTGAGCTATAGATTGTTCGGGGAGACGTAAGGATGTAGAATTCCATTTTTCCATTTTGAGAGATGCCATAGAGGAGGTTGGGCCTGCAAATGTGGTGCAAGTGATCACCGATTTAGCACGTGTGTGCAAATCGGTTGGGTTGATGGTGGAGGGTAAGTATAGGCACATATTTTGGACCCCATGTTGTGTTCATGCATTGAAAGACATAGAGAAGTTGGATTGGGTGAAGCAAACGGTGGCAGAAGCTAGAGATATTCAGATGTTTATTTGCAATCACCACACCTCACTTGCTCTCTTCAGAACATTTTCAAAGAAGGAATTTCTCAAACCTGTTGAGAAAAGGTATGCCACTTCATTTTGTTTCACTTTCAATTTGTATTCATAATCTGATTTTGTTTTAAATTTTTATTTTTTAATGAATCAATGAATGAACATTGAAAGTAGATATGCCACATACTTCATCTTATTAGAGAGGATGGTAGAGGTGTATGAGCCTCTATAAGTGAAGAGTGGGTTAGATGACCTAATGCAAGTTCTACTGAAGGAAAAACAGTCAAACAAAAGATCCTCAATGACGATTGGTGGGCCAATGTGAGGTAAGACATTAGAATCTTAGATGGCTGATTTTCATATTAAATTTCTGATTTTAATATTTTAATTTTATTGTCCAATGTTCCAACTTTTGAAGTTTCTAATATGTCAATTAACTTGTCAACTAATTATTTTGAACTTTTTGTTTGCATTTTGCAGATATATTTGCTCCTTGATCTCCCCTATTGTAGATGTCATCAGATATGTTGATACAGACTTTGCTAGTTTTGGAGAGATTTATGAGACATTTGACAGTATGCTTGGGAAGATCAAGCAAGTTATTTCGGCAAAGGACCCCACTTTGGATTTATATGAGCAACACATTAGGCCTATTGTGACGCGCAGGTGAAATACAATGAACACCCCGCTTCATATGGCTGCCTTTGCTCTAAATCCAAAATGGTATGCACCAAGGCTTGGTAGGGTGCCTCCATGCGATGATGGTGAGGTTTTAGATGGGTTCACATGGGCCATTGAAAAGATTTATCCAGCAGAGCAGGCTTCATGTAATGTCCCCTTCTCATCAGTGATCAGTTCAGTTGCTCATTAGCCTATTCCAGAGGCCTGTAGGCTCGTTGAGGTAAATTTAGGGTTTCCTTTATTGGAGGTTTTGTGGTATTTCTCGTAAAAATAATGTGCATGCCATGAATCTTGTGTATGTGAATAATATCAGCTCTACCATTCTATTCTTAGCTTTTCTAACTTTTCTTTCATTTTTCTCTCCAAAAGTTGAGACAGGACAACGGAATAGTGGATTGAATAGAATTGTGTGTGACCCACGTAAGGTATATGTTCATGCAGTGGGAACTATGAAGAATCTTAGCTAATATATTTTACTTTACCCAGAGGGGCATATGATCCCTTTCATTTAAAAAGGGCTCAAAAGTAAGTGTAGCTTCCTTTCAACAGATCAGGACAACACCAACATAGGTCACCCGAAATATACTACTTAAAAATCATTTTTGGATGAAGAGAGGAATATCTTATGTAACACACAAGGTCAGAATGCTTCCTTGTGGGAGGTCTCTAAGACATTGCCTTACCAAGAATTTCTTAAATCATATTTTGCTCACTAAATTTTTTATTTTTTATAAATTCTATTTTTGGCGGTATCTCAGTTGTCAACTCTTCAGTTAAGTTCCTCTTCAGTTGGAGCAATAAGGTGTTTCTCAGTTCTGGCTTAAAAGCTTTATTTGGTGAAAAGTTAAATTAAAGGCATTAATGTTATGTTTTTCAGTTGACCCCTTGGCCTAGTAAAATAACTTTAAGTTGTGTTTTAAAAGTGGTCATGAAGGGGGATGCCTTCATTAAAAAGTTAATTAAGAAACATTTAATGTTTTTATTGCCTTGAAGTTGGACGCCTTTTTGAGGGAGATTTATTATTTTGGAAATTGAAATTTATTTCAAAAGAACTGTTGGGCGTCCCTTGCTTGGTATCTAAAGAGTCACCTCTATTTCTATAAAAGTGAAGCTTTGCTACAGCATTTGATATCCATGAACTTATGCTAATGTTATGTTGTCAAAATGACAACTTGGTTTTCACTTCGAGGGATGCTTACCTCCTAGTTCAAATCCAATTTCGTGTTTGAAAGATAACACCTAGTTCGTCTTATTGCTGCTTCTCATCCAGAGTAGCAGATTGAATCTCATAGATTGAACATTTTGGAGTTTTTTCCAGATTTTGAGTTGCTGGTGTAGCCATGGCTGAAGGTCGATTTTGTTTGCAGCTCATCATATGAATTTATTTCTGATATGGGTATTTTACCTATGTGTTTCTAAGCTTGGGTGACCCTCTCCAAGAGGTTTTAGATTTTATTGATGTGTTTCTGATTTTTTATGAAAAAATTCGCCCCTTTTGAAGGCCGTACTTTCCAGAATGACATTGGGATGCATGCATTATTAAATGTGGAGACTTTGGTGCAGTTTGTGTGTTTGAATAGGGGCACCTTTACTCCAAGAAGCTGCTACAAGCGATTCCATGTCAATTGGTGATGATATGATGAAGTTATGAACGTTTTGGTGAGCTACAATTTGCTGGTAATTCATTTTCAGTTTGCTGATTTTTATATCAGACTTGTTTAGTTTGAGTTTTTAGTTCTCTCTTCAATAAGTTGGATAGATATCTAATGTGGGATCATCCAAATTTCATTGTGCTTCAAAGCTATTGTAATTCTAATGTAATTTTGCAGCTCATCTTCATTTTGTAAGACTGTAAACAGTAGTATTATTCTAGTCCCTTATTGCTGCAATTATTTCATTTGATTCACATTAAGCACCCCTGGATGGTATACCGCCAATGTGGAGAATGAATGTTTTAATCTATCTTGTATCCACTATCAAGTGGTGAATCCCCACTCCTTAGTGGATGCCTACCACAGCGGATGAATTGTCTATTTGTATTTTCTTTCCCCCCACTGTTTTGGTTGGAAGAGTGGAAATTCTCTCATAGTTGGTTATCCGCCTAAGTTCTTTTTAGTTTTGTAATTAGCACTCCGCCATATGTTAGCATCTCGCCTTTTAAAGGATCTTGTGTGCACATTCTTGGTGTTGAATTTAATTCGTCTCATTCAATTGTAATTATTTCAATTATTGATTAAGTAGATCCTAGGGATCCTCTGACCATATGCCCGCCCCTCCTCCTTAAGTGGTTTTAGGGCGTATTCTTGGTTAGAGTTCTTTTCCGCATCGTTTTGGTTTGGAGCTAACCTTAACAGGTGCATGATTACATTGTAATTGTCATTGAAAATCAAGAAAAAATTGAGAGGGTATCTTTCACTTCACTAATTCGATCACAATTCGTAGACTTTGCAAATCTTACTAGCCCAAACTTGAGTAAACCACAGGCGAGGTTGGATAGAGCTATATTAGCTCAATTGAACCCTATTGGATGGTGGACTTATCATGGGAGGGATACACCGTAGTTGAAGACACTTGCTACTCGCCTTCTTGCACAGGTTGCTAGTTCCTCTGCTGTAGAGAGGAATTGGTCCACATATAGCTTTATCCACTCCCTCAAGAGGAATAGACTTACCTCTAGATGAGTGGAGAAGCTAGTGGTCGTTCATAGTGCTCTTCGGCTTTAGGATCGGCAGACTCCAGAGTATCGACAGACTCCATCTCTACGATGGGATATTGATCCCGAGGACGTGGCCTAGGTAGATGAAGAGGAGACAGTTGAGGGTTTGGTTGGGGTTCCGTTGGTTGAGGAGGAGCATCATAGTGGCAGTGACTCAGAGGATGACTCTGATTTTGATGCGGTTATGAGGGATGATTAGGGGCAGCAGTGCTCTTTGACTTTGTTTATTTTGTATTCATTATTGACATTGTATTTTGATTTTCATAGAACACTTTAAAACAATATGGCAGCAATGTAGCCTTTGGGCATTTTGTTATAAGTTTATAAATTCTAACTTGGAGGTTGTTTCATGATTCGTGTATGTTAATTTTGAATGCGTATTGAGTATTGGCATAATGTTGAACACAAATGTTATATGTTAATGTTCTATAATGTGTATTATGCATGCCTTATCCATGTTATCATAATATTTAAAATTTCCCTATATTTTTTAAATTTTCCCTATATTTTTATATAGCCGTCCCTTGTCGTCCCTAATTTTGGCCTCAAAAATCAGAAATTTGGGGACTCGTCCCGCCGTCCACTGCCGTCCCCGTCCTGAAAACTTGGGGCAACCTTGTACAAAACCCATATCTCATATTTTTCTCCAAAAATTTTCCTTTTTCTAAAGAAGATTCAACGAAGCTATTTTTTAGCTTTTGTGGAGAACTTGTCTGAACATATCCATGTTCACAATCAAACTGCACGGTTTCATCATGCAATACTCTTCCATTGATAAAAAGCAAGAAAAGCGTCAAAAGCATAAATATGCAGAAGAAACAGAGGTCATCACTCTAGTTACAGAGCCGCCAAAGTTACCAATCAGTGAATTGCCAGTTTAAGTGTATAGATATTTCCAGGAATAGAACTCAAGTGAAGGCAGCAGTTAACTTGATGCCTTTTCCAAGTTAACTGGCTGTCCTCTTTTCATGCATGTCTATTCTTTGGAGTTATCTATTGTACAGTTGGAGTTTTCTTTAGTTCTAGATTAGTTAACTGATGTTAGTCATTCCAGTTAACTGTTAGTTATCTTTGTTTAGACATAGGAATAAATCTTGCATGTTGGCAAGACTAATTGTTAACACAAGGAGATTTTAGGGTTCCCTATGCCTGTGTTTGTGTATAAATAAGGGCAGCCTTGACCATTATTTTCTTAACCGCGCTTGTGATAACAAAACGCTGAGCCTTTGTTGCCTACTTCATTTTTATTCAATATATGTTCAACTTTGTCAAGTGTAATTTGGTTTGATCCTTTTTTGTACGCTTGTCCTCTTGCTACAATGTGCTGTCCCAAATGTGTAATTGTTGTTGGAAAGCTTTGAGGAAATAAATCTTATGCCTACCTTGCTTTGATCTACTGTCTCAAAATCTTTTAGTTCTTTGCTTTCATGAACTTTATTTCAGCTTGCATCTGAAAGTACAATGAGTCTTCGGATGTGTTTTGGAAACAAGTTTATCTAAGTTTTGTGTTAATCAATCATTCCCTATTTACTTCTGAATTCTCTTGCTCTAAATTTACTTGAGAAGTTAGAAGTGTCATTAGTTTAGGCTTAGTTGTAGTTGAAGTTACGAAACCAGAGAAAACCTTAGCTATGATGCAAAGAGTTTTATAACCTTGTGCTCTTAGCTGAGATAAAAAGATAGGCAATTAGTTTAGTTATTTCTTTTTACGCATAATCAGCAAAAGAGGGAGCTTCCCCTCCTAATTCGAAGAGCAATCTAACTGCGCATAGTTGTTTGTTTCCAATCCGCACTTCAAAGGTGCGAATTGAAACGCCAACAACAATCAAATGAAATATGTTTTCCTATCTAGTCTTAGAGACCTTGTCCTATTTTTGTCCCACTTTTCGTTCCATACAAGCTGCATTTTGTGAAAATTACAATGCACCTACAAATGATTAAATAGAAAACATCAATTTTTCTATAAGTGAATAATCCCATTTAAATCACAATTTAATATTGAATTAATTGGTTTATTATTTTTTTCCTATAAATACTTTTTTTTCAAAAATTCCATATTTTTACACTATAGATTTAGGTTTTCTCAAGGCATAGGGGCACATCAAAGTATAGCACTAAAAGGTGGATGGCAAAGCTTGCTCAAGGGCTCAATTTGCATGTTATAACTAAAAATTAAATGGTTAATCACCTTCTAGTTCACACTTTTCCATTTATTGTCAAGTTTTCACTTGTAAAGCACATATTTCCAAAGATGCATGGACATGGTTATGGATACGGATACAAATACGATATCGGATACGGATACGGATACAACCATTTTTCAAGACCCTTAATATGGATACAGCAAGATATGTCATTAATTACAAAAACCCATATATATATAACAAAATTTTCTAAGTTATTCAAGGAGATTTTCATTATTTTAGAAGCAATATGGACACATAATTGCTACATATTCCAAAAAAATTATATTTAAATATAATTTCACCATCAAAACAAAATTGAAATACATTGATAGAATCACATGCTATCAAAGATATCATCAAGATTCTCTAAAGTGCTAGGATAGTTGGATTGAGTTTGACCACCAACTAAACTCTTTGAACCAAATGAAGATGCACCAAAGGATCCTCCTATTGTGTTAGAATTCTCAACAATGGGATTGAGATGTGTCAATGCATTTATCGATACATCAATGTCACTCATCTCAAGCTACACATCCCAAAGTCTACTAAGTCCCTTCATGTGGTTTGTGGAGGAATGCAACAAGAGATGAATATTGGAGTGAACATATACAAGGTCCTTTGCTTTACAAGTTGCTAGCCTATTTCACTTGACCAACTAAATGAAGCCATATGTGCTCCAGTTTCTCTTAAATGCAGAACTTGAAACCTATAAAAAAATTGATATTAAAGTTATACAAATGCAAACAATCAAATACAAAATAAAAAAAAAAAAAATTTAATTGCAATATAATTCATATAGTGTTAAGACCTACAATAGAATTTTGATAGTCAATTTTTGCAAATGTTTAGTTGTGGCACCATGGAAATTCCACCACTTCACAGGATCCATTTTTGTCTATCTTCCATTGCATCAACATCTACATGAGTCCATCAAAGGATGCAAAAGTTTCAAACTCATCTCGAATCTCTACAACAACTCTAGGATTTGTAAACATCTTTTTGAAAGAATTTTTATATACATCAACTACTTCAATATCCATATTTGTTGTTGTCCTATTTGGCAATGCCAACATGTCAACATGGTGGTACTTGGGGTTCAAAGCATATGCCAACCTTTGCAAAGGAGTTGTCATTTTATCCCACCTCTTCTTGATTACCTCATATATTTGTTTGTAAAAAAGGGTCTTGATCTTTTGCTATGATTATGTCTTTGACCTACTTTACCATTGTATCTATGCAATCATAAATGTCATCCGATATTGGCTTATCTATGTCACAATGATGAATGAGGTTATATATTGGTTCAATGAAAGATAACAAGATCATCAAGAACGAGTGTCTTAATATTATTTGCTCTATTTGTTTTTGATTGCCTCCAAATTACCCAAATATCACTAATCACCATACCTTTTAAGGATTGCCTCACATCCACAAGTCTTTTAAGAAAAATGTAGTGCATGGCAAAACAGGTCTCAACCACCTACAATTAAAAAGTGATAATTTTTATAAAATATAAAATATATTTAGAAGATGATATATACAAAGTATAAATAAAATTTAGAAAATTTACCTTCAACAACTTCAACTTAGCTATAAATAGCTTGTGATATGTGATGATTAGAAATAAACAATTAATTTTCTTTTGCTTCTTCATAAATATTTTGTATCCATTGGATTTTACCATTTTTTTGTAACATTAAGTTCAAAGAATGAACTGCACAAGGAGTTCACCAAATGTTTGGAAATCTTGCCTCTATGACCAACCTTGTTGCTCTACATACTTTTGCATTTTCTGTGATCACTTGGACAACATTTTTTGGCCGCACCAACTCAATTGCTTCAATTAGAATATTGGCAATAAATTAGATGTCTTTTTCATCAACCTTGCATTCCACTGCTTTCAAGAACTTTGCTCCCTTTGAACCCATTGCAATCACATTGATCAGTGGCCTATTTTTGGCATCCTTCCATCCATCACAAATGATAGAAACCCCTAAAAAATTTCATGAAGCTCGAATCACCTGTAATTGTCTATCAATAATGTCTTTTTGTTTAGCCAAAAGGATAGTACAAACCTTCTCATAGCCCGAGCTTGTATATTCTTTTGGTGCTTCATTAATTGATCCAACCATCTCTTGCCAATATGGAGAGTGCACCACATTAAATGCAGTTTCATTTGCATATAAGCAACGAGCAATATTTTGATCAATATCCTCTCGACTTTGCAAATTAAATGCTTTTTTGAGAGGTCCTAAATTCTCCTTTTCTGACTTATAGATGTCCCTGAAGTTGAGTTTGGATGCAAAGGGGGTCTATTTAGACTTAGCGCTGACCTTTGTTTTGATGCTTGAACATGATTATCAACTTCATCTTGTTCTTTTTGATATTTTGCAATTTTCGTAGGGGACAACCCATTCCTCGAACGACCATCTACATTTGGACTGGGACATACAGTGCACCCTTTCCCTGTTACGTGGCAAAGGTGCCCATGAACCCTAGTATGGGAGCCTCTATACTCCTTTAGACACTCATGACATGTCCTTTTGTAACCTCCACCACTTGGAATTTTGTCAAGAATGGTGACATATTTCCACAAAGGAGCTTTAGGGTCAGATTTGATCCACTCAAATGATGATGCCATGATTAATATCCTCAATCCTGCAATAACTAAAATTTTAATAGAAAAATAAACATAAATAATTATAAATTGATTTAAGTATCTAACTTTAATAGATTATATTATTATAATATTGATAAGTGGGAGGTATTTTCCACAACGTGTCAAATTGTGATATTGCTATTAGGATTCAACCGTGTAGTTGTACAAGTCAAACTCATTGACCCATATTTCATGAGTAGTGGTTCACATGAACCCATCTCTCATGATATTGAATGGTACACTTAGCACTCATTGCATCTAGGTGATGCTCACAGAGATGAAGCACTGGGCCTTCCCGGGAGGTCACCCATCCCAGTACTACTCCAACTCAAGTGCGCTTAACCATGGAGTTTCCCCAAGGTTAAGCCCACTTAGCTTGCGACCCCATTTGCAAAACCTTCAACAAGTGTTGTGCCTTATGAACCATTAATTATAGAGCCCCTTTAGCTCATCAATTGATTAGTAGGAGGTATTTTCCACGTGTCAAATTGTGATATTGCTATCAAGATTCAACCATGTAGTTTTACGAGTCAAACTCATTGACACATATTTCATGAGTAGTGGTTCACAAGAACCCATCTCTCAGGATATTTCATGAGTAGTGTGTGTTAAATATAGTATGTGAGCATCACCTAGATGCAATGAGTGCTAAGTGGACCATTATTTACTTCACCTGCATACTATAGTATGCTCCAAGAGGCTTTGTAGAAGATTATGGTACCACCTTCTGCTAAACTGAATGATGCAGCAACCTTGTTAGATGGTATAAAGAAAAAAAATTTGGATATTACATTCCCTCAATGATGCAGCAACCTTGTTAGATGGTATAAAGAAAAAAAATTTGGATATTACATTCCCTCAATACGAATTTCCTCCTCTTGAAACCAAAAATCAAAATGATGCTCTCATGATTATTGTCATCATTAACAATTACGGAGTTATATGTACTCTAATTGATAATGAATCGGGTCTTAATGTTTGTAGCATTGACCTTTTACATAGGATCGGCGTGTATAAGTCTCTCATAAAACCTAATAATAGTTTTATTTGTGGCTTTGATAATGTTGGTAGACAATCGCTGGGTACAATTATGCTACCCATTAAGGTAGGACTCACGATTTTGCCTACCCTTATCCATGTCATGCCTAATAATATTTCATATAATATTCTTCTTGGTAGACCATGGATTCATGCCATGAAGGGAGTCTCTTATACTTCATCGTACAATGAAGTTTGAATATAATAACAAGGTATATACAGTTAAAATGGATAAAGAAAATTATTTGCAAACCAAAGTCAAACATAACATTTCCAACTCTCTTAGAACTTTGATTCCATCTTCAAAATTTGAATCATTACCTTCCAATGATAATGATACTATGAATGCACTTTTGGGTGATGATTGGGGATTGTTAGATTTTACGCCTACTTTCATTGGGGAGTATAAAATCTCACCAACAAATCCTAAAGAGTCGAAATTTATTTCATTAGCTTCAACACAATTGTGTCATTCCTCTTTTCAAATCACAAATAATGATCAAAATCATCTTCAAGTACATGTTTTGGTGATGATTGGGGTTCATTAAATTTTACACCCTCCTTTGTGGGAGAGTACAAAATCTCACAATCTAAACCTAAGGAATCCCCTATTTCATTTTCTCAATCTTCTACTCTTCTACACCAACAAATCCAAAAACATCATCACCCCATGATGGCGATGAGGGCTCTTTAGCTTTTGTCCCTTATATCATTATAATTATCATAATTATGATTATAAAAATAATGAATATTATAATATTGTAAATCATAAAATCATAAAAGAAATAATATTCAAATAACAAGTATAATAATAATAATATATTGCAAATTATTGTTATTATATTCTAGTAGTAAATAACTTAATATCGAAAATAATAATAAAAAATAAAATAAAATAAATATAAGGCAATCTAAAAATATCAATATAATTGGTTCACCCCGCAGTGCAACGGCAGTTGCATGCCCAATGTTGATATTGGGTCTTGTGTTCGATTCCCCCAAGTGCTACCAGCAGATGCTAATGAACGATAAGGGGGACGGAAGGATAAGGAGGCTGCGGGGAGAAGTGGAGAGAAGAGGAGAGAAGGAGGCTGCGGGAGGGAAGGAGTGAAGGTAGAGGAAAAGAAGAGGAGAGAAGGAGGCTGCAGGAGGGGAGGAGTGGAGGTAGAGAAAAGAAGAGGAGACAAGGAGGCTGCGGGAGGAAGGAGTGAAGAGGAGAGAAAGGAGGCTGCGGAAGGAAGGAAACGGAGGAGCCAGAGGTGAGGAGGAATAGAGAAGAAGGAAGAGGAGAAAAGAAATGGACTGGTGTTAATACCAGACAAACATAGGGATGAGGTCCCCCATGAATTGTGGCCTCACTGGTTCAAAGCTCCAGTCAAAAGCAATCACCGATCAAAAAAATATATATATATCAATATAATTATAATTGATAAATATTATAATTATAGTGCTGATTATCAAACACATATATTATGTGTAATTATTATTTAAATATATAATGCCCATACCTCATTAACATGTAGCAATGTCTATAAGAAGCAATCATTAATGAGTCAATAAAGGAGAGATTAGGAAGTTTAATAAAAGATACGATTAAAACAGTTCTTTCATATGTCTCCAAAAAGCAGCAACTTAACAAATGTGCAACAATTAATATTTCCACAAAAACATAACTAATGTGGATCGCTTAGTCAAGAGACATGTCCATTTGGATGGACATAACTTTTTGAAGGGACACATCTCCCTATGCAAGCATTGAGATATAAATAATAATAAGGAAATAAGAAGATAGGGGATTAAGTTTTAGAATATATACACATTTCAGAACAGCAGATCGAAATGCTTTTGGGAGAAATATATTATCTGCAGCAAGAACATTATTATATATCGTGGCTGGGAAAAATAAAAGATTTCTGCAGATCGAACAAATTAAGGTGTGATGTCATTTGGAATAATAATTGGGGAATAAGAAAGATAGGAAAATCAATCAGAAATCTTCATAAAGCAGCAGATTGGAAATGAGATAAATTATGAGAGATATATTTAATTAAGTGTTATTTATATTCATGAGATCATCGTTTGGAGAATTAAGAAAGCTTCAACAATCAAACCAAGATAAGTATTTTCTGCTAAGTTACCAGTTCGGGTTTGGGGACGAGTTCAGGTACGAGAACCCGGTACGTGGGTACATGAAATTTTTTTTTAGGGGTTTGGGTACGTATGGGTACATGTATATATATATATATATATATATATATATGTATTATATATACAAAAAAAAAAGAGAAATATATAGAATTGTAAAACTAAATCATTTCATAGTATGATACTTGATCATTGATCAATGCCAAATGCCAAAGATAAATATTAAATGTCAATTGATAGTTGTATTTGACTGATTTGAAAGCAAATTGGGTACAAAATGGCATCCTCATGTGGAATGCGTTGATGTTGATATTCTTAAACAAAATGAAAATAGAAAATTGTTTTTGTAAAACTGAAAGTAAATACTATATTAATATATTTTACAAATTTACATCTTCCTCTTTCCCATAAAAATGAGGTGCGGCATGGAGTTTTGTATGGTTTCAAAAGCCTTAAATGTGATATTATAGATGAAGACTTGTAGGAAAACTATGGAAACTTGGACTTGGAGAGTACCAATTAGATTCAATGGGAGTTTGAGGGCAATGTCTCCAATGGGGTCGAGGGGCAGCGCCCCTCGTGGGGGTATGGGGGCAACGCCCCCAGCGGGGTCGAGGGGTAGCGCCTCTCGCGGGGGTTTGGGGGCAGCGCCCCCGCCGCTAGCACCAATTTAAGGCTTTTGAAACCATACAAAACTCCATGGCGCACCTCATATTTTTAAGGCTTTTGAAACCATACAAAACTCCATGGCGCACCTCATATTAATAATAATAATTAAAAAAAAAAATGTTTTTATAAGTTCTGGGCCGTGGGTTCTTCGAGGTACGCCCGGGTACATACCTGGTACCTTCGAGTCCATGCACCAATTGACTGGGTGCACCCTGTGCGTACACAAGGGGCACCCACAGGCGAACCCATACCGAGTACAAACCCGGACCAGGTTCGAGGCCTCCGGGTGCGAATCCAGTAACTTAGATTTTCTGTATTCAAATAATTAATTTAGTAAGTATATTAAGGGTGTGGATAGGGACTATAGTAAGTATTCTTCATGACTTTAAATAAGAAGATGATGAATATTTTATGTACTTAGAAAATGGAATTTAAATGCATTATGAATTTAGGTATGGATGATTGCTAAATATATTAGGAATCCAAATAAGACCTAATGATTAATAAATATATTAAAATATATTATTGTTAATAGATACATTATTGATAGTTGATAAATACAATCTACACATAGTGATCTGATGTTATTAATGTCATTTTGGAGTAATAAGATTATGAAGACTACTATTTATTATTATAACATTGCTAATATGTCATATTGAATTAGATAACTAATAATGTTAATTATGATATTTAATTCGAGTCCCTCATGTTTAATCCCGATGTTCTATGTGGAGTACTAATATTCTACTTGTCAAACTATTTTAGTGATGGATCTCTAACTTGTTTGCCAGGACGAAATCAATTCAAGGTATCCTCTAGGGCTCATTGCTTGGAAAATTGATAATTGAGAATAGATTCAACAAAACCCCTATTGGGGACATTACACATTTATCCAATTTTCTACAGTAAAGTTATGGATTATCCACTTGCCTTTCTATCTGCAGATAGCGTTTCAAAGGGAGGGGCCACAGTCTCTTGTTGATGCGATAGCGTTTCAAAAACAGTAGAATCCGCTTCTATGTTATTTAATTGTGTTTAAAAGAATATTTTTTGTATAAAAATTTCAGACTTTTGCCATGTAGAAAATTAGAACTGTAGCGTGCAAAAAATGGTAAGCCCTTATTGGTACGAATATTAGGAAAAAGTACAAACAAAAACAAAATTTTAAAATTTCTTTGAAGTTCGCTGAATTTTGAATTTCATAGATGAAATTCAACGAATCTTGTGACTTAGCTTACAACATTTGGAAATGTTGTTCAAGAACATCTTACTAACATAAGCCCTAGCCATTTCACAAACCATTATCTAGCTAGTAACAAAGAAGAATCAATTCAAGTAAAAATAAAATAAAAGTTTGCCCCATAAGCATGCTTTAATTCCTTCGTCCATATAGGTAATCAATGTCCTGATAATACATTATAATATTGCCTAGAGGTTATAAAGGTAATTGGTGTTTATAAGTTATAGCACTAATATTTTGATATATATAATTAGATATGCTAATTATCAGCATTATACTGATGACTATGATTAAGAGAGTTAGAGATTGCTTTTGCATGTAAAATTTTGTGTTAAAGAGTTATTGCTTGGTTTGGGAAACCTTGTGGGCCCCATAAAGGTTCTAGGATTTTCATTTTTTTCCCCTGCTTTATGGTTTGTGACAGGCATGTCCCATAAACATCAGGGGTGCAGGTCACCCCCAATTGATAGTCTTCAATGGGAGACATTCCAGGGAACATCCCCCAAATTGGGGAGCCATCCCAGGAAGGTCCCCATAAAGACACAAAAAAAGGGGAATGGAAGGGTACACTCTGTTCCCATCCCCTCATCCCCAAAATATCCACAAACGGGAGGATGTCAGAATAGCTCTGGGGATTTAACCTGGGGGTGCATTGCCTTTAAACAAGGAAAGACTGAATCACTCATTATAGCACCCTTACATATGATCTGAAACAACCAAAACTCTTTAAGGCAGAACCCAAACAAATGAAACACAAGAGGCAAAAAAAAAACCCTTGTGAACCCAACTATACACCTGATATAACTCTTGTAAACCCTACAGAAAAACACTAGATCTGATCAACTCTGAATTTGAACAAAATTCTGAATTCTAAGTTTTGGTTTTAGAAACTGGTAAAGCGGTATATTAATTATAGAACTATCTTATGCTAACTGGTACTGAGATTGCTGGAATCCAAAACAAAACACGTCTATACTGTTTTTCATATCTATCTTATTAAATTCATGATTGGGGAAGTTAGAGGCCCCTATCCTGACCTAGTGGAGCCCTATTTCTGATTCTATCCACCTCTCTTTTTGTTCCCTTTGAATCATTTCTCAGTTCAATGCTTCAGACTTCTAGAAAGCAATGCAATGACAGCTGTGTTTAGTAAATTTGCAGCAAAAGAAACCTAAAAATAACCATATATATCAGCAGAGAAAGCCATATTCCTTCAAGTATTTTATCCTTGAAACTCTATGAATTAGATTACCCATACTTGCATAAACCATGCAATAAAAACTCTTTATCTTGGGAACCTAGCACTCTTCTTGAAATGGCAGAGATAGTGGGTTTAAATTTCTCAACTGAGGAAGAGTAATTTGTTTATTTTACCAACTTTCTAACTTTAAAACCCCACCTCCAAACAAATGAATTAGAAAAAACTGAAGTTTTTTTTTGGCTTGAGAGGTTAATGGGATTGGAGACTATCTTCCTTGATTTGAAAGGGAGCTTCTTCCTTGCACAACTGAAGCAATGTTCCAATTTGCATAGTGTATTATAAAGTATTAGACCAAAAGCTGTGAACCCAGCCACCGAGAAAGTTTCCATCAGAAGAATGTCATACACCCACCTTCTAGACATAAACAATGATACAGGAAGATGTACTTCAAAGTACTGGAGGAAACAGCTTTCATAATGGTATTACACATCCCAAAGATAGGGGCCAAACCAACAAAGGGCTTAGTTGATGGGAGGCAGAAGAACAAACAAGTGTCAGGGGCTGAAGAGAAACTGCAGATATCAGATGCCTGGCACAAAATTAGACTTTTGTCAGGCATAATAATTGCAGATTGCCTCAAGGATGCTTTAGAAGTGAAAATGACTCGAGTGTTTCTATCAAAATCATTCTTATTTTCCAAACCCATACACATATGGAGTTGTGTCATATTTTTTATTTATTAAACTGCAGAAATCAGATGTCCAGGTTCAAGATTAGGCCTTTATCCTGCATAACGGTTGCAGATTGCCTCAAGGATGCTTTGGAAGTGGAATTGAATTGAGAGTGTCTTCAAAATCTGGGAACGTCATTATATTTGCCAAACCCATACATGTATAGAGTTTTATGTTAAATAATTAAATTGTAGACCATGCAGCAGTGAACAAAATATTGTATTTTTATCTATTAAACTATAGAAAAATCTTCCCAAGTTCATGTTGTTGATATAACGTTAACTTGTAAAGGATTCCAGCTTTTATACAAGATTAGCATAGATGTTGCATGCACAACTGATAAGTCGCAGTATATTTTACAATCTTGTCCACTGGTGGTAGGTCTAGGGAACTTGTCATCTAATGTTTAACATGATGTATCTTAAGTCACCTTATTTTGACCAACCTCTTATGACATTCCAAAATAAAGATTAAGATGAAGACCATACCTGTTTGACCTCTTTAGAAGATGAGGATTGAACTTCAATTCCTAAATGTTGCCGTTTTCTCATCATTTCAAGTGATTCTGGGTGTGACTTCTCTGGCACAAAACTTGTTAGCATAGAAGAAGGTACTTCAGATATGACTTCCTTTCTGCAATTGAATTCCTTCCAACCATGCATTCCTTTTTTGAAACTTTTCTGGCTCCTTATAGACTTCTTATTCCAGGTTCCAATTCTTGCCTTTCTTGGTGAGTTTTCAGATCCCTGATTTTGGTTTTCACCATCCCCTTTAATCTGTTGAGATGGAGCAGTTGCAATAAGATCTGCTATCAAGCGCTTCTTTTGTGTTTTCCCATTTTCTTTTAGCTGTTTAGATTCAGTTTTCCTTACCTTTGGCATTGGAACCTCATTGCCTATATTAGCTGGCAATTGGGCTGGACAGTCATCCATGTTAATATTGTGTCCACCAATTGATGTGCATGGAGTGTTATCTAGATTATCATTTATGAGGTGATGCCTTTCAGTTTCTGTGGTTAAGTAGTCCTTATCCTCATGATCAGACCTGTTGACTGTTCTATATTTTTCCACAGAAACTGTACTAACAGAAGCATGTAGAAATACCTCAGCCTTATCTGCAACATTTAAACCTTCAGCTGTCCTCTCATTAGCAACTTCATTATCAAGTGCCCTGCTTTTTGCACAAACACTCAAAGATGCTGGGGGCATCAGCTCAGAGTCTGTAGGAATAGAAGATAAATTACAGGAGACAGTCTTACTTTCTGAGTATGATTGATGAAGTGCATCTGCTGTCAAATTTATTAATATTTCATTTTCTGCCAACTGTTCTGTTTTGGTCTCTTCAGCTCCTCCATCTCTAGAATGAAAATTATTTTTGCTGCATTCTAAAGGTGCTTCCTCTGATTGTATACCTTCTGAAACATGACTTGTTGCCTTCTTTTCATCTGCTTCATCTTTCTCTAAAATGACCTGTGACTTGGCTTCTAAAACATTAATTTCAATATAATCAGAGACATATTCTTCTTTTTCAAGTTGTTTGCTAAGAAGATTTCTGACATTTTGTAAGGGTGCATCAGGTTCTAGGGCATCCAATTGCATGTGAGCATTTCTTTCCTGATTTGAATCATCTGGCTTAACAGCACTCTCTACACATTCTGCACATCGCCAATATCTACATGTACGAACTTCAAGTGGTGGAAGTACATTGACTACACGTTTCTGCAATTTTGTTTCCAAAAATTGTGGAGAAAAGGGCCAACATTTTCTTATGGCAACTTTACGAACACCTGATACATAATTACTGAAGTGGAGAAAACAAGTGTGTTAATCACCATACAAACTATTATAGAACTCCTGTGCAAATAGATGTAGCATGAATCTATTTGTCTAATATAAAAGGGGGAAAAAGCTTAGATTAAAGGTTTGAATATTCACCACAGGTTGTGCAAACACAACAATGAGATATTATCTATCAAAATGTACATAATAAATATCAATGTGCAAAAGCCCCCAAAACTAGCATCTTTGCCAAGAAAGAAAAATTAAACAAGTATCTATCAACCAGCATATAAATTCGCAGAGAAAGGTTTGAATCTCAGCCACACTTTGGTACTTTTGACAGCATAAGAGAAAATTCATTATGTTCCCTCTGGCATAAGACTGGAGAGTTGGAAAGATGTCAGTCAAGATACTTTTCTGAAATGAGGCTCTAACACACCAAAAGAGTGGGAAATAAAACAAGGCCTAGAATACAGTAGTTTTATAGTCCACTTATTTAAATTTCAAAGTTTATTGCCTCAAAAGGGCAGGAGTATATCAGTAGTTAAGAGTACCATTGTGAATTTTAAATGAAATCGAAGTAAATGGAAATAGAATTTACATTTAGTTTGTAGTAAAATGGTGTTGAGTTAATTGTGTTGCTTGTGTCCGATTTGGAAAATTAAAGAACAGATAATAATTTATCATCACTTTCTTTATTTTTAAACCTATTATCATCATTTTATTGAACAGCTATACAATGTGACAAACAAATTTCATCAAACCATCAGTCTAATGCAGTACAGGATTGAAAAAGAGATTCTTCAATCAAAAAATATCAAAACAAATGTTTGAAGATAGATATTGTATATAAATTATGTTGAAGCTTACCGAATAGAAAAGGCCTCAAATGGTGGGCTGCTAAGTGACACCTCCATTTCTTCTTCCGATCCAGCCTCTCCATTTTCCTCTAATGAGAACAGATTTAACTCCAACTTGTCCATAAATAGCTATAAATTTACATCCAAACACAGCTGTGCTTATTCTCCATACCATATGTTCACCTTGGTAGCCAAATTTTTCCACTGCCTATTCCATATTTAAGAAAAACCAACTGACCCTTACTTGAATTTGAGCAGATCTCATCAGTCAAATGTTCTGACTTGCATATACCTGGTACACAGCAATCTTAAATCAAACACTTTATCAGAACTTGGAGAATTTCTTTAAGAAATACATCTATAGGTATAAAAAGAATTTTCAAAACAAATAAATGCACTTGGATAGACCTTAGAGACCAATTTATCTTCAAATTGATTAGATGAAACAACACAAAGGTATTTTGAGAAAAAGAAATCTCTTTTAACATACTAAAGACCAACTTAGACTAAAACTGTAAAATCACACTAGCAAACTTAAAGTATTTTGAGAATAGAATAAAATTTGTACACACTTAAGACTGAATTGACCTAAAAGAACATTAATATACCCATTATATAAAAAAAAAATCAGAAAATCTATTCCTTTAACACACTTCAAACACTAGGTTATCACTGCCCAAGCAAACAATCTTCAGAAGACAACTGAGAAAAGAAATTGACAAAGCTACAATTTGTTTTGGTTTTTAGTTATACTTTAAATAAAAACTATTGAAATAAAATAAAAAGATTTTAATTACAGGAAGAGGCAAGAATCAGATTGATGAAGAATGATGCTCACAAAGAGCCCACAAAGGTTCAATTCCTTATAAGCTATATCACCAGGTTCATTTTTCATGTTTAAGTTTGGCAAGAAAGAAAAATTCAAAACAAATTCATCAATGATAAAATTCAAGAAAAAATATCATGATTAAGTTCAAAGAATATAAATTGAATTTTTTTGCTATTTTTAATTGTAAGAGAGGGGGACCAATCATACCAAGGCTCCAGGTCAAGGAGAGTTGAGAGCGAAGGGCTGCCCTAACTTACCTCACTCTAACGGGTGTCTTGGGATGAAGATCAAGAATGAAGAGCACTCTCAAGTGCTTTTGTCACTCTACAGATCCGAAAGTTTAAATGGGACTAGACGAACCGGTTTTTGGGGTCCAAACTGCACCTCAGACAGTTCTCTGTCCAAGGAGGGCAGTGCGGGTCTAGGACAACAATGCAGCGCATTGGCGTCTCTCTGGTGTGTTGGCGTCTGCACGGCCAGAAAACGTAAAGTACAGTAAAGAAAGCACAAAAACCTACTAACAGCCTAGCTAACTAACTTTAAGGAAAAGAACAAAATGATGAAGTACGAAAAGTAAGTGCGTAAATGATGAAATAAGTAGATGAACACAAGGGTGACGAATATCAACTCACTAAAGCGCTAGTTCGCCAGTGAGCTCCACACGCACGTTCAACTACACACAAGCAAGAAGGGAAAATTGTCGGGGCTATATAGGGGCTTGCCTCAGTCAAACCCCCGCTTTGGTGTTTCCACCTCCACAGACAGCCAAAAAAGCAACGAAGTAGAAAGTATGAAAAAGGAAATGGAAAGAGAGATTGAACACTACTAAAGATGCTATGCTACTCTATCAAACCACAAAAGGAAGAGTGAAGTGTTACCACCTCCACCCAAAGGCTCTAAAGGCCAATGAAGGTAGAAAGCAAGCAACGAACTTGGCAAAGTCACCACAACCGCAACAGTGATGAAGGGAGGTCTCGCAAGACTCCAAGCTCTCAACTTCTATGGTAGCACAACATGTATAAAGATGGAATGAACGAAGTAACAAGCTGTTGCAATGCTCAATGGAGTTGTGAAATTGCTAGAATTGTGGGCAGAATGTTGAAGATGAGTGAAAGATTGAATGAAGTGCTAAGAGATGAAGTAATTGTAGAATGAATGACTTTGAAGGCCAAAATGAGAGGGAAAGAAGTCGTTTTCGAGTCGGTTGGTCACACAAAGGCGTTACAATTCATCCCCAATGAAGAGTGTAACGTCCTTGCAGACTCCAAAAGCAAGAATCTATCAGGGACGCAATGCGCCGTGCAGACATCCGCGCGCCGCACTCGCGTCCCTGATGAAAATTCCCCACCGACACACAAAACACGCACCAAGTGGATGTATTTTGGATGGGTGATGTGGAATTTCGCCTTCGGATTTGATTTTCTAAGGTGAGGGTATGCAAAACGGGAATTTACACAAGGGGTGCAAATTCGCTCCTATACATTAATATAAAAAATAAAACCATAAAATTGTCAAAATAGGTAAACATTATTAAATAGATTTGAAAACTATATAGAAACATGCCCATATTTATAAAGCATTATAAACTTATCAAAGCTAAACTATAAAAAACATATGAAATCACAATTGCAAAGATGTTTTTAAGTAAAGATTTTTTTGGTTAAGTGACAATCAAGAATCAAGAATCTCAAGCATCTAAAAGATCCAAGTCATCAAGAGCACTTGGTTGAGTTGACAAAATATCATCATCATTAGATGCACTATTGAATTCATCACCAAAGAAGTCAAGATTATCTGCATCTACTATGTCTTCTAGAATGTGTTGAAGTTGTGAAGAGATGGAGTATTTTGTTGCTTTTTTCATACACAACTATAAATTACTATGAAAATAAAATCTTCCAACTTTCCAAAAGACAACTTGTTCCTCTTTTAAGATTGAATATGATCAAAACAACTCCAATTCCTCTCATAGGCTGATGAACTTGCTCCTTGGCTCACTATTGAAATAGCAAAGCATTGTAGCTTAGGGGTCTCCACTCCATAATAGCTCCACCATTTGTACCCGAGCATATCAACACTTGGCATGTCACATTTCTCTACTAGAATTCTAAACATCCTTATGTCATTTGGTATTTCCAACACCAATCCCTAATTTAACTTGCAACTACAAGATCTAATCCAAACCTCCCAATAGCTTCATAAAGCCCTAATAATTTTTCCATCAGTATGTCTATCTATATGAAATTGTTTAGCCTAAAAATGGCAAGCTGCTGCATGTAAAGTTGTATGTATCATTTTTCATTTGAAATCAATTGTATCCAATATATCAATGCAGTCTACTTCCACATTATTGAGTGTGTTTTAATGGCTTCCTTGCAATGGTCCATGCTCTCATAATGCATGCCGAGAGTAGGGGTGGAGTAGGGGTGTTGCCATCAACCATGCACAACACTTCAATAATTGGTTCACATAGATTTCAAACCTTTGTTGCATTTTCCGAGAAATTGTTGTTTAGAATAATTCAATCTATGATATATTTCCTTTAGAACCTTTAGTAAGAATAGAATTTTAGCAAACACTAGAACAAAAAACAGACCTTTAGCTACTTTCTCTTCAATCACTCTTTTCAAAGTGATAGTAAATGAGGCAAATCTTGTTTCACATGGTCTCAAAACTCCCTAGATGCATGCTACTTGTAAACATTCAATGTGAGCAATAGTTTCTTATAAAATTTGCATTTTCTCTCCATCTATGAATTGTTTTATCTACCCAAGAAAAAATTTAGCCAAGTCATGAAGCAACAAATCTAGAAAATAGGCTACAAATGGGTCCACTATATTTATTGCTATTTCTCTATAATCAACTTCTTGGCTCCCACACAATTTGCAACACTATCGATAACCACTTGAACCACATTCTTTACAGTTTACACCCACATCATGAATGGATTCCTCTAATGTTTTGAAAACATACTCAAAGGTTTTCAACATAGTGCAACATGTTACTTTCCATGGGAATTTGATTACAATTAATATTCCAATCACCCTTTCTTTTGATATCCTCAAAAGAGTTGTTTTCAAAGCCTTTAAACTAAAAGGTGTGTACCCTTTGCAAAACTCAAGAACTTTCGAATTACATTTTTAATATGTGGACTCCTAGCTATATTGAATGGAATGGCACTCAAATAAAAGAAATCAGTTAATGCATCATCCACATGTTTTTATACCAATTTCTAGAAGTTGTTCAATGCTCCACTTCCCATCATGAAACTAGACATATCCCCTTGATTCTCTATTTCTATTGATTTCATCTTTCCTACAACCAAAGAGCCTTGGTCTTTCTCTAGAGTAGCTTTGATCTCCAAAGAGAGCATTTCACGCAAAAACACCTCTTCAGCAACCACTTGAAATGCCAAGTAGGTGGTCCACCACCCTTATTAAACTCCATGTAAAAGGATGACCACACAAGTGACATTTCAGCTTATTGATGTCGTGGGTCACATGCTTCCATCCTGCAGTTGATTTTAGGGGTGTCGTTGACTTATAATCTACATGTAAAATACAAATAATAACATTTACTATTCAAAATCATAGATTTAAAAAAAAATGAGTTACATTAATAAATATGTCAAGTGACCAAATCAATTTTACAAAATACAATTTAAAGCACTACCAAATAACAATCACATTATCCAAGCTTCTAATAATAAAAAAAAATACAAACTTAAAACCTTAATATTTATAATTAAAAATATTTTTTTTATAATTTTATATTATTATAGTAAAATTTTAAAAATCAATTGTAAATTACAATTACAAAATATTAAATTAAAAATTAGAATATATTAAATTTAATATATAATTATACTAAATTTTAAAATATCAAAATTTAAATATATTATATTAAATTGAATAATATTACATTTTAAATGCTACCTCATTCAAGGGATAAGAGCAAACTATAAGATTTGTCTATGAAGCCACCAAAGAATGCAAATGAATGAGAGAAAGAAAAAACAAAAAACTAGAATGATAGAATAATTTGTATTCTATTCAACAAACACCCCTCCAAACAGAAGAGGAGGAATCCCAAAGGGAAAAAACTGCCCCATGTGAGGAAAAGGCAAGAAGGGCTAAAGGAACCCTTGAAGAAGTGCCTTACACCCACAAGAGAGCTTGAAGCTGTATAATTTCCTCTCATTGAAGGGTTTGGTGAAGATATCTGCAATTTTGTCTATTGTCAAACCATAATGCAAATCAATGCTACTCCCGAATCAAGTCCCTGAGAAAATGCATGTGGATCTCAATGTGCTTGGTCTACTAATCATGGATCAGGTTCTTGAAGATCTAAATGGCACTCTCGTTGTCATAGTAGATGATTGATGGCTTTTGAAAAGTTATGCCAAGTTTAGAGAGCATTTTCTAAAGCCAAATAGCCTCAATGGTGGCATTGACAGCCCCACAATAGTCAACCTCAGTTGAAGCAAGAGCAGCAACATGTTGCTTCTTCTACCAAAAAATGGGATCGGAACCAAGGTCAACACTAAAAACTACACCCAAATGTGGACTTGCAATCATCAAGATCACAAAACTAATCAAATTTTGTGTATCCAATCGAATTTGAACCTATGCTTGTTGCATAATGAATCCCATAACTATGAGTGCTCTATATGTAGTGTAGAATGTGTTTGGCATCTTTCTGATGAAGCTCATGTGGCTCCAAAGAGAAAGGAAGTTGGTGCAAGCTTACAATCAGCCATATGAAAAACATGCTAGAAGATCACGACATATTTGGGCTAGGAAAAAGAGATCCTAAAAGAAGTTTAAGTGATCTCAATCCTAAGAAAGTAGTGCAAGAGTCCTAAGTCATTCATGACAAATTTTTCATGCAAAGCATCTTGACTCTAGCAATGATGGATGAGGTGCTCCCTATGACGATAAAATCGTCAACATAGAGAACCAAGAAATGAAGAGCATCCTCCTCTCTCAAGATGTAGACACTCAAATCTGAGTGGTATCTAGAGAACCCAATTGAGAGAACAAAGGATTCCATCTTGGCATACCAAGCTCATGGGGCTTGCTTCAATCCATAGAGTGACTTCCTCAATCTACAAACTAGTGAATAATTTTGAACAAATCCCTATGGTTGTTCCATGTAAATTTCCTCCTATAGATCCCCATGAAGAAAAGCAATCTTCACATCCATCTAATGTTTAGTCCAACCATGAGTTGTAGCAATAGCAAGAGTCTAAAGAATAGAGTTCATTTTGGCAACAAGGACACAAGTCTAAATTTAGTCAACACTAAGAACTTGCAAGAAACCTTTGGCCACAATTCATGCTTTGAACTTGTCAATTGATTCATCTGTTACAAATTTGGTTCGATAGATTCACTTACACCAAACCAGTTTTCTTCCCTTAGGAACTGGAACAAGTTCCCATTTGTTCTTCTAAATCAAAGAGTTTTACTCTTCCTCCATGGCTGAATCCCACTAAGCTATGCCTAATGCTTCATGAAATGACTATGACTTTGAAGTTGTGGCTATGTAGGAATGCGACATATCATGGTGATGTGATTGAATCCTCCATGTGTCTAAAGGCTCCCCAATAAAAATGCCTACAAACTCGAGTGTCAAACAAGCCCAACAAGGAATAGAAGAAGAGAATGGAAGGGAATCCTCAACCTCTAAATGTGAACTCAATGAAGGGGGAGATGAAGCCTCATGATCAATCCTATGAGTAGAAGAAGGGAATAGAGATGAGGAATCCTCAACCTCTAAATGTTAACTCAACAAAGGGGGAGATGAAGCCTTATGATCAAACCTATTGTTAGAGTAAACTTTTTTCATTGAAGATGATTGTGCTTGATCTCTTTGTGACTTCTTTTTGAATTGTTTTTGTTTGTTGTCAGGTTCCTTGATTCTTTTTGACCCTTTGGTTGACCAGCCATCAAAGCTTGTGAGTATGAAGGCTTAAGAAGGCCCATTGATAGAAGCTTACCTTGTTTTTGCATCAACATTTCAGAAAACGAAGCAAAAGAAGGTGTAGTGAATGTAGATCCCATTGTCAACCTATAAGTATGAAAGCTAGAAACAAAAGCTGCAAATTCATGTCCAAATTTGTTTAGAGTGTTATAGACAAGTTGAATGTCTTTCTTCTCTAAGCCACATGATTTACATTGTGCTCTAAGGTCATTGACCTTTGTTACATAATCTTGGATGTTATCAAAAGACTTTGGATCAAGACTCATTAGTTCGTTGTCAATTTGATAACTATGAACTTCATCAGTTGTACCATAGAGAGTTTTTAATTTGTCTCATGCATCATGTGAATCTTTACATGCTTCAATCTAAAATATTCTATCGAGAGAAACTAAAATCCATAGATAACCAAGAGCTTTTGTATGTTCAAACATCCAGAGTAGTTTTTCCTTATCATTTGTGGGTTCAGTTACCCTCTTCTCAACATAAGGTGTATATCCTAGTTGCATTAAGGCATTCCATGCATTTTGATACCATGTGTTGTAGTTGTAGGGCGTGAGCAATGGAAACTTAAATGTACCCATAGTAAAGGAATAACAGAGCACAAAGTATGAGAGATGTTCAAGCACAAAGACAACAAGAGAACCCCCCTTCTTTAGTCAATCAAAGAACCCCCCCAGAAAAAAGTGATTTGGCACTTTATATTTAGTGAGGTTACAAATTTCTGGATTTCAATGCTTTTATAAATCCTCAAGAAATGAGCATGTGTTGAAAGTATACATTTGGTACAATTTCATATGAAATAAACATCAACAATGCAAAGTACACAAAAAATCATGCACTTTCAAAAAAAGAATCAACTCGATCCGAGGTCGTAAGTAAAAGTTATGCAGCTTTGAAGTTTGCAAAATGAGAACGGTGAGGAGTCCTCCTTGAGAATCAGCAATTTCTAAAAAATCTGTGCACCAAAATCTGAAACCATCTTCACCAATGCGTAGAGCACGAAAAATTAGCCCAAATTATAAAAAATGCACTAAAAACAAAGTTGTGGAACCCGAGTTATGAGCATTCAAAGTTGACCTTCAAAAATTAGTGCATCATCGGAGAGGGGGTGAAAAATCTTCAAAAAAATCCACCAAATTTAGCAGAACTGCCGCCAAAGCTAGTGGTCCACCAAATTTAGATGTTCGCCAACTAATTTAGAACTCCGCCAAATGTAGCACTCCGCCAAATAAATTTAGCATTTTGCCAATTTAGCTACAGCTAAATACTCCTCCAACTCTTCTTCAAAGGGGAATTTTCAAAAGAAGGAAAGGCCAACTTGTAGCTATTGCAAGAAACCTGGTCATGAGGAACATTCTTGTCATAAGAAGCGAATCGATGAGTTAAAGAATCTTCTTAAAAAGAACAACATTAATCTGCCTTCTTTTGTTGCTCAACAATCCTCTACTCCTTCCAAATCTGGTAAAGGCAAAGCACATGCACTTGTTGCTATTACTGATTCTTCCAAAGAGTGGATTCTTGACTCGGGTGCATCTCACCACATGGGTTCTATTAAAGAACAATTTTCTTTGTTGGAGCCTTGTTTTGTACCCCACATTCTCATCGGGGATGATTCTCCACTGGATGTAATTGGGAAGGGTTCAATTGATACTGGCAATGGTACATTTGAGGATGTTCTCTGCATACCTGATCTATCAGCGAACCTTCTCTCCGTCTACCAAATCACTTAGAATGGTAGAAAAGTTGAATTCACTATAGATTCTATCAACATCCAAAATCTTGAAGATAATGCACTCCTTGCAATTGGTAAGGCCAATCATGAGTCTCTCTTGTATGCTTTCTCTCATTTTGTACCTGATTCACATTCAACTGCATTGATCACCCATTCAAATGTTGTGAGCAAACTATTGCATGAGCAATTTGGCCATCTCAACTACCGCTATCTTCAGCATCTCAACAAACAGAATATGGTCACAGGTCTTCCTCAAATCAATTTTTTTGATGGTGTATGTCCGGGTTGTTCCTTAGGAAAACATCTTGAAGACAAGTTTGACAAAGGGAAGGCTTGGAGGGCTTCAAAAGTCCTTGAATTGGTTCATAGTGACTTGGCAGGTCCTTTTCCATCATTATCTTTCAGTAACGCTCATTATTTGCTCACCTTCATTGATGACTATTCCAGATAAACATGGGTCTAATTTCTTTGACACAAAGGAGAAGTCTTGATAGATTTCAAGAGTTTAAGGCTCATGATGAGAAGCAATTTGGAAAGTGTGTCAAAATTCTCCGCACAGATAATGGCAGAGAATATGTGAACCATTGATTTGAGCAATTTTGTACTCTTGAAGGGATTGATCTTCAACATACTATTGCCTACACACCACAACAAAATGGTGTAGCAGAGAGGAAAAATAGGTCCCTGAAAGAGATGGTTGGTTGCGTGATCCACGCTTGCTCCCTTGCACCTGCATATTGGGTAGAAGCTATCAACTGTGCTACTCACATCCAAAACAAAGTTCGACATAAGGCTTTAAAGGGCATCACTCCCTTCGAAGCTTGGTGTGGTAGGAAACCTATTGTGGGGCACTTTAGAGTTTTTGGCTCCCCGGCATGGGGCACATATTCCTTCAGAGAAGCGCAAGGCCTTGGAACCTCAGAGTCGGCCTTGCATCTTTGTTGGTTATCCTGATGGTGTCAAAGGATATTGGCTAATGGATCCTACCATGCCTCGTTGGGCTCGTCAAACACTTGAGTCTACAGGCGATCTTGTTGGGGATCCTTTAAATACAAGGAGAACTTGGTCACAACATCACGACATTCCACATTCCTACATCGCCACAGCTTCAGATCCACAGTCATTTCGTGAAGTCTCTGGTATTGCTGAGTGGGATTCCGCAATGGAGGAAGAGTACAAATCTTTAATGCGGAATAAAACATGGGATCTTGTTCCACTTCCTAAGGGAAGAAAACTTGTTCGATGTAAGTGGATTTATCGAACCAAATTTATAGTGGATGGCTCAGTTGACAAGTATAAAGCACAACTTGTGGCCAAAGGTTTCTCTCAAGTACCAGGTATTGACTACACTGAGACCTTTGCCCCTTTTGCCAAAATGAACTCCATTCACTTGTTACTTTCTATTTCTGCAGCTCATGGTTGGGTTGTACATCAAATGGATGTGAAGAGTGCATTTCTTCATGGAGATCTACATGAAGAAATTTATACGGAGCAGCCACAAGGATTCATTCAAGATTCTTCATTGGTTTGCAAACTAAGGAAGTCTCTCTATGGCCTCAAATAGGCTCCAAGAGCTTGGTATGCCAAAATGGACTCCTTTCTTCTCTCCATTGGGTTCTCCAGATACCACTCAGATCAGAACGTCTACATCTTGTGGCAGGAGGATGCTCTTCACTTCTTGGCTCTCTATGTTGATGACTTGATTGTCACTGGGAGCACTTCATCCATCATCTCGACTATCAAGACTACTTTGCATGACAGATTTTCCATGATTGACTTGGGTCTTTTGCACTATTTTCTCGGGATCAAGATCACTCAGACCTCTTTCAGGATCTCACTTGCACAGCCCAAGTATGCTCTTGATCTTTTGTCACATTTTCATATGGCTGATTGTAAACTTGCACCAACTCCCTTTCTCTTTGGAGTTAAGCTTGAGGCAAAATGTTCCACACCACTAGTTGATGCTACTTTGTATCGTCAACTTGTTGGTAGCCTCATCTACTTGACTCATACTCGCCCCGACATTTCCTTTGCAGTTGGCATTGTTTTGCGCTTCATGATGGAACCGCATGAGCTTCATTGGAAAGTTGCCAAACACATCTTGCACTACATCCAAGGCACTCATCGGCATGGGATTCACTATGCAGCAGGCACAAGTTCAGACTTACTTGGATACACAGATTCTGATTGGACTGGTGATATTGATGATCGCAAGTCCACATCCAGCTACAGTTTTCACTATGGTTCTCACTTGCAAGTAGTTGGGACCCATATTTTCATCTTTGCATTGTATACTTCTCCCTAAGTTGCACTTAAGGGGGGTGTTAGTGTGAAATGGGTACTTTATCTAACTAGTTCATTCTTAGCTAGTTCTCCACTAAAGTCCTCTTCACACTAGCTTAACTTTACATAGGGATAAGGTGGTTGAGCCTTTAATGACATGAGTTGTTATATCTCATAGGATGCCAACACTTGTCATAATCCGGTTGTATCTATCTCTCCCCTTGGCCTATATAACCAAGGCATTTCCTTTGTAATCTCAGTTCTCAAGCTGAATATAGCTTTGCATTCTTGAGAGGAATACAATTTATTCCTTCTCATATTTTTGGTTTTGCTTTCTTTCAATCATTAGATTCTTGGGTAGGCTAGTTAGAAAATCTCACACTTTTGGGTAGAAGAAGTTGGAGAAAAATCCTTTGTCACTATTATAGAATCTACTATGGAGGAAGGAAGAATGTGAGATGATGAGTTGGGAGATCTTTCCTTAAATTGCACACTTCACTCAATGAGAGCTCATGTGTCTCAAGCATAGTTGAACCACTTGCCAAAAACTCGCGAGTTTTTTTGAAAAACGAGTTTTTACGGGTTTTACTCGCCAAAAACACTTGCCCGTACTTTTCCCAAAAACTCGTCGTTTATTTGCAAAAACCCACGCTCAGAATAAAGGCAATTTCGGTTCATTTTTTGCCTCCACCAATTGCTCTTCCTTAGCAAAAACACTCTCCCATGAAGGTTTGTGTGGTTTTGGAGGTCTTAATTTGGGCTTGGTGGCACGGGCTCCGCCCCTCGACCCCGCCCTGTATCGCGACAGGGAGCACGCCCAGGGCGCTGCCCCGGGACCTCGCGAGGGGCGTTGCCCCTAGACCTCGTTGGGGTCGTTGCCCCCACAAGGGGCACTGCCCCTCAACCCCATTGGGGACATTGCCCCCAGACTCCCACAAGGGGCGCTGCCCCTTGACCCCGCTGGGGGCATTGCCCCCAAACCCCCACGAGGGGCACTGCCCCTCAACCCTGTTGGGGGCATTGCCCCTAGACCCCCATGAGGGGTGCTGCCCCTTGACCCCATTAGGGGCATTGCCCTCAAACTCATATTGAATTCATTTGGTTTTCTAGGTACTCTCCATGTCCAAGTTTCCAAGTTTGCCTACAAATCTTCATCTATAATATCGTCTAGTTCTACCTCTCCCCTAGTTTTCACTAGACATGGGAAGAGGAAGATATAAATTTGTAAAATATATTAATATAGTATTTACTTTCAATTTTACAAAAACAATTTGCTATTTTCATTTTATTTCAAACTATCAGTATTAGCACATTCCACATGAGGATGCTATTTTGCACCCAATTTGCTTTCAAATCAATCAAATATAACTAGACTCAACTTGAAGTTCTATGTACTCATTTATTGACTCATTCGATGCATCTTATCATTGAATTTTGCAAAAAAAAAGTGTTTTTAATGAAGTTTATGCAATTTTTTAAGTTGCCGAATTTCTTTCGAGCCGAGTTTTTCGGGCTTGCCGAGTACTTGCAATTGGCGAGTTTTCCAACTATGGACTCTCAAGATCCAAAAGTTAATATCCTTTGACACCATTAAGGTATCCAACAAAGATATTGGATTGACTTTGAGGTTCCAAAGCCCAATGCTTCTCTAAAGGAATGTGTGCCCATGTAGGAGAGCCCAAAACTATGAAATGCTGCAAATAGGTTTCCTACTGCACTAGACTTCAAAGGGAGTGGTGCCCTCAATGCGTTATGAGGAACCCTATTTTGGATGTGAGTAGCACAGTTGATAGCTTCGACCCAATACTCGGATGCATGGAAGTGAGTGTGAATAGTACAACTAGCCATCTATTTCAAGGATCTATTTTTTCTTTCTACTACACCTTTTTGTTGAAGTGTGTAGGCAATAGTATGTTGAAGATCAATCTCTTAAAGAGTGCAAAATTTGCTCAAAGCATTGGTTCACATATTCTCTACTATTATCAATGTGAAGAACCTTGAAATACTTTACAACTTGTTTCTCAACACGAGCCTTGAACTCCTAAAACTTGTCAAAGACTTCACCTTTCTACTAAAGGAAGAAAACCCATGTGTATCTGGTACAGTCATCAATGAAGGTGAGCAAATAATGACCCTTGCTAAAAGACAAGAATGGAAAGGGGTCGCCAAGTCACTACAAACCAGCTCAAGGAGGGACTCGCCAAGTCACTATAAACAACTCAAGGACTTTTGAAGCCCTCCAAGTGTTCCCTTTGTCGAACTTATCCTCAAGATGTTTTACCAAGGCACAAGTTGAACAAACACCATAAGAAAAACTAATCCAAGGAAGACCTATGACCATGTCTTGCATGCTAGGTTGTTGAAGGTAGTGATAGTTGAGATAACCAAACCACTCATGCCATAGTGTTCTCACAAAATCCGAATGGTGAGCAATGTTATAGTGGGAGCATCAAGTACAAAGCGAGTGAAAAAATAAAGCCAAAAATGATGGTCGGCCTTACCCACTACCAGAAGAGCATCATCTTCAAGATCCCTAATGGCAAAAGAATATGAAGTGAATTTGACCTTCATACCATTCTTAAGATGAGTGATTTGGTAGACAAAGAGATTGGATAGCAAGTTGAGCACAAAAATAACATCCTCAAATATACCAATGCCAACATCAACTAAACCCTTCCTAATGATGTCAATTGGAGACTCATCCCCGATGAGAATATGAGGCACAAAACAAGTCTGTAAGAAAGAAAATTGTTCTCTATCGAAATCCATATGGTGTGAAGCACTCGAATCAAGAATCCACTAAGAAAAAGAATTTGATAAAGGAACAAAAATAATTGATTTTCCTTTACTTGATTTGGAAGGAGTGGATTGTTGTACAATAGTGCAACTAAGGAGAGCAGATCAATCTTGTTCTTTTTCAAAAGATAATTCAGCTCTACTTCCCATGACAAGAATGTTCCTCATGATCAACCTTCTTATAATAGCTGCAAGTTGGCCCTTCCTTATTCTAAGAGTTCCCCATGGATGAGGATTTGGAGTCTACTATTGAGGCAGATGAGGATTGTGCTTGATCTTTCAGTGACTTCTTCTTGGAATGCTTATGTTTCTTGTCAAATTGACTTAATTCATTCTAGCCCTTCAACTAACCAACCAACAAAGTCTGGGGCTAAGATGGCTTTGGGAGATCCATGGAAAGTAGCTTCCATTGTTCATCTATCGATATCTCAGAGAAGGAATCAAATGAAAGCATAGTGTATGTGGAGCACATAGTCAATCTATGAGTGTGAAAGCTAGAAACAAAAGCTGCAAATTGAAGTCCAAGTTTTGTTAAGGGCACTAAGTACTAGTCGAATGTCCTTTTTCTCAATGCCATATGCTTTACATTATGCTCTATGGTTATTGACCTTTGTGATTGTTGATAGACAGTTGCCATTGCACCAAAAGATCGACTTGTTAATGCCCAATACAACCGCAAGAGTTAATGAATCCACAGAAGGCGGTTAAGCCATGTCATGAACCCAAGCATTATGTTGCACAACAAAAGGAGACCAAGGGCGCACACCTTGCAACAATCCCCCCTAGCGCAAGCGAGGGGTTCAAACCCATGACCCAAGCTCTAATACCAATTGTTGACAGGCAATTGTCATTGCACCAAAAGATCGACCTGTTAATGCCTGATACAACCGCCAAAGTTTATGAATCCATGGGAGGTGGTTA
Source organism: Sequoiadendron giganteum (assembly GCA_007115665.2). NCBI lineage: Eukaryota > Viridiplantae > Streptophyta > Pinopsida > Cupressales > Cupressaceae > Sequoiadendron > Sequoiadendron giganteum. The sequence continues at coordinate 139,645,572 of VCHN02000014.1, read as the reverse complement.
AGCCATGTCATGAACCCAAGTGTTGTGTTGCACAACACAAGGAGACCAAGGGCGCACACCTTACAACAGTGATGTAATCCCAGATGTTGTCAAAACATTTTGGATCAAGGCTCATCAAATCAGTGTTGATCTGATAACCCCTAACTTCATCAGTTTTAACATAAAAAGATTAAGTTTTTCCCAAGCATCATGTGAATTTGTACATGATTCAATATGCAACATAAGATCAAAGGAAAGGAAACTACAAAGACATCCAAGTGCTTTAGTATGTTCAAGCATCCATTGTATCTTTTCATTATCATCTTTAGGTTTAGCTACCTTTTGTTCAACATATGGAGTATACCCTTGTTGCATTAAGGCATTTCATGCATTTTGATGCCATGTTAAGTTGTTGTATGGAGTTAGCAATGGAAACTTAAAAGTGACTCATTTAACGAAAAGTAGTGCATAAACTTGTAGAAAGAGACACTTAAGCACAAAAACACACCAAACGACCCTTTGGATTCACTCAATCAAACAACCCCCGCCAAACAAATATGATTTGGTACTTTATACTTGATGCATTTACAATTGTCACCAGCATGAAAGGCAAAGTGGACTTGATTTTAATGCTTTACAATTGCCAAAAACACAAAAAATTATGCACTTTTTTAAAAATTTGCACCTAAAATTGAACCCATCTAAAGCCTAAATGGAGCCCCAAAAGTTCCCAAACAAAAATTGTGCAACAACACTTATGACAATTTATAAATTCTAGAAAATTCATAATTCAAAATTAGAAACCATCTACACCAACGCATAGAGCATTAAAAAATAGCTCAATTAACAAAAAAAAAACTTAATAAAAGGAGCTTGTTTAGCCCAAGCTATGGCCCTCTAAAGTTGGATTGAAAATTTCAAATTGCCAATAGAGAGAGGAGCTGCAATTGAAAATCCAATGTTGACACCAACATGATGTCACCACTAAATTAGGCAAAACTATTGCCAAATTTAAAGGTGTCGTCAACTTAAGACTATCACCAAGCAAATTTAGAATTAGTACAAAATTTGGATAAAATACTAAAATTGGAGCAGCTAAAGTTGGTCGAGGTTGCCAAAAATGCTGCCAAAGTCTTTGAGAAAATTAGAGAAGAGTTTGTGGGGGCATGTAGGTCACACCCCAAGGCTTGCAAGAGGGGTTTGTAACCTATGCGTATAGGCGTGATGCCCAAGATCAGCAACTCCCAGTACCACACGTTGCCCTAGGTACAAGGCCCAACAAGTAATTGAGTACCTAGGTAACCTTTCAAATAAAAATTGAAACAAAAAAAAACTTTTACAAATGAAAAACTACAATTTAAAAAAAAAATAGTATATTTTTGAATTTTAATAGTGCAATTTTATTTTTTAATGTACTCACAAGCATTTAGCTTCAAATACTTGCAAATCTAGCCTCTGGTATCCAACTAGAACAAAAACAAGGCCTTCAGTGTCCAACTCAAACAAGTCAAAAGGTAACTTTGGCTAGCTCAATTGCTATAGACTCAATGGTGAGCTCAAATATTTTTGGGAAGCTCCAATAAACCTAAAATTGGAAGGTAAAAAAAAAGAACCCCCCTAGAAACTAATATTTCTTCCACACTCTTTGGATTCTCCAAATCATCCAAGGATGCAAGAGAAAAGAGTAATTATTTACTATAGAAAATATCAACCCTATACTCATAGATTTCTTTAAAAATACTAACCCACAACTACTTTGATACCATGTAAGATTTGGCTATGAAGCCACCCAAAAATGCAAATGACTGAAAAGAAAGCAAAACAAAATATCAAAATGATAAAATAAATTGTAATCAATTCAACAAGAATGAGTGTGACTACAATGTGAGCTATAGATGAGCATATATAAGATATACCACTCAAGAGACTAAAACACAACCAATGTGGGATAATGTGTAAAAGGCCCCTAAGTAAACTTAACCTAGTGAGAAAAGGACCTAAGTGGAGAATCTAACTAGAAAATAGACTAGTTAGGAAATCTACCATTTTCAAACTAACAAAAACAATACTATAAAAAATAACAGAATGGGAAACAATGCTTTAAGCAAGATATAAGTAAGAAATGTATCCCCCCTCTTGTGAATTTTGATGGGGAATCTAGGGGCAACCCAAGTTTGGTTAGAGATGTTTTAATCTTAGATATTCAAAAGAGAGCTTTATTAATGGTGGTTATTAAATTTTTAGGGATCAAACCTAATAAGAAGGCAAGTGGGAAGCATCAGTGACTGGTTTGGTGGCAAGTGGCAACAACTTCACAAAACTTGAAAAATCTGATTGTGGAAGGGGATTATATGGTATTGATGAACACCATTCAAAAAGGTAAAAGTCTTAATTGGAGACTCAATTGTTACATGGATTAGGTGTTAGGTAGAAGCCAAAATTTTGAAAATTTAAGCTTTCTGCAATATAGGAGAAATTTGAACTCCACAATGGATTTTTTAGCAAATGTTGGAGTCAATCAAGAGCTAATTACTATCATTTATAGTCAAATCTTCAACTATTGGGCAGATTTAGAACATTACTTAATCTTTTGACCTCCTCAAATTGTAACTAAAGTTATTTTTATTTTGGATGTAGTTTGGGATAGTTTGTGTAAAGAGTGTGCATTCATATTTTTAAGGGATTTCTCTTATTAACTCTCCCATGCATGAGAATTAATTTCCTTTATGCAATGCTAGGAGTTCCATGTGTTTCTTTTATGAAGATTGGTGTATAGCTCTTCTAGCTAAGCATTGATGGTGGATGCACGTGGTAGGCTAGGTACGAGATGTATGCAGTGTATTGTTTTGGTGGGGCATTATGAGCAATGTAGGTGTAATCATGTTGCAGTTTACATTAGGAAGAGCCAAAGATGCACATAGGAAGGGTGCAATCATAGATAGTCAATTTGCTTCAATATTTCCTAGTCAATGCCAATAGCTCTAGGGTTCATTAAGGCCATTATGGATGAGGATGGTCTAGGCATGGCAAGTGTTCCCAAGTCGAAGGCTAGTATTTGGAAGGAGTTTGTGATAATTTTAGCTTCATTTGTGCCCTCAATAAAGTAGAGGTTATGGCTTCTAAATTTCTTCTTCCAAATCATTTCGAGAGATTTTCATAGGCCCAATTAGATATTGAGGTCAATTAAGTGGTGGCGCCATGTGTGGGGCCTAGTAGGCTAATGATGTTGTTACATGTTCTATTCAGCAATGAGGCAAAGGAGGAATGGACATTAGCAATGCAAAATGAATTAAAGGTGTTGAGGGCCTATTGTATGAATGTGGGGAAGGTGTTGGTAGGACTAAAGGTAACCCATAACAAGGGCAATCTTAAAGTGGCCAATGACTTCTCTGTGCCAATCTTGTGTGGAAATACCCTACATTGTGCTAGGAAGAGAGTTGAAATCTTATGAAGGAGCCACTTTCCCTCTTTAGATATTGGATGGAATGGGATCATGTAAACCCTCTCTAGATCTTAGATGCAATGGGATCATCCAAGGACCAATTGCAGTGAAGGTTGGCATGGGTGGTGATTGGGGAGGTGCTTAGCAATCTAGAGTGGACAATTGAGGATTGTGCATTTTATAGTGTTTAGAAGTTGATGGTTTTTGGGAATGGCATTGGTTGTGAAGGATGGTTTGGACGATGTACACCTAATTGTGCATTGAGTGGCAATGTGGCATCCTATTTCATGGCTCTAGACATGCAATATTCGCAGGATTGATTCCATCTATCAAAGGAGCCATTTTTGGGTTTTTTATGTTGTACTTTTTGGGTCTTCTATTACAATATTGTTATTATTTTATAATAATTTTGGGTGGAGGCTTTATTAGAATCCCCCACTAAATTATCTAAAGAAAAAATTAAACTATATATATTAAAAAATACAAATATTTCAATAAAATTAAATATTAAAATTTAGAAAAAGGAAAAAATCAAAAGATAATAATTAATATGTATACAATATCCATATTAATAAAATTAATATATAATAGCAATGTTACAAATAAATTTAATACTAATAACATTACAAAACTAGAAATAAAAATGTTATTTATACCAAACAAAACAAAATAAAGTTCATATTTATAAATATTACAATAGATTACTAATTTTAAAAAGTACTAAGGCAAAATGTTTTAGGTTTTAAAAAACATAACAAAAACCTTTATTAAAAATATTAGAAAAGATACAAAACGACCTACTTCTCTTGTTCCTAATGCTAACACAAATGATACTAAACACGGCTGTTGAACAAAAGGTTTTTGTTGCTCAACAATGAACACTAAAATTTGTACTATCGACAATGACCAATGTGTGGTGAATGAAGGATGTTGTTGCACAATGAATGAAGGTTGCCATTGCACAATAAACTACTATCGCTGCTGCTAAACAAAACTACATTTGTCGTTGCTTAACATTGAGTGACTATACATTCAATGTTTTCATGGTTGAATGCCAACCTCATGCCTAAACACCTTTAAACATTGTTGAACAATGACACCCTAACACCTTCAAATGCAAATGGAAAGGGAAAGGGAATGGAAATGTAATTCCTTCAAACTATTTCCACTGGCAAATAGCAACAATGAAAAACTAATCCACAAGAAAAATGTGAACAAAAACCCTAAGGCAAAGCTAAGGTTATACTTTTCAATTGTACAAATGCACATTTTATAGAAATAAAACATAAACCCAAATCTAAACACTTGTATGGCCATTTTAGGGCAAATTTGAATAATGTTTGAATTTCTTTTAATGATTTGCTGATTTTCAAAATTTTCACAATACGATTTAGTGAACCTGGTGATTTAGCTCAAAAGTACCAAATTAGGAATGAATTAGAGTATGCACCCAGGGCAATGGTATATTGGACCATAAAAATTATAACTATCTCTACCACCCATAAAGACTATAATTGAGGGAAATGTAAGAGTTGAAATAGTAGTAGATTCTTCAATAGAATCAGTTAACCATAGACAAATATTGAAATTTGAAACTTACCATTACCTATTACGGGACCATAGATGCTACAGCTGTCTCAACCATCCATAAGAACTGCAATCTTGGGCAATCTATAACCGCTGAAGTAGGAGTAGATCCTTCTATAGCATCAGGTAATCATGGACAAAAATTAAATTTTGAAACTACCCGTTACCGAATAAAGAACAAAAAATGTTACAGCTTTCTCAACCATCCCCATAAGGACTGTAATTGAGGGCAACATACTAGAGCTGAAATATCAGTAGGTCCTCCCATAGCATCAAGTACCCATACATGAAGTGCGAATTTTGTAGATTTGGGTATGGACTTGAAATTAAGTGAAAAACACACAAAGTAACAGAAAATGTACCAGCCCCAACACCATTAACAGAAACTAGTTTTTTAACGTTCAGGACAAATATTGAAATTCAAAACTACCAATTACCCAGTAAAAGCCTAGGGTTCCTAATAAGAGTCCGCCATCCCCCAAATAATTAGTTACACATACATTTCCATTAATCCCCCAAAAAGATATATTTGTGCTATAAATTAGGACTAGTAAGTAGCCCATAAACATTGCAGCTCTCACAACCACCCATAAAAACCGAAATTGAGGAAAAACTTTCCTTTTGCGTGCAGGTTGTTTCTTACTCTAACTCTAATGTAGTCCATCAGGCTATAGTGGGATAGATGGACGGGACATTTGATGTGGAATGTGCACGCTGATAGGACCAGCTAAATTTCACTTACTAGGGTGTGCCTGATCAGATGAGACCAAGCCTAGCCTTCACTACAAGCCATTGTATTTCTCATGTCTATAGGTGTAATAAATGGCCTACCAAGCCCACAATTCCTTCTGTAATTGCCGAATGTAATATAATATTCGAAAAGCAATCCCATTATTCTATCTGTAATAGACCAATAGTACGTAATATCCCGAAAGCAACTCTATTATTCTATGTCTAATTTGCAGAATGTAATGTAGCATCACGAAAGTAATTCGATTCTCATATTGTAATTGCCGAATGTAATGTAACGTCTCAAAAGCAATTCCAGTAGAAGAAAAAAAATATAACTATAAATAATAGACCATCAATAAGAAATAGTATCAAAAGCCAACCGTTTAGAAACTTCACAATAAACGATATCTTAACAATGCGCCAAAGCTCACAGAAGATATAATTAGACAATATCTCCGTAATGTGACAATGTTCTCAGAAGATATAATTAGACTCGTCGTGAAAATTAGCTATCGCTGATAACTTTACCATCCGAGATAAAAAATAATTGGCCCGCCGTCCTTAAATAACTGTACTACCGACGATTTAAAATCGCACAAAATCAAACGCGTACCGGACAAGCTTCCCAAAGCAGAACTTATTTGACCAAATTTAAGCACGAGATGGAAACAAAAATAGCAGACCAGTAATCCAGACAGAAAGCTCCTTACTCGACCAAAATACGACGCAGATATAAGTTAAAATAGCATACCTCCAGATCGAACGATAGGCGAAGACAGCTTCCATTGTAAAAGCTCAACATTTTATTTCCTCTACTTACGTGCTTCGAACCCTAGATCTTAGCCTCGGCTACATTACAGAGAGATCTTCTTACAACGGCTAAATAAACAAACAAAAAAAATAAGTTCAAATTCATACTGGACTTACAAAGTCAAGAAAATTGTTGAATTTCTTAGGAACACAGGCTTTGCCCCCAATTTTTTTTCACGGCAAATAACGCGAAAATTCTGCGGCGGCGAAGCTGCTCAGATCTGCGTCTCGTAGAGTCTATTTTCCGCCACAGCCGTCTTACAAAAAGAGAGAGGGTTGCATTATATATACACACACATTCTCAAAGAGGTAAGAGAGAAAATAATAAAAATTGACGGAAACGTAGATTTTTTTGGGTTTGGGTTTACAGTTGGAAATTTGGAATTTGGGGTCGAAAGATTATGGAGCATGCGTTGTGCATCATACGCTGGTTGACACGTGGTGGCGGCCGGAAATCGGGACTGCCGGAAGATGCTTTTGTTGGTAATAAGACTGCCGTTGAATATTATTTTTAAAGTTAAAAGGGTACGGCAATATTAGTTCGCCGGCGCCGTTTGACAATTGTGTGATTTCCATTTCGTCTGGATTACTTCATTTTAGAGAAAGTTTATTTGGAAATCGGAACCAAGCGTGTTATTAAATTAAATTTTAATGTTTTTCATCTTACTTTGTGATTTTTAAATTAAACTTCACTGCATTCCATTTTATTTTGATTTTAGTAATGGATTATGCGTTCCTTTTCTTTTATTTTATTTTAAATTTGATTTTGTTAATGGCTTTTTTTAATATACTTTTAGATTTGATGTTGAACTTAATAGACGATAGGGTGGAATTTAAATAGTAATTTTATAACTGTTTTATAAAAAAAAATTGGAGCTAATTGTGTTATTAATTTTATTTTATTTTTTCAATTTAATAATAGAATATGAGATCTATTTTTATAGAAAATTAATATTTTATTATAATTTTTAGTTTAAATTAAATTTCAGTTTTTGTTTTTTATTTAATTTTAATAATAAAATATGTTTTTTTTAAATTAGTAGTACAAGAATTTTTAGTGCGATTTGAGTTAGGTGGATTCATAAATGGGGGACCTCATCCTTCTAATGAACACATTACATTAACATATATAGTCCAAATCCATGAGCTTAATAGCTCAATAAGGGGATCTTCCGAACACACTAGTTCAATGAGAGTTTGGAGCATGAAGTTAGTGGCTTGAACCCTATCAACTTGAGCGCAAAGATTCAAACTCATTATCACAATGGATTACTGAGGGCACAATGTTTGCGATCACAATGAACCAAAGAGAGTTTGAACCTTGGTGGTTCAACAACAATGTTATGTTTTCAGCATTTCACTATACCATGCATGACAAGACAAAATATAAGTTATTTTTATGAATTTAAAAATTATTTTTCATATTTTAAATTTTATTACTAAAAATAATTGATAATAAGGTTGAAATTTAATTAGAGAATGTAACAATAGTGTTAGACTAAATTATGTAGAACTTTAAGTTTTCTCAACTTAAAATCAATTCTCACTAAATTCAAGGTATAATTTTTTAAATAGTTGTGATTGATTCTACGTAACTCTTCTATATAATTTATTAGATACATTGAAGTCTATAAATTTTAAATTTTTGAAATAGAATTTCTTACCAAATTTAATACATAAGTAATTAAATAATTGTTTTAAGTTAATGTATATAATAATAAGCAACTTGTAATAAGTTAAAAAATATAAATAAAAATTTAATACTTATTTTGACCTAATTTTGTCAAAGAAAAATGATACCTTCATTAATAAAATACATGTATTCAATATCAAAAACTATGAAAAATATTAAAAAAATTAAAAACCATCCTTCTAGAAATCTAGGTGACAAACATACAAAACATATTTTATCCAACCAACCACACTTCCAAGCCAAATCAACAAGAGGGACCCAAAGCTCCATCATCCGTAAGAACCACAACTACACTTAGCTCCAAAGGTAATTTATGAATACCACACTTTTTGAAATAGTGATAAGGTGGTAAGAACAACAAACCTCAAGATTGCCTTCACACATCACGAAGCTTCCAAATTGTCTATGCACATGTCCAAATCTTGACTATATTGAGAACCAAGTTAGTGTGTCTCTTCACCCATAACTACATAAGAGCATGTAGTTACTCCACCTATTTGTTGATGATAACTTTAAACAATATGATCAACTAGGGCATCCTCCTCACTTTAATGGGTCCAATATGATAACCTTGTTTAGGAATATATTAAGAAACCACTCCCCTATTATATTAAATCAAACACCCTTACCTTTTATGAATAAAATCCTTTGCGATCAAGCCCCCTTAGCATAAACTACTCCAAAATTTCATATCTCATCATCTTGTAGCACCTCCTTTACAAAATACATAATAGTGAGATCATGATGCAAAATGGCTTTCTTAATCATTGATTACACATTTATTTGAAGAGTAAGGAAAGTTCCTATGAAAATAACCTCTCTTCATTAGACCATAAATACCAATTACACCCACCACAAAACTACATAGAAAAGTCATAACAAGGAAGAAAATAACCAAATAGGAAAATGTGAACAAGGACAAAACATATAGCTCAAAGAAGCATGAAAAAAGTGAATCATGGTAACACAATCTCTAAAATAGACAAAAGAAATATCTTTATTCAAATCAAAAAAATAGTCAAACCTCTACATATGAATCATGTACAAAGAATAAACACCATCATGTCATAAACTAAAAGATGATAAAAACTATGGAAGAATGATCACCTTTCTTGAATGAAATCATTCTCTAAATCCTAACTTTGGTCGAAAAGGAAGATTGGTCTAATCCTCATATTGGTAAACAAAAATAAACCATATTGCATTCCCAAAAATAATAACAAATAATTGAATCAAAATGTCTACATAATAATCAAGTTTCATCTAATAAGCTAACCAAATTCCATTCCTAAATATAAATATTTAAAAAAACATTCATCACTAAGAGGGAATCCACTTTAACCTCTAACAAAGGGGACAACCAATTTAATCCCTTCCAAAGCATTCACTTTACTATACAACCAATTTAATCCCTTCAAAGCCTTCACTTTACTATTAGATATAGAACTTAAAATTTGTAAGAAGCTCCTTTAAAAAAAATAAAGTAGATGACTAAAAACAACACCTACATCTTTTAATAACATAAGGTTTCCACAATCCATGATCAAATTATTGTTGAGTTTCTGGATTGTAATTGTGTGAACTTTTTTTCATCAACATTTTAGATCATACTCCATGATCCATCATCGGGATGCTAAGTCAATTACTTTTAATTGAATTCCATCAAAATTTATTGTCAAACTATTATTTTAAAGTAATATTCAAGAAGATAATACTATCTATGATTAATGTTTGATTACCCCATAAATATAATGATACTATTTATGATTAATGTTGATTATCCCATAAATATAATGATACACCAAAATATGTTTATATTATCTATTTTATTTATAGATATTTAATAAATAAAAATTATTAATTTTATTATCAAATCTAATACAAAAATCTAATTGTGATATTGCTATCAAGATTCAATCGTATAGTCATTTACATGAGTCAATGAGTTTTGACTCAAAAACTACACGGTTGAATCTTGATAGCAATATCACAATTTGACAGGGAGTAAAAAATACCTCCTACTTAAAAAATCTAAATTTAAAAATACAATAATATATATATAAATGTGTACATGCACATATATATATACATTATTAATTTTATTTTTAATTTAAAAATATTCTTTATTTTTTTTATTTCTTTAATGAACTCTAAAATATTATTTAAGTATATAATATATAATATATAACATTTTTATATCTTAATTTATTCTCTTTATATATAAAAGTTTATATAACTTTATAGTTATACTTTTTAATTTCATTAAGAATCAAATCAATGTTATTTCTTAATTATTAAGAAAAATCATAACATTCAAAAAATATTAGTATGTTTTTTTAAATATTATATTACTGTAATATTAAAAAGTTATTTAATTTTAATTATATTGTTAAATTAAATTAAATGTTTTAAACTTCAAAATTAAAATAAAATATTATTTTAAATATATTTATATAATATTACATTATTAGTAATGTAATTAAAAAGGTTATTTTTTTTTAATATTATTTTTTACAATTAAAATAAATTTTCTTATATAAAATGTTAAGTTGAATTGATACGATTAAATTTATTTCAATATTTTTATATAATGATTTAAAAAATAATTTTGTAAAAATATATTGTTTTTATATTGAAAATAGATCTATAAAAATTTGTGATTGTGTTTAAATATTAAATTTGGGTTATTTTAAATATATTTAAGTTGTATATTGTTATATTAAAAATGAATTAAAAAATATAGTTATAAGGATCAAAAGTGTATAAAAATATAGTTATAAGGATCAAAAGTGTATATTTTGTACTTTCTTTCTTATTTTACATTATTTTATGTAGGTGTTTTAAGAGTATAGTTTTAATAGATAACTTGAATTGATTTGGTATTTTAATTGATCTAAAAATAACTTAATTTCCACATATTCTTGAATTATGAACTCCTCTATTGGATTCAAAATCATAATTGCTTGATGCTAACTCAAATCAAAATTATTTGTGTCAAATTGAGTCATTTTCAAAATAAAAATTGTATCCCAAATCCAAGTTGACTCTTTTTCAATTAGTGGTTATATGTTGACTCTCACACACAAAAAAAATCATATTGTATTGTTATAAAATGTATAAAAAAATATCACCCCTAAGTCATTAATATGGATTCATCTCTCACAAGAGAATAACTCCTTATCATAGGAATCACTCAACTAATTTTAAGTATTTCAAAATCACCAATACCTCTATCATAGTATTATTTTGCACTCCTATTCTAATTACCTCAACCATCTTATCAAGTAATCCCAACACCTTAGTTTTTGAACTATTCATAAGAATCACTCACAAGAGAATGAATCATTATCACATGAATCACTTGCAATGGCATTTTCATTTGTATTTTCTTCTTGTTATCTTCTATCTTTATCAAAATTATTGATGTATCAAAGAGACTTGACTAAAGTGAGAGGTGGGAAGGTGGTCACCATCCTTCCTAGCATAATTTTTTTATAGTGGTCCTCAACACCATCAAGTTTTCAATATAAAAGAAAGTAAAAGCAAGTTGTTAAGCATGAGGTCTACTATTAGCTTTCCTATATATAATCAACATATCATTTTAGTTTCCTTACATCTTGGATTACAGTCACAAGCCACCCAAATCACAAGACGAGCTTGGCAACCTCATCAAAAACTTATGTATATTGAACTATTAACTCAAGAAAATGAATATTTATCTACAAAATTATAATAAATAAGTTGAAAAAAAAAATGTGCACATATAAAAGAACCCAAATTCTTGTTAATAATGATCTGCATCCATTCAATTAATATGTATAAAGACAAATGTGTGCACTTAGTATTGAGAACAAATCTCTTTGTTACTATTACAATGCAAATTTTTATAGGTGACTTACCCTAATGTTTAAACTCACAATTAGTTGAACACTAGCACAAATTATGACACTCTTTACACATTTTATAATTATCACTTTTAATGGCAGTTTTCACTTAACAAATTATGCACAAATTCAATTTACTTTATAATAATACTAGTTAATTAAAATTTGCACAAAATATGGGAGAGCCTTTCCTTAGTGGCAACATTCTTCCAACACAAAACTATATTCATTCCTCCAACACTTGTGAAAATCCTCTCTTTTTACCTAGTAAATCTTGAAACCAAGATTTCTCTTTCAAAATCTCTTTAAGGTTTTCCCTCAAATGCTCTCTCAACAAATCCACTCTTTACAAATACATAGGAAGTAGGATATAAACATGCAAAGTCTCATTTTATATTTAAATGTCTTCAATTATTTATATAGCAATTATTGTAAATATGAAGTAGGATATAAATATGAAAAATTTCATTTTATAATAATCTCTCAAATTCCAAAAATAAATAATAACTGTCAAATTCATAAATTTATGAGCTCTCAAATTCAAAATTGCAAATTAAGAATCAAATTATAAAAAAAAATATAATTTAAAAATTAATTCTAAATATAACACAACCAATTTTACTATTTATCAAAATCATTGAATATAATCTATATACTAAACATAATAAAACATAAAATATAATTTATCACAAAATATTATTAATTATATCTTAAAACCAAATATTCTTTCAAACTCTTAATCATAAAATTATTTACTTATCATTATTAATCAGATTAACCATAACCTTTAAACTCTTTTTATATTATTTATCTTTGAGGTCTTAAAATCTTTTTTAATCACTTTTAATGCAATTTAGGTGAAACTAACTCATTGAAGCCTTATATATAGATGTTATCAAATAAAGAAGTATCTAGGTTTTTATCAAAGAGTACTTTTTATAGTATTTGACTTTTATATTTTTATTTTTACTATTTATTATTTATTCTTATTTTATAAAAATAATTTAGAATTTGTTATTAAATTAATTAAAATAATTTATTAGTAAATAAATTTAATATTTTTTTATTAAATAAATTTAATAATTATTAAAATTATTTTAAATCAACCGTTTTTGTTGAGTTGGACTAGTAGTAGTGGGTGACTTGGCTGTCTCGTATGAAGGTTTCTTTTTTAGCAACTTCCAAGAAGCATATTTTTCTTGGTCATATCATCATGAGTTGGGAATAATTATGAATATTAATGGTTTAGTACCTATGGCGGATATGATCGATTTGCAAATGTCTTGTCATAGTAGCCCACCTCACTCCTCAGTGTACTCATTCATCTGAATGGCGACAGTGTATGGTTCTTCAGATGGTTTCTAGGGTGTCACACACACTTTGTACAACGTGATAAATCAAATGGCGTTTTAAGGCTTAATGCATTTTATCGCATATCATTTTTGAAGGTGGCAAGGCTGAAGCGACCTACTTCCTCTCTCTTTTCAATCTCTGGTTTTTGGTGTTTGGCGAGTGACTAATGGAGGAGTGGTCAAATTTTGTAGTGCATATGTCTACAGACACACTAGTGTGCTTTAGCGTAGATACCCCAATCCATTTGGATTGCAAGGTGCGGCAGAATGCTTTTCGTGAGGTCACGGACCATCGCATCACGCTTAATATCAACCCCTTGATAGTGGTGGGCATGAAGATGGTGCTTAAGAAGGGGCACTTGGTGCTCCAAAAAACCTTTAGGGTGAACATGCAAATCGTCTTGAGGTTTCTAGTGTGCCTACTTGACATTCACATGGCTAAGGTGGAAGCGAAGGCACTAGTTAGCAAGCTATTTAAAAAGGAATTGCTGGGTGGTTTGGACGAGGGTCTTCACACGGAAATTCTCAACTCAGGCGTCCTACGTCCATGTGACTTGGCTTTGCTAAAAACTCTGGGTGAAGTCATCAAGTATTACCCTCTTATGTTGGAATTAAAGGGCATGGCTTTGGTCAGGCACAAGATAATTGCAGCGGTTGGGGCGTACTTTCTCAAGAAGGTGATGCAGTTGGAGGTTATGAGTGACTTTGATTGGGTACCAAAATTTGACACTTTTACCAAAGCTAATGGCTTCCTGTAAGTGTTGGGTGGTCTTCCAAATTTTTTTTGTCATCCGTTGGTAATATGTATGGTTTTTGTATGTATGGTTGGGTTCTTTCTATTGCTATAGTCTAGGTGGTGGTATTTTTGGCATAGCCCTATACCGATTTTGTTGTAGTTTGAAGGCAGGGGCTTTAGGGTTTTGTCTATGGTGGGATGGTAATTTGTATGGTCCAGTGCCTTGAGGGTGGTTTGGTTTTGCTTAGGTGGAAGCTTTGATGAAATTTTGGTGAATGCTAAGGTAGACCTTGTTGAGCAGATTGTTGTAAAAAAATTATCCAAATCTAATAATTAAATTTTATTATTTTAAAATATAATTTGTATAATGTTGGTTTTTATGTATATAATTATTATATAATTTTTTTTTTGTAAAATGTTTGAGTGTAATAATTTTATATAAATATTACTATTATTACTTTTGTAGTCAATTTATTTTTAAATCAAAATTTTAAAATTAATAAAAATATGTAATTCAATAAGATAATTAATTTTTATTAATGTTTGAAAAGCATTCTACATTAATAATAAGACATAGATTATGATTATGTAAATAAAAAATCTTTATCTTAAATTTGATAGTCATTTACACATAAAATAATTAAATATTTAATAATAAATAAATATTTAATAATAAATAAATATTTAATAATAAATAAATAAAATATATTAATATATATATAATAATTATGGAGTTTTTTTATGTTGCGTTCATTTCATCAACCAACTCTCCTTGAGGTACTTTGTATCTTGAGATTTTATTTATTGGTGTATATGGTTAGAAAATGATTCTTTTTATTATGTATTCATTATGTAATAGAAAACCTAACTCTAATTGCATTCATTTTCAAGACGCCCCCCTAAAAATGAGACTTTTTAGAATGTTACCCTAGTTTAAGGATGCCTTTGGGACTCTAATATATCTTGCATAGACATCCAAGAGACTCTTAAGAGTCTCTTGTCTACACTCATAATTCCCAAGCATCCCCCATGAAAAAATGAAAAAGTTAATATTGAGAAAAAATAAAAATTACTTTCAATTTTCATCCCACAAAATCTAACTCTAATGAACTATGGGCCTCATCCAAACCCTAATAACTCATAAACACTTATAAATAAGTATCTATTTTTCATTATAAATCGCACCCAAGATTTAGCTCAACAAGGTTGAAATTTGCAACACCTAGTTGTAAGAGTGAGAAAGAAATTGCAAGTTGGGGCATTAGGAATAGTGAGAAAAATACAAAAAAATAATAATAAATGCATTCATCAAGCCTCAAGGTAAGCTTTGGCCCCTCATGATATTTTTCTCATTTTCAATTTGGTAATTATTATCCTTGGGGATTTAGATTGTTATATAATTTTAATTTTAATTTTTTTAATTTTATAACAACAACATTTAGTGTTCAATTTATTTTTTGTAAATTTGTAAACATATTTGACTATAAATTTAAAAATTAAAATTTACAAGTCAAATTAGGATTTCATCTTTTATGTATCCCTTCCTTTTACACTTCATGCAACTTGAAGTAAGGAAAACAAAAGTAGATTCTATGTCTAATTAAGGTCAACTGAAGAACAAGGATTCATATTTTTGTGTATTATCTACTGCTGCACTTTGTATGATTGAAAGTAAGAAAAATAAAAGAAAATACTTATGTCTTGAACATGTGCATAATTTATTATTCAATGGCATTATGGCATGTATGGTAACCATAATTATTTTCTTGCATTATCATTATATAAATTATACTTCTCATAGCATAAGTGATGAAGATTACTAGGAAGAGCCTATGGGTGTTTAATCTTGAATACTTTGAGTACATATTTAGGGGTGAGGCAAATAGTTCTATTGGCAGCACATATTTTAGTTGCCCTTCCAAATTATTGGAGGATTTTATCAAGGGTCCTTTTGATAAGAAGTCATTTTAAAATACTTTTCTACTAAATTGCAAGAAAAAATTGGGTCAATATGGGGTATTACACTATGGAGATTTTATTTTTGTTAACTTGAATTTCAAGTAAGCCATACAAGATTTAATACGTGTGCACCTTGTTTATGTCATATGAAAAGATGTCAAAGTATGTCAAGGATTGTCACTTGAAAAAATAATTGAAATAAATTAAATTTGAGCTTATTCTAATAATCAAAGTATTGTACCTACTACTTTGGTATTGAGTGATCTTACCCCTCATAATGTTAGGACTACTCTAGATGCATGGGTTTTAGCTTGTTCTACTTATGTTTTTTCATCTTGTTTAGGGGCATGCATAGTAGAGTCTAAGGGGAAATGCAGAATTACCACTAGTGATGTTATAAACATGGTGGTAGACTTATTCAATGCATAGAGAATGGATGAGATATATTATGCCATTATAAAATTCTTTTTCAATGAAAATCCAAATTCCATGTGTCTTTTTGTCTTAAATTATAAGGAGGTTTTGGAGAAAATAACTAGAGAAAGACCATCATATGTGCCACTAGGGGAGACAAATTTGAGGACAACAATCTTGGATAAGAACTATTCCAATATTAATAATCTTATGAAGAAAATGAAAGCTACATAGGTATAATCATGGATGTGTGGATGAATATCAAGCATCATCCACTCATCAACATTATGGTCACATGTATAGAGGACCATTACTTTCTTAAGGCTATTGTTTTTTCAAGGCACTACGAGGATGTTGATTTTCAAATCTAAATCCTTAGAGATGTTATTGAGGAGGTTGAGGTAGAGAATGTGGTGCAAACTTAGTGGAAAATGCAACATATGTGTATGTAAAGTAATTGATTAGGGAAGCCTACAAATATTTTATGGACTCATTATTGTTTATCTACAACCACTATTCTTCACATGCCCTCTTTAGCACCTTCTCTAAGAAGGAGTTTTTGAAACTTGTAGAGACTAGATATGCATCATACTTCATTCTCTTAGAGATTAAGCTTGATTTGCAAGTGTCATTGCAACTAATGGTCATGAAAATAGAGCGTATTTTCCTTACCATTACCAAAAACATATTTACCTTGGTGATTTCATAGCTAATAAAAGGGGTGAACATAGATATAAAATTATTTTTGTAGAATTCCAAGTGTTATTTCTTGATTTTAGGTAAATTTGAACTTCATTTTTTAACCTTTGGGATGCAAAATGGAGTTGTTAGGAGCATTCTTGGCATCTTGGTTTGGATCAAATTATCAGTTTGGCTTTTTAGAGACATTCTCAAGACTAGATGCAAGTGTATGTTTCACATCAATTTGATGTTTTTCATACTTTGATGGATGTAATCCATTCTTAGATCTATATCATTGGTTGTTGCAAATGTTTATTGATGCTAAGATAGTATGTAGGTGCAAGGAGCTAGTAAGTACCCTTAAGATGCTCTTCAAAAGCTAAAATGGGATTGAAAATACTTGTAACAACTAAGAAGTAATAGCATGTAGAGTTTTACTCACTCTTCAACTAGGTTTTCTACCTATTTTAGGGTTT
Source organism: Sequoiadendron giganteum (assembly GCA_007115665.2). Taxonomy (NCBI): domain Eukaryota; kingdom Viridiplantae; phylum Streptophyta; class Pinopsida; order Cupressales; family Cupressaceae; genus Sequoiadendron; species Sequoiadendron giganteum. The sequence goes on along the minus strand of VCHN02000014.1, from coordinate 139,627,827 downwards.
CTCTAATATTAATTTGGTGTTTTTATTTGTGTATGATATAATATTTTTTTTGAATTACATGTCTTAGATAACTATTTTTCTTTATTGCACATGTTTTTTGTATGTTTAAACTCTATTGTAAGTGGTAGAAAGGGGTTTGAAAGTGTTTAGAGAGATCTTGCATTTAAGGTTATATTTTTGATGAACTTGTATGAGTAATAAGACATTTCCAATCTGTATACTCATATTCAACTCAAAGTACACCTTCTTAGAGATGAATGGTGTAGAAAAATACTAGATATTTCCAAATTCTCGTTCCTCATAATCACCCTTAAATTATCTATATTGCAATTGTAAAAAAATCATAGTGGAAAGACTAGTTGCATTCCTTCCTTTCCTCCACCTCATAATATATCTCTCCCAACTCCTTTGCATGCACATCAACATGTACTTGACTTGATATTCACCTTAGTCAATTTTCATGCATAACCCAATTCGTTGTTGCATTATCATGTGTCATCACCTTCAATATTTATATAGACATGTAGCTATTATTATTGCATCAGACCTCATATAAATCATGCCTCTTAGAGTTTTCACTCCTAAATTTTGATTGAAAATTCAATGCATAGATAAACACAATAAATTTCCTATGCTTTTATCACTTAATTCCCATTTGATTAATTATATATTTAGAATATTGCACCTCTTCCTTTCCATATTATAAAATGTACTCCTCACTCTACTCTTAAACCAATTGATAGCATTGCAAAAATCCTCACCTTTAATCTTGCCACCTACCTTCATTGACCTTGTATGTGCTTAATTTTTTCCCTATGCTTTGTATAAATTGAAGTAAATTTGATAGCCTATTTAATCACGAACACTCCTGACACACTTAAAGCATTATGATTATTTTAATTAATGGAAAGTAATATGTGAGGGTAGTAACTATGATTTGTATGCATTTAGTATCTTATCGTCAAGTTGTGATTCCATGGGTTAGAAATTTGGTTGTAAAGGAGATCTTTTTTATCTTTCATCTACTAACTTATCCATAAACTATTGCTTTATATCTAGCAATGCTTAAACAATAAGAGTGGGAACTCATTCTTTAACATCTACACTTCTTCTACAACACATTTTAACTTCAAAATTTTATTTGCTTCTTTCATTTTTATTTAATAATTTTAATCTTTAACATTTTAGAAACTTATATTACAAATAATTATCTAATTATACATATAAATTAAAATTAGTTGTAAATTTATCATAAATATGTTCAATATAATATTTATATTGAGAGGTGTACTCTACAATAACAACAAAAGATATATTAAGATAAAACAAAAAACAAAAAATCAAAATTGATATATATATATACAACTATTTTGTATGTAGAACTCAAAACAAACACCAAAGAGTTCAACTCAAAAAATAATGGAAAATGATATTAATGCAGGGAGAAGATTTTTTTATTTTCAATTGAAAAATTATAGTTTTTTAATAATTTTTTCTAAATAATTCTATGAAACTTGAACATATTTTGTAAAAATATATTTTTATCTTAATTTTTTTTTGACACAACAGGGTGTCCCCACAACCCAAACCCAGTCCAGCGGCTCAGTAGCCCATATCTTCGGTACTTGGGGTGAGTTGGGGCCAGACTAGTCCCCTGCGAGTGAGATCTCGCCTCTTAAACCCAAGAGCAGAGTTGAACCCAAGACCAATGGAGAGCAAACCCATTGCCCAAACCAACTCTTAATTTTTTAAATTATTTTGATTTATTTTTAAAAAGTTATTGAAATTAACTTAAATAGTTTTATAAATAAAAGATAAAATTAATGATGTTTAAGATAAAATGATTTTTAAGTATTAATCAAAATTATGATATAACAAATAAATTAGTTTTATGTTTTATTTATCTATTTTTAAGAAGAGCATTTAAATGGTATAAATTGGTTTTATGTTTTATTTATTTATTTTTAAGAAGAGCATTTATATGATCTTTATACAATTACATGAGAAATATTTTAAAACATTAATATGGGATGCAATAATATCCTATCTACTATAACTCTTAAATAAATATAAAATAATTATATGTTTTACTTATATATATATAAAAAAAAAGATAAAGTAAATATAAATAATATTTATATAAAAATTAGTAAACTAGTATAAATATCTTAAATATATTTATAATCTTAAAGTTTTTTTTTATTTATAATCTCATTTTGAACATCCAAATCTATGGGGCAGTCTTTGTAACTCTTACTATCATTGTCTATGTGGTATTTTTTATTTTATTTTTAAAATTATTTTTTAAATAAAAATATTGTAGATAAAATAAAAAAATTATTGATTGGAAGTTTAAATAAATCTAGTCAAGATATCGGGCAAAGGTGGGGTGGTCTAGCTCGATTGGAAATTTAATAATTTCATGACATAATAAAATAGTTTCAAATAAAATAAAATGTTTTTGAATAAATAAAATAGTTCTTTATTTTAGATAAATATTTACATTTCTTCATGTCTTAAGTAAAATAAAATATTTTATACCCCAGTTTGTTTATATCTTAAGTAAAACAATAATTTTCTTTTAAATAAATAAAACTATTTTCTTGTTAATGTGTTCCTAATATTTATATGTAATAAATTTAATAGCTATTAAAATTTGGTATCTATATAGATATATTTAAATAAAATGTATATTTTAAACTAATATCTAATATTGTAAATCTATTTATTTAAAAATATTTTAATCTATTTAATTTTAATGTTATTGTTAAATCTCAGATCTAAATCTTAATATTTTTATTATTTATCTTAGGTAGGTAAACTCAAATTTCTTTCATGACCTAAGATTTTAATTTAATGAATTATCTTTCTATTATTAAGGTTTTTAAATATGTTTTTTTTAATTGTGTATCCTAATTTTAGGTTTGATTAGTTTTCTCTTTTTACTTGTTCTTAATTATTGTACCTTCTTTTAATATTTTTTTTATTTATTGTTTGATCTTGTTTTCACCTGTAGCTTATCCAATTTATTTCAACTCTAGAATTCCATGTCTCAATTTTGTTTTCAAATTTGATAGCTTACTATTTTTTTAAATTTTATGTCATATGTTTATTCTTTTTATTACTTTTAACTCAAGTAGGATTTTGTGATTATTTTAAATGTCAATTTCTATGAATTCACATCCTCACATTCTTTGATAAGAATTCATCATTTGAATCCTTTAATAGATTAATATACCAATCTATGGTGTTTTTAATGTTGCTACTACTTATTGAACATCTACTCCTATTATTGAGGAGTGTGAAGAAGATTATGATCGTGATACATATGGAACTATAAAGCAGTATAAATTATTTTTGAAGATTGTTACTTTTAGTAAGTTATTTTTATACTATTTTGAATGTTTATAAATGCAACTTATTTTTCATATGTTTTGGGTTTATTTTGATTGACATGTCTTAAATGTAATATCTAGTTTACAAGTGATATATTCTTGCATGAATTTGATTCAAAGACATCACCAAATTTTAATTCATTATTGCTTATCCTTGAAGATTGGTCAGGATCCCTAGATCCCCCATCTATCACCCTAAATCAAGTCTATAGGTGCAAACTTGAACCAGTTAATCTTTGTAATAGTGGATTTTAACCTTCAACTTTTAAAATTCAAATTCAAAATAAACCTTGTCTACTTCCCTCTATAGCCATTATGAGCAAACCTAAGATACATTTACATTGATTTGCATGAGCTTTTTTATTGTATTTAAAGACATTCATGTTTCAAAATAATCAAGGATAATATAGGAGTTATCAAGGAGTAAATTTTTTTTATTGAAGAGATCACATATCATAAAGAATCTAAGAAAATATTCATCATCCTAGGTCTATTGCATGCTTTCTTTCTATCTTTTCATTAGATTCATAAAGTAGCTTCATTAAGGGTTTGAATGAGGAGATTGTGATCCTCACACTTTATTAGATTTTCATGGATGTTCCTAAATATTACTAGTCCTAGTTACATGCATTTAGATATTATATTATAAAAATGGACAAATTTTAATAGTTCACTTTGAAATATACTAGTAGATATAGATCTAGAGGTTTAAATCTACATAGTATTTTAGTTCTATAGGAATTTAGATATTATAATTAATATAAATATGAGACAATTCTAATATTCCACTTTAAAATATATTAGTAGATATAGATCTAGAGGTTCAAATCTACATACTAGTTTAGTTCTATAGGCATGAAGATCAAGTTTGTAGACATAAATATGAACTAGATCAGTTTACAAATTTTGAAGTAATCATCTAAGTGAGCCATTAAAAATTACCATTGTAGTAAATTGATTTCCAATATCTTCAACATCACCTTTTCATCTCCAGCATCCAACAAAATAACACAATTTGATTTATTTATTTTCTAAATTTAATAATTATTTATCTTATGCAAATTATAACACACAAATATTTTTATTTTTGTTACAATTATTTTTAATGTCATAAATTATACACAATAATATGATACATTTTTACAAATTATTCTTAATATTAGTAAACATTTATAAGAAAATAAAATTATGAGACAACTACTTTAGAACATATGTGTAAGCTATTCCAAATAAGAGTGTTCAAAAATAGAAGTGAGCCCCAATTCCTCCTCTTGATTCAACATAAATAGTAAAATACAATGCTTCCATCCCTTTTCCTCTTGGTTTCTTCTATTCGTATGAATATCCTATTCTCAAATTCTTTAGCTTAAAATCTAAATATATTTTAAGATATTTTATTATATTTTAATTTAAATTTAAAAGAAAAACATTTTAATTAATAATTAAAAATTAAAAATATTTAACTTTTATATTTAGAAATGTCTAATTACTAGTATATATATATATTATTTATTAATAATATATATAAAAATGTTCAGAGATATCTTTTTTCAAGCATCTATTTTTAATCAATTGTACTCACATAAAAATGCAATAGATGCCTTGAAAAAAATATCGTGTTTTTATATATATTATTAATAAATAATATATATGCTAGTAGCATTCACAACACAACATGAGACAAAATTAATAGGGTTAGGGTTAGGGTTATGATGAGGGTTAGAGTAGGGTGAGGGTTAAGGTTATAATTAGTATTAAGATTACCTGATTAAGGGTACAATTGAAAATAGAATTAGGGTTTAGACTAAGGTTAGTGTTAATGATATGATTATAATTAAAATTAGGGTTAGAGTTGGATTAAAGTTAGAATTAAGATTAAAATTAGAATTAAGATTATGATTAAGATTAAGATTAGAGTTAGGATTAAGAATGGAATTTAGAATTAAAATTAAAATTAAAATTAGAATTATGATGATGATTAAAATTAAACTTCAAAACCATCACCAATCAATTTGCATGTGTTCACCAATTCACATGCATAACTCTGACCTTCAATCTCCCTTTCGTTGTCCTATTTGCCTCCCAATTCTTCTCATTCTTCTCATTCTTCTCATTTTTATCATTCTTTAATATGAAAAAAGTCCAATGCAAGCCAGCCACTGACCCCACGCCCTCTATTAGTATTTTGCACTGTATTTCTCTTTGGCTTTAGGGAATAAAGTCAAGCATAAATATTTTTTCAATTGGGTATTCACATAGTTTATTTTTTGAAAAGCTGCAGCTTGATTAACTTTCTGCAATCTAATGACAAATTAATTTTTTCTTCCAATTAAAAGTTTCCATTCCCCTAATGATGGCAGTTTTAACTCTACTCTATCTGGTAATACGTTTCTGAAAACCTATATTTATTCTCTGGTTGGACTGTTCACCTAGATATTCAGATTTTTCAGCTATCATCTTTCAACAAAAGCTCACTAATCTTGACTTGAATTTGAGCATCTGGGCTTATCACAAATAATAACCATGCAGGTCATGTTTCCAACATAGACAGTTTTATTTTAGGATTTGGTGCATTGCAACCAATTTTTTTAAGATATGAGTTTCTGATAAATGCCTCTGATATATTTGAAAATTTATCTACATTTAAATCACCCAATCCATGAATGCATCTAAATCATAATGATGAATCAAGTACGGTGATCCAAAACTTCTAAACCTTTAACAGATCTTTCCAGAAATCTATTTCTGGATTTCTGAACTAAGGTGGCCTTAAATCCTTTTACCGTTTCTTCAGATCATTTCAGTACAACACATTATTTAAATTAATTGATTCCAGCATCACTATGGCTGATTCTCATGCCTTGTTTCTTCTCAATTCTTAGTGCGAAGTCAAAAAATAAAATAAAATGATTGCCAGTGAACTCCACTGAACAAAGAGCTCTTACATCATATACGAAGCCAATTATGAAACTTTTCTAAAAATTATTAAAAACAAGGTAATAATAAAATAACTGCAATGCAACAATAAGCAATATTTAAACAACCTTTGGAGCGATAATTGAAGAGGTCTTCGGAACTGAAAATATTTTCTAGAAAAACAGATATTTTGACAAGTTCTTTACACAAACTTAACCTAACTTTCTCAGTTATACAAACGTTTCAAATAATACAAATTTCAGCATCTGATTTAATTAAAAAGATAGCATTAAGGATAATCGGAAATGTACCTGTACTCCAGCTATAATGATAATAAAACAAACGAATGCGCAGCGCTTCTAGTCATTCTCCAGATTCGAACCCTAGACGTACTCAAAACTCAGTCTTGTCTAAATTTTTTGAAACCGCCAAATGAATATTTTTATACAAATTCATCTAACTGTAAAGTATCGATTCTCACCTGTATGAGAGTAATCCAATAATTTCCAGCATATATCTCCCAACAAAACAAAACCAGAGGTTACAGCTAAAAAACGTCATCCATTGTAGCTAAATTTTGCTGAAGCGACTCAGATCTATGGAAAAATAAATCTGAGTGAAGAATTGAAAGATCTGAAGGGTTTCACATTATATAGCCGCAATAAACGCCTTCATAATTTTTTTTATATTTGTTTTTAGGTTTTGAGCAGTCTACCGTTGGTTTTGCGGGTTAAGGATAGTATGAAGAAATTGCGGGACGTGCTTCACGAGGGGAGCAAATTTTGGTTGGTAATGACAGTCACGCGTTGGAATGGATGTTTTTCTTATTTCGAAAAGTTCGGAAGATTCCCCAAGCAAACATTTTATACATATAGTATTCCATTCTTTTCGTTTCATATAATATATATATTTTTAAAACATTTGGTCAAATACTTCACATGAAGATGCGGGCCCACCTTGTCTAATCTTATATGACTAGAGGTCCATAGCACTCGGGGAATGTGTGGAAATGGGTGTCACGTTGGACTTAGGCCTAAGTTACGTGTATTGGAAGTCTCACTAAAAGTGAAATTTTCAATAAAGAATATAGTTCGTCTTGGTGTATTCTAGGATATAAGGAACAAGTTATGTGGTTTGACAACAATTAAATTATAATGTTTCCATAAATTTTATGGAGGGTAATGTGTTGGGATTGATAATTAAAATAAATGGGAAATTTGAAATAAAATAAATTTAATATTTACTTTGAAATTTGTGATAAAAATGAAATCTGATGAATATTAAAAATTGATATGTTATAGTCTTAGAATCGTAATGTTTATTGAGATGAATAATTACATTTTTTTTTGTAGTCCCGATTAATGTTTTTGGCGACACATGGCGTTTTAAGCAGTACATTTGTATTTACTATTTGTGAATTTTTATTTCGGTAGAATGTTGCCTATTAAAATGGTGCATCAAAAATCGCATCGATAAAATATATATTTCGCTATGTTGATGTTTTGGGGATTAATTTATTAAAAGCAAATTATTGAGTTTTTTGCAATTTTCTCATTGGTTGCTGGTATTTTCATCGTGGTTTTGTCATTTTGTAATTTATTTAATTATTGTAACGAACTTTGTTATTGAAAATATTTCATGAGTTTTTTGGTATAGTCATGTCTTGGCACCCATTGTTTCTAGCGACACATGGCGTTTTAAGCGGTACATTTGCATTTAAACTATTTATGAATTTTCATTTATTGTGAGTAGATTGAAGTGCAGGTGTCATTAGTGGCTTGTGGTGTGAAGTTTTAAGTCTGTCGAGCAAAGTATTATTTGCATTGTTTGTTCATTTGTTCAGGTTGTTTGATGAGGCTAAAATCTACATCTGTTGAAAAGGTTTACATCTACCAGGTTGGAAGGGACAAAGGTGGCATTTGTAAGTTCCTGTATTTTTTACACTTTCATTTTTCATTTGCTCAGATTGTTCGATAAGGGTGAAATCAATGCCTTTTGAGAGGGTTTATGTCTAGAATTTTGGAATTGAAAAACAAGGTGTTTGTAAGTTCGTATATCTTTTATAGTGTCGTTTTATAGTTTTTTGCATCTCTACATTTTATGGGTTAATGTCTATTGTTCGCTTTTATTTGAGTGCATATATGGGTTAGTCTCTCTTGTTGAGTTAAAGACTTAACACCATAATTCATTAGTGTTGACTTTTGTGTTGGTCATGATTAAGAATGGAACTAATATTTTCTTTGCATGCATGCATGCCAACTGCACTTGAATTTATTAAATGAAAATGAAAATTAGGTCTAAGTATGTGGAAAATGTCTGGCTATAAAATCATTAAATCTGTGTTTTTTGAGAGGGTTTATGTCTATCGTATTAGGAGCAAAAAATGAGGCATTTGTAAATTCGCATATCTTTTATAGTGTCGTTTTATAGTTTTTTACAGCTTTGCATTTTATGGGTTAATGTCTATTGTTTGTTATTGTCTGCATTTTATACATGTTAAGGTCTATTCTTTGCTATCCTTGACTGCTTTTATGGGTTAGTGTATGTTGTTGAGTTAAAGACTTAACACCATAATTCATTAATGTTGATTTATCTGCTGGCCCTGATTAAGAATGAAAGCAATCATTTATCTACACGTATGCATGCGAGTTGCACTTCAATCTATTGGATGAAAATGAGAATTGTTCGTATTGAAAATAACGAGTATGTTTGCATTTATTATTTTCTATGAAAGTTTTAAGAATTTTGAGCAAAGTATTATTTGCGTTGTTTATTCATTTGCTCAGGTTGTTTGTGTCTATTTGCGTTGCTTAATCGTTTGCTCGAATTGTTTGAAGAGGGTGAAACATATGCCTATTGAGAGGGTTTATGTCTATCATGTTGGAAGTGAGAAATGAAGCATTGATAAGTTCCTATATGTTTTAGAGTGTCATTTTATAGTTTTTAACATCTTTGCATTTTGTGGGTTAATGTCTATTGTTTATTATTCTTTGCATTTTATGGGTTAATGTCTGCTCTTCCCTATTTTTGAGTAGTTTTATGGTTTGGTCTCTATTTTTTGAGATAAAGACTTAACACTATAATTCATTGGTGTTGACTTCAAGAGAAAATTAAAAAAATTAAATTGATAGTTGCACTTGTCCATTTAACTCAAGTCAAATTAACACACTATACTGGTAGCAAATTTGTTTTAACTTATCAATAAAAATTTTGTACATAGAATTTGGATTGCATATCTCAAAATCAATTTCACTTTATCCAACTAAATCGTTTGTGCCATGTATGCTCTTCTTGTTAATTTATATTCCTTCATTTATCTACCCTATATCACTACCGACAACTATGTGACATATTTAATGTCATTTATTCCCTTCATTCTATCACATGACTTTCTACATTTGATTTGTAACCTCTCCAAACCTTTGGCATGACCAATACGCCATCATTTGTCTCTTCTCTTGGTTGACTATCTTTTTCATGACATTGTCCTTCTATTGTCTCTAAAATTGATTTGTTGATTGATCTTACTTGCAACCCAATCGCCACACACATTGTGCACTAGTCCTTTTTATCCCTTCAATTTTTCCCTACTTCACAAGCACATGATTTCTACCTCTTTTCATCTTTTTTTTGTAGCCCCCTCTGACCATGGTAAAATCCACATTTGAAGGAAGATTGGCATTTCTACATGATGCGCCCAATTCCTTCTCTTCATTAAATTTTTCTTAGGTAATTCTCTATGCAGCCTATCTTTTTCCCTCTATTGTTTCAAATTTTGAAATGGTTTAATATGGGTGCCAGTACCAATAGAATATGAATGGTATCCCTTTTCCAATTGAAACAACCCCCCTTGCTGCTGGAAAATGACAAAACATAGGCTGCTCAAAATACACAGTAATTGAATAATCATATTTTTCAAATGAGTTGACACCCAATATAATGCACTGGATAAAAATGAATGAAATCTATTATTTAATCCATCAATGAAAATAACTATCAAGTTGGTCCCATGTATTTTGTCTTGAGGAGATATTGACTCCAATCAAAAAATATGAATCGCCCAGCCAACTGCCCCAATCATGGTTTTTTATTTCAGTTTGATTTTATAATTCTGGAATGAATTGATAAATTCTTTTGGTCACCCATTCCATCATTGATCTTTCCTATTATGTCTCTTCATTTTTCAGACGCTCCTACATCAATAAATATCCATGATTTACCATCAATGTTGACATCAACACTCTATTTTTAGTTTTCATTTGATAGTTCAACTTCAAGCACCTTGTTCTCAAGGATATAAGCTACTTTTCCAATAAATTTGTCTATTAAATGAAAGTGAAAATTAAGTTTGCATAAGTGCAAAATGTCTCAATATAAAATCATTTCATCAATTCGTAATGTGGATTATTTTTGTTGTTTATTCATTTGCTCTCATTGTTTGATGAGGGTGAAATCTATGTTTGTTGAGAGGGTTGTCACTATTGTATTGGAAGCAAAAAATGAGGCGTTTGTATGTTCCCATATCTTTTATAGTCTCATTTTATAGTTTTTTACATCTCTACATTTTATGGGTTAATGCCTATAGTTTGTTGTTCTCCGCAAATGTTTGAGTGTTTTTATGGGTTAGTCTTTATTTTTGAGTTAAAGACTTAACACCATGACTCATTAATGTTGACTTCTTTACTGGTCGTGATTAAGAATGAAACTAATCTTTTCTTCGCACGCATGCATGGCAGTTGCACTTCAATCTATTAAATGAAAATGAGAATTAGGTCTAAATAGGTGCAAAATGCCTCGGTATAAAATTAGTTCGTCGATCACCAATGTTTTGTTCATGTTGGAAATATTACATGGGTTTGTAATTTTATTTGATATACCAAGTGTTTATGTCGACGTGTGTCGTTCTACTAAGGACATTTAGCATTTGTTAATGCCTAATTTTCATTTATTAATGGATTGTGGTGTTAATTTTTAAGGTTGTTAAGAGGCACATATTTGACCCTCATCAGTCAATCTGTCAAAAAAAGACACATTTGGAAGTTCCTATATCTTTTACACTGTCATTTCATATTTTTTATGTCCCTCTAATGGAATGTTTGTTGTTCCTACAAACGCAAATTTTATGCTCATCAAAAAATCTATAAAAAAAAATGTGTTTGAATTAAGTTCCTAGTATGACTCATGGCACTCGTTGTTTGCAATGTGTGAACAGTCTACGCAAAGTGATAATATTTCACACCATGGTTTTTTAATACCTCAGTGTATGTCATCTATTTGCAAAATAAAAATGCTCGATGTTGATAAATGTGCACTTGTCAAGGCTTATGACGATATGTTCATCACTTCTTCTTTCTTCATCCATTCACATTACTAACTATTCCTCCCTTCTCACTAACCTTTTCTTCTATTCAATTTTTCTTTGATCCATTCTATACTAATCAATTAATCTTGTCCACATCCGATATTGATCAAACTAATTGTTCTTCCCTTCTTACTAATCTTGTCTTCTAGCTAATATTCTTCTATCCAGATGCATTAAATCATCTTACTGGTAAATTTGCCTAATTTTTTTGCTAAATTTCTTGAGGGGGCATCATAATCCCGTTTCTATACTTGGGTAAGACCTGATTAAAATTTTTCTTAATTTTCCTTTGAGACAATGCTAAAAATCACAAAATCAATTACTTTAATTAGTTATTCATGACATCAAAAAAAAAAAAATTATTTTATTTTTCAAAAACTTGTCACAATTTCCTTTTTACTTAACTTTTTTATTCTCTATTTTCTTTTTCAGTTATCTCTTTAATTTCTTTATTTCCTTTTTCACTTGACTAACCCTTTCTTTCACTTGACTGTCTCTTTCTTTCCGTTAACTATTCCACTTTTCACTATTCTCTCCACTCATCTCTTACATATTTCTATTTTCTCATTCACTTTTCTCTTCCATCCTTCTTACATTTTCCATTTTCCGAATGAGAAACTTTCTTTTGCACGTTCTCTCATTCAATTTCATATGTCGATCTTCTATGCAATCTCATTGATTCGTCTTGCGAACTTCGTCTATAAATTTGGCATTCATCTCTTCACAATTACAACCACCATCTTTGAACTTCCATTGCTATTATTGTCTTAAGTATAAGTGCAAAGTTTGTTGGCATACATTCTATGGCTGTTGGGAGGGTTTATAACTATCCTGTTGGTATGCATGTTGTAACAAATGTGTTTGCATTGTTAGTCCCTGCCTTATAGGTGAGAGACTAATGTCTTTAGTTGAATGTTGTCTATTAAAATGGTGCATTGAGAATCATGCCGATAAAATATTTATATCGCTATGCGAATGTTTTTGGGATTAATTTATTAAAAGCAAATTATTGAATTTTTTGCAATTTTCTCATTGGTTGTTGGTATTTTCATTGTGGTTTTCTCATTTTGTAACTTATTTAATTGTTGTAATGAACTTTTCTATTGGAAATATTTCATGATTTTTTTTGGTGTAGTCATGTCTTCGTAGCCACTATTTCTAGTGATGTGTGGCGTTTTAAGCAGTACATTTGCATTTACTATTTGTGAATTTTCATTTCGGCAAACTATTTCTCATTAAAATGGTGTACCATAAATCGTGTTGATGAAATATATATATCTCTATACTGATGTTTTGGGGATTAATTTATGAAAAGCAAATTATTATTGTTTTTTGCAATTTTCTCATTGGGTGCTGGTATTTTCGTCGTGGTTTTATCATTTTGTAATTTATTTAATTATTGTAACAAACTTTTCTATTGGAAATATTTCATGAGTTTTTTGGTGTAGTCGTGTCTTTGCAACCACTGTTTCTAGTGACACATGGTGTTTTAAGAAGTACATTTTAATTATTTTAATGAACTTTGCTATTGGAAATATTTCATGAGTTTTTTGGTGTAGTCGTGTCTTTGCAACCACTATTTCTAGTGACACATGGTGTTTTAAGTAGTACATTTGCATTTACTATTTGCGAATTTTCCTTTCGACAGAATGTTGCCTATTAAAATGGTGCATCAAAAATCGATATACTGCTACAACAATGTGGAGACTGAACTAGTTTATGCATTTGTGAATGCTATGGCATGAGGTGTGTAAGAAAGAGAACATAATATTTACTGCACAGTGATTGTTCTAATAGCTTTAACAATTACATCCACACTAAGTATGCAAAGTACTTCATTTCAAAATTTTCAAATCAATTGTATGTGCTTGAAGCTTAGCTTTTCCTATAGCAGCATTTGTTTCATAGGTTTTTGGAATTGTGTTGCACGTTTCTTTCCTCCATATATGATGCATTGCATTTACATAGCCTAAGTTATTTTATCTTTTTTTTATGTTTTGTTTTGGTTCTAGTCTTACTGTTGTACCAAACACACTGCCAATCAAATGGATTGGTTTTTACTTTCAGTCAATAATAAACCAAAAGCTCACATGGCTTTAAAATTTCTTAATTTTAGGATAAAAAATAAGTTTTGACAGTTAAATATATTGATCAAATATCTAACTATTGTTTTCACTGTGTGGTTGATAAGCATGATAAATTGTAATGTCATTTCCTTTTACAAGCTTAACACTTCTACTTAATGCATTGTAGTATATATTTGTGACCTTATCTTTGAACCAATTTTGAAGATGATCATAGATAGAGAAACTAAAATTGCACAAGAATTTGCATCTGTGATAATGTACGGTAATGATGAAGTAGAGATAAGCATTGAAAAGTTCAAGTAACATGTGAGTAGCATTTTAATTATTTTATCTTATATATTAATTCTTAAATGATCCTTGAATCGTGTGAAGTATGGAATTAAGATTAAAGCTACAATGGACAATGCAGTGTCTTTTTCCATTTTTAGTCATTTAGTCTTCTTATGCTTTTTACAAGATTATGGATATAGTATTACAAATATATAGTCTATCTAATAAGGCTTTGTACCTTTTTTGAATGCACAGATTCAATATGAAATTACAATTCAGCTTTATTTGGGATCATATTTCATAATTTGAACACAATCCATATTTATTATGTGTTATGGACATGTCCTTGTTAGTTGTTCTCTAATGAAGTTGATGTGATCTTTGTGAAGTGCAGTAGAGACTCTTTCAACTTTTATTCTAATCTTGGGTGGCTATCAGCGAGTGGCTGGCAACTATTGTTGCTTTTGTAGTCATAGTTATAACAGTGCTATATACTATGGAACATATTTCCCTTGCTCACATGAATCTGGCCCCATTGGTGTTACTTCTTCAAATGTTGGAAAATTGCATCTCAAATAGGTAGTTAGAATCATGAGCATCAAAATCCTATTTGCTTGAAGTGATTTTTGAGTTTGCTAGCTACATCTGTTGATTACCTTATAGTAGTAAGTTATTGCTTCTATTATCAAGGCACCTATCAATCTTAGTAAATAAAATATATGTAAGCATGAATTTCAATTTCCAATAAGACATGTCAACTACTATCAACAATGTGACTTACCCACCAAAAATATTCATAGTGATTTATTGAACATGTGCATGATGCCCATGGATCAAGAAATAGACAAAGCATTAGGTATATCTTGAATAGGTAGACATGTTTCAATGACTTTTCATGTTTCATCATGGACATACAATTAATTTGGATTGAATGGAAAATTTACAAAAAAATAGCCCAAACTCCCTTTTAGTAAAATAATGCCAAAAACAATAGAATAAATTTTAGTGCCATGATTTCTAGTGAATGCATCGACAGGCAATAACATGCAAAAAATATTGGTCTTTACAACAGATTTTGTTAGAAACACCATGAGAAAATTATGAAAAAACTTTGTGACACCCAAAACATGGTTGAAACAACACAAGTGCTTTAAAATGATGTAAAGATATTTGTTACAGTATACTTACGAATAGGATAGTTATAAATCGTCTCAATAGACATGCAACTTTTACATCGACAGATTTTTCAGTTACTTAGAACTAATTTTCATTTGGTAGATTTAAGTGCAGTTGGCATGCATGTGTTTGACACAGAAAAGATTAGCTCCATTGTTAGTGATCACTAAGATAGGAGTTGATATTAATGGATTATGGTGTTAAGTATTTAACTGAGCAGTAGAGATTAAACCATAAAAATTGTTACAGGGACATAGAAGTAAAATATAAAATGATGGTGTAAAAGATATAGCAACTTACAAACGCCTCCTTTTTAGCTTCAAATAAACACAAATATTATATTTTTAATAGTTTTGTTCTTCGCTATTTTTGAATGTTTTTATGGCTTAATGTCTCTAAGAAAATCCTTGGACTCAAACAAACACACAACTATATTTCGAATAGGAACAATTCTCATTTTCATCTAATAGATTGAAGTGTAGTTGGCATGAATGCGTGGAGAGAAACGCTTCCATTCTTAATCATGGCCAGTAGAGAAGTCAACATTAATGAATTATGGTGTTAAGTCTTTAACTCAACAACATAGACCAACCCATAAAATCGGTCAAAGATAGCAAAGAATAGGTGTTAAACCATGAAATGCATCCAACAACAAACAATAGACAAAAACATTATTAGTTGATTAAATGATTTTATATTGAGACATTTTTCTTTTATTTAGACCTGATTTTCATTTTCATTTAATAAATTGAAATGTAGTTCATATGCATGTATGTAGAGAAAAGATTAGCTCCATTCCTAATCAATGAAATGAAGAGAAAAGATAGAAGAGTACAAATCTAATCTGAAAGAAGAACTGGGTGTCCCCAATGAAAAAAAAATGCATATTGATGAAATATTACAGATTTTACAGTGACGAATTTTACATAAATATCTAGACCTAATTTTCATTTCATAGATTGAGCTACGGTTGGCATGCATGTGTAGCAGACAATAGATTAGTTGCATTATTAATGGTGGTCAACAAAGAACTCAACATTTATGAATTGTGGTGTGACATCTTTAAATGGACAACATACATCAACTGATAAAAACATGCAATGATAAGGATCAACAGAGATTAACCCATTAGAGGGAGATAAAAAATATATGAAATGACAGTGTAAACGATATAGTAACTTTCAAACTCAAGAGAAACGGGTTTCACTCTCATCAAACAATCTAAGCAAATGATTAGACAACGTAGAAAAGACAATGTAAAAGATATAGGAAATTATAAATGCCTACTTTTTTGACAGATTTCATTGTCTTTTGTACTCACCTAGGCATAATTTTCATTTTCATTTAATAGATTGAAGTGCACTTGGCATGCAAGCATGCAGATAAAATATTACTTCTAGTCTTTATCATGGTCAACAAAGAAGATGGCATTAATGAATTATGGTGTTAAGTCTTCTAGTCAAGAACATAGACTAATCCATGAAAGCATTCAAAGATAGGGAAGAGTAGACATTAACCCACAAAATGCACAGATCAACAAACAATAGACATTAACCCATAAAATGCAGAGATGTAAAAACTATAAAATGACACTATAAAATATATAGGAACTTACAAATGGCTTGGATTTTGCTTCCAATGCAATAGACATAAACCCTCTCAATAGACACAGATTTTACCCTCTCAATCATTTTTTACATTTCTACACATTTGGTTTAATTTCCATTGTTCCTTATCAGTTAGTTTTCTTATGGATTAATCTCTGTTTTTGCAATTTTGTCATTGGATTTTGATATTTTGGTCATCGTTTTGTATTTTTCCAATCCAAATTAATTATATATTCATGAAACAGTGATGGAGATTGAAGTATGTCTATGTGTTCAAGATATGTTTGATTTACCATTGATGTTTTGATATATGTGCATCATGCATGTAATATGAGCAAATGAATAAACAACACAAATAATACTTTGCTCGACAGACTTAAAACTTCACACCATAAGCCACTAATGACACCTGTACTTAAGTCTACTCACAATAAATGAAAATTCAGAAATAGTAAATGCAGATGTATTGCTTAAAACACCACGTGTCGCTAGAAACAATGTGTGCGAAGACACAATTAGACCAAAAAACTCATGAAATATTTCCAATAGCAAAGCTCATTACAATAATTAAATAAATTACAAAATGACAAAACCGTGATGAAAATACCAACAACCAATGAGAAAATTGCAAAACAAATCAATAATTTGCTTTTAATAAATTAATCCCCAAAACATCAACATAGCAATATATATATTTTACCGGTGGGATTGTCGATGCACCATTTTAATAGGAAACATTCAGTTGAAAACATTAGTGCACACACTAATAAGCATCAATGCATGAAAAAAATTATACAAAAGAACGAGGAAAAAACCAACATCCAATGAGAAAGTTGCAAAAAAAGGCCAAAGTTCGTTATGCAAAAAATAATCCCACAAAATATAGCGAAAATCTCATTGTTGCGTAGAAAAATGTGATAGGATTTTATGCATTTCTAATGTTTTTTTGCTATATGCATCTTCACTACAAATTTTTATGTGGATAGGTGGCATTGTTCATAGTATTTCACGTGCCTTGTCTAAAACTGGTGCTAAAGTTGAGCGTTGGAAATTAGAATGCATTGTTATACATATTTTCTATTTATTATTAAGATTGATAGGTTCCTTGTTCTTCTCAGGTGGCGATTGTTACTCAAACCATTTGTTGCGTACGTGAGTACATAGGAGATCAATTTTATAACATGCCATGGTCTAAATTTGTAAGTTCATTCTATTTTTTATTCCTATTTTATATAATCACGACCTATTCTTCCTGCAAGAAAATTATTTTGGTTAAATATAGAAAATCTACTAGATTACATTTATAGTCATGGATCAAGCTTGTTTTCCCGTGCTATTCTTTGCAACTATATTCTTTTTGCACTTTTGGCTTCTCCTGCTTTGTGCTTTATCCACTATTGTTATGTTTTGCTTTTATATTATTACAGTGCCATTCATCAAAGATATTTTGTATAGTTGGTAATTGCATATTTCAATGAATATTTCACTAATATTTATAGTGATACATAAAAGAACTTGATCACTTACTTCCAATTGTTTGTAATGGACCCTGTTTCGCTGCAGGAATCAAATGCAATAAAGAAGAAACCTTTGGCAGGATGGCGTTCATGGTCAGAAAGTAGAGACTATAGAAACTGGCCAACTTCACAAAATGGGAAACCTTTGTGGTTATCAAGGCATCGATGTTGGTCACTACTACTCTGTTTGAGTTACTAGTAATCAGTCACCAAAGTTTGTATTAGATCGCTACGCTTATTTTTTTAATCATATCAAGGAAAACTATTATTTTGTAAATACAATTTTAATGCAAAAATTTAATAAAGCATAGTTTCCATGGACATTGAAACACTATTGCGAATTAGATGTTGAGACAATGGAGCTGCCTTGGACAGTGCAAAGTTGTTGCTCCTTAGGACTTGAGAGCACATAAAATTTTCTTGCATATTGCATTTTGCAGTTTCCCTACCCACAACACATAGAAATGGCATAATATTCTTTTTTTCTTAGATGTTGCACATTGTCCATTGGTTTTTTGGACCAAATAGATAAATCATAATACGCTTCTATTTGAAAAAGTTTTCATTGTTTACAGATTGATAGTGCATAATTTTCTTAGAAGTTCCAAGATTGCAATTGCATTAATACATATATGTATATGTATATGTATATGTATGTACGTGTCTATGTATATATATATATATATATATATATATATGCATATGTCTGTGTGTACGCATATATGTATTTAGGCTCAAACCATAGATGGAGTTGAAAAGTATACCAAGATTACTACCAAAATTGATTGATTTATTTGCTTACACTCAGTTACCTTGCCTTTGTTGTATTCATTTTCCACCGCTCAATTAATTTGGTTTCTTTTTTGTAGATTGTGGACTACATAGGATTTCCAATTCTATGATATTATGCCACATTTTGCATTGTTGTTGATCAATGTGAGTAATACATAATCATGCTTGTTTCTCTTTTTCCTATTTTCAAATACCTACTACCCTGCTCAATAGTCCTAAAACAAGTTTCATTTTAGGCACATGAATTGATATAAAGATTTTTTTGTTGTGTTGTAGGATTCTTAGTGCGCAATAGTCGACCAAAGGCTATAGTTAGGAATTTTGCATTGCTATTGATCACGGTGAGTAATTGCCTCTTCAATTCTTCTTTGTATGTATTCAATGTTTCAAGCTTCACACATTCTTCTATAGTAATTATTGTACTAAGTAGTGTCAATAAAATTTGTATCTTTTGTCCTTTCACATGAAATCTACCAATATGGTTACAAACAATTGTGTTAAAAGACAAAAACTATCACAACAACCAATTGTAGTAGAAACCTACAAACCAAGTGTGAATGCACCTTTCACATCAACTGATGAAGCTCTGCACTATGCATATTGTTTTTGAATTGAATCGTTCAATTACAAAGTCAGTGATTTCCTATTTGACATAGTACATGTTTTGCTTCATTGTCATTATACATCGAAAAAACTATGCAATGGTTTTGTGGATCATTTCTTAAATTGTCTTCACAATTGTTGTCCTATAGCTTTAAGGTCCTATGATATTGACTTGCATCCAACAATGCTAATGAATTTGCATAATATACATGACAAAAACATGTTTCTGCGAAGAATGAGGCTTTCAGCCACATAAATCAACAATAGTGGTGAAACTGGGCTTTAGGGTGACGCATTTTGCCTAAAATGGCTAGCATATTGGCTAAACATACCAATACGTATTTGGTCTTTAACATACAAAACAATGTACTTAAATTTCAACAAGGATGCATGTAATCCTGCAATATCAGTTATTTTCCATGATACAACTCCTGTTGTTGGCCATTATGAGCATGTGTTCTCATGACTAAATACATACAATCACACTGAAAATATCCAACCGCACTTGCAAATCACATACTACAATTTGGACAACATTTGGCACACAACAACAAATGCATTTGAAACACTTGGACTTTGTAGAGTGGCCACATTTGCTAGTACATGTGGCGAAAGCATGTTTGCTGCTATAGATTTTTTGCTTCTTGAATAATTTGATCCAGTTGCTTTGCAATTATTCATGGCACACTCATTGGCCAACGCATTGACAATAGAAAATAAATATGCAGTTGCTTATTTTGACACTTTTGGTCAATCTAGCATACAAAGAAACAATCATCTATTATAGTTACACTCATTGGCCAACGCATTGACAATAGAAAATAAATATGCAGTTGCTTATTTTGACACTTTTGGTCAATCTAGCATACAAAGAAACAATCATCTATTATAGTTACAATCATTGGTTTCCAGAATTGTGGTGCAGGGGCACCATGGTCATTTTTGTTTTTTTATGCATTTAGGTGTCTAGGTTGGTGATTTAGGTGTTTTGTCACTTTCTTGATGTAATAAGGTCGAATCAAGACCATTTTGCAATGTTTTGTGTCATGTAGGGTCATTCTTAGGTGTTTGGTAAAAGTTGTTAAAGAAATGTAAAAGTTTGTTTGCAACTTGTCAAAATTGCTTGTAAGTGGAAGGTGAAGAGTCATATTGAGTGAATCTTGTTTGTAACCAATGAGTTACAATTTCATGTCCTTATTTTGGCCTCACAAAATTTTTGACAGCATTATTGAAACGTTGGAGGACAAAAGAAGGAAAAAGGCTCTATTTTCTACAATTTTGAGTGCATTTTCTGTGTTTTCTTGAGTTGTATGACCCAATATAGTAGTTTCATGAATTGAAACTTATGTGAGAAGTTTCTACAATGAATAACCTTTCATTTGGACATGGTGTGGTTGACTTTTATTAGGTTTGAAGCCTATTAGAGGCATTTTGTTGTAGATCACATAGAAACCCTCATTTTCAAGGGTTTGTGATAAAAAAATGTAAATATCAACCCATTCCACCATTTTACTCTAGCCAAACTTGATGGAATGGAGGTTTTAGATTTTTTTAATTTTTTTTTTTGTCTTTTGGATTAGGGGATGGAGTTTGTAGAGTTACTGTCCAAGCCCTAGCCTAACATCCTCATGTGTTAAGCTAGGTAGGGTAGTGATAGTGAAGGGCAAAATTTTACAAATGTTTTTTGTTGTTAAAATATCTTGAATGGGATCTTATGTGACAAGCTTAGACCATTGGTGAAGAGTTTAGGTTTTGGGGATTGAATTCTTGATAGGTGCTTTGGAAAAGTGGCCTAATTAGCCTTGTTCTTGGCGTAACAAACCTAATTAGAGAGACTTGTTCCAAAAAACCCTATGCCATAATTTAATTATGTTGAATGAAAGCCTAATGGGTGTCTGAAAAGGTGCTATTCCTATGATGAGATGACCTTCTCTAAAAGATATGCTTAAAAATGTTGATTTGGAGACCTAGTTGTGAAGACTAGTGAGTTTATGCAAACCACCATTATTGGGGTCTTGAGGCTTAAGAGGTCAATAATTTGTATTGAATTGTGTTAGTCTAGCTTATTCCACCCCTTCTCTACATCAGGTGGTATCAAAGCATAGGTTCTGATTGGAAGTGGGAAAGTGAATGAGAGTTGGCATAAGCAAGATGCCTCCAAAGAATAATCCAATAGCCAAAGAGGTTAAGGAATTGAAAGAGAAGTTTCTCCAGAAGGAAAGGATCTACAAGGAGTCGCAAGAAGCAACTTGTTATAGAATAGCAGCCCTGGAAAAGAATCGAAGAAGAGGAATGGTAAGTTGTGATCAAAGTGATAAGGAGAATGAGGGTGAGAGTGAGAACCCTCTAGCAGGAGTCCATGCCGAGGATGAAGAATTGGACCCTGAAGAAAAGAGAATGATCAGGATGATAAAGGCTATCAAGGGTGACAATATTCCAAAGGTGAAAGTGGAATTCCCTATGTATGGTGGTAAGATGGACAGTGAGGAAGTTTTGGCTTGGATAGATGCTTTGGACAACTTCTTTGAATTTAAGGAGGTACAAGAAGATAATAAGGTGAAGTTTGCTAAAACCAAGTTGAAGGGCCCTGCCCTAACATGGTGGAACTATTTCCAAGATGAAAGAGTTAAGAAGGGAAAGTCAAAGATAAGTTCACAGGACCAGATGGTAGCTAAAGTGAAGACACAATTCCTTCCTGTAGATTATGCAATATAAACCTTTAGAAAGCTGCAAACAAAGGGAGTTAGATGTGATGACCTATACTGAGGAATTCCATATATTGAGCATAAGGGAAGGACATACAAAGGATGAGATAGAAAAGGTTGCAAGGTACTTAAATGGCCTTAGACTCAATATACAAGATGAGATTGGTCTTACAACTCCTAGAATAGTTGAGGAGTGTTTCCAATTGGCAACTAAGGCAGAGGAAATAATCAAAAGAAGGCAAGAGCAACAATGAAGAGGTAGAGGAAAAAAATTCAAAGGTAGAGGCAACTTTGGTGCAAGAGGGCAGTCACAAAAGCAACAAGGTGAACCAAGCAACCAACAAGAACAAAGTAGAGAGTCAAGTGGCAGAGGTAACTTTAGAGGAAGGAGATTTGGTGGTAGAGGAAGGTTTGGTGGACAAGGGAGAGGATCCAATACTTTCTTAGGTAGGTGCTATAGCTGCAATCAATCTAGACATCCAGCATGGAAATTCTCGGACAAACAAGGTGCAAGTTCTCATGGTGGTGAGAGGAGGACTCAAATAGTGCATGAGGAAGACAATGAAAGTGTTAATTCACCTTCTCTAAATGTTTCTCTAGAGGTAGGTGAGTCCTTGATGATAAGGAGGACACTAATCAATGTGCCAACCACCAAAGAACCCCCATAGAGAAAAGAATTGTTTAGGACAACATGCAAATCACAGGGAAAGGTATGTAATGTAATTTTTTATTTCAGCTCAACTGATAATTTAGTGTCTTTAGAGATGGTTGAAAAACTTAAATTGAAAAGGATACCATACACTACATCCTACAAGGTTTCATGGCTCAATAAGGGTCAAAATGTCTTGGTGAATGAGAAAACTTGGGTTGAATTCAACCTCGGTGCTTACACGGATAATATATTGTGTGACATCATCCCTATGGATGTTTGCCACTTGTTCCTAGGGAGGCCATGGCAGTTTGACAGGAATGAAAAACATGATGGGCAGAAGAATACATATATGATAGAGAAAGATGGACAGTCATACACTCTTACACCCTTACAAGAGGATGGCAAGGATTCTCATGAAGGACCAAGTGTGATGGTGGTGAAGGAGAAGGATTTTTTGAAGGATTTGAGTGAGGAGAACATAGCATATGCCATCATAGGGAATCCTACTTCAATCATGACAGGAGCAGATGGAGATGAGATACCCAAAGAAGTTCAGACCTTGTTAGACAAATATGAGGACATAGTGGTGGATGAGCTCCCTATGTCTTTACCTCCTATAAGAGATGTGATTCATCATATTGATCTCATACCTAGTGCAAACTTGCCAAACAAGGCTGCCTACAAGATGACACCTAAGAAAAATGAGGAGATAAGAAATCAGATCCAAGAGTTAGATAAAGGTCTCATAAGGGAGAGCTTGAGCCCTTGTGATGTGCCTACTATTTTGGCCCCCAAGAAGGGAGGAGATTGGAGGTTATGTACTAATTCAAGAGCAATCAACAAGATCACAATCAGATATAGATTTCTTATACCCTAGATGGAGGACTTGATGGATAGTTTAGCAACTGCATGCTACTTCTCAAAGATTGATTTAAAAAGTGGATACCATCATACCAGAATAAGGGAAGGAGATGAATGGAAAACTGCCTTCAAGACCAATGAGGGTTTGTATGAGTGGCTAGTGATGCCATTTGGGTTGTCAAATTCCCCAAGCACATTTATGAGGTTGATGAATGAGGTCTTGAAACCTTTCATGGGCAGATTTGTGGTGGTCTATTTAGATGGCATCTTGGTGTTCGTCAAGACAAAAGAAGAGCACCTACAACATTTAGATATGGTATTGAAGAGATTGAATGAGGATAAGTTGATGATAAACCTTAAAAAGTGTAAGTTCATGAAAGAAGAACTAGTCTACCTTAGATTTGTGGTCTCCAAAGGTACATTGAAGATGGATCCCACTAAAGTGGAGGCAATACTCAGTTGGCCAAACCCTAAATTAGTAGGAGAGGTAAGGATTTTTCATGGCTTGGCTAGTTTCTATAGGAAGTTCATAAAGAACTTTAGCCACATTTGTTCTCCTATCATTGACACTATCAAAGGGGATAAGAAGAAGAGGTTCCAATGCACTGATGAAGCTGAGAGGAGTTTTGAGTACTTGAAGACTAGAGTGGCTCAACAACCCATACTCACATTACCTAACTTTAGTAAGGTGTTCACCATTGAGTATGATGCAAGCAGGTATACCATTGGTGCAGTTTTGAGTCAAGAAGGAAGGTTGGTAGATTTTTTTAGTGAGAAGCTCAATGAAGCCAAAAAGAAGTATTCATCATATGACTTGTAGCTCTATGCAATGGTACAATCCCTCAAGAAATGGGTACATTATCTTTTACCAAAGGAGTTCATTATTTTCACAGATAATCATGCCTTAAGTTTCTTGAACTGTCAAGACAAGTTGAGTCATAGGCACATGAAGTGGATAGAGTACTTACAGGCCTACACCTTCACAATCAAGCACGAGAAAAAGAAATCAAACAAGGTTGTTGATGCTTTGAACAAGAGATCCATGACGGTGCAATAAATCCAATTTCATAGTATGGGAATAGATGAACTAAAAGGTATATATAAGAATGATGATGATTTTAAGGACCGTATGCTATTTGTAATCAGTTTCAAAATAAATTTCAGAGTGAATTCTCTAATTTTTTTTTGCAAGATGAGCTATTGTTTAAGGGCACTTAGTTGTGTGTGCCTAAGTGCTCTATGAGGGCCAACTTGATAAGAGAGAAGCATTGTGGTAGTTTGGGTGGAAACTTTATGTTTGATAAAACCTTAGAGCAAGTAAAGAGGTTCTACCATTGGCCAAGGATGCATGTGGATGTGAAGAATTTTGTGGAGAGTTGTGTGATTTGTCAAAGAGCCAAGGGATCTAGCTCAAATGTAGGACTTTATCAACCCCTACCAATACCTAGCAAGCCATGGGAACATCTGAGTATGGATTTTGAATTAGGATTATCCAAAACTCAAAGGGGAGTGGATAGTGTGTTTGTAGTTGTTGGTAGATTCAAAAAAATGGCTCATTTTATTCCTTGCAAATGCACAAGTGATGCCTTAAATATTGCAGGCTTATTCTTCAAGGAAATAGTTAGAATTTATGGGTTGCCACTCATCATAGTTTCAAAAAGAGATTCAAAGCTCATAGGTCACTTTTGGAGGACCTTGTGGAGGAAATTGGGAACAAATTTGACCTTTAACTACCTATCACCCACAAATAGATGGACATACTAAAGTGGTCAATAGATCATTGGGAAACTTTCTTAGGTTCCTGATAAAAGAACATGGACAACAATGGGATCTTGTTCTCCCATAGACAAAGTATGCTTATAATGACTCCATTAATAGAAGCATAGGAAAAAAACCTTTTGAAGTGGTTTATGGGATAAAACCAAGAGATATCTTTGAGCTCAGAGATCTGAGTGGATTGGAAAAGAGAACTGTAGAGGGAGAAGATTTTGCCATAGCTATGAAGGACATACATGAATAAGTTAGGGAGAACCTCAAGAAAAGTGTTGAAAAGTATAAAGAGCATGCAAATTTGAAAAGGAGAAATGTTCAGTTCAAGGTAGGGGATTTGATGCTTTCACATCTAAAAGAGAGGTTTCCTAAGGGAAAATACACCAAGTTACAGATGAAAACGATTAGGCCATGCAAGGTGGTCCACAAATTTGGGGAGAATGCATATGAGATAAAACTCCCTCCTGGAGTTGCTATCTCACCCATATTTAATGTAGCTGACTTATACCCTTTCAAGGGATTTGTGGATGTACGTACAGGTGCTAATGCTGATGGAGATTGGGTAAAATATCTACCCCTACTAAACCATTGAAACTTGAAGCCATTTTGGACGCTAAAGAGGTGAAAATGATAAGGTATAAGGTCTACAATGAATATCTTGTCAAATGGAATGGTTTACCAACTGAAGATGCAACATGGATGTCAGAAGATGACACCAAGAGGCATGGGACATCTGTATAAGAATTGATCTCAGGTGGAACCTGAGATTCTTTCCACCCCGAGTGTATGGTGCAGGGTTACCATTGTCATTTTTAATTTTTTTGATGCATTTAGGTGTCTAGGTTGGTGATTTAGGTGTTTTGTCACTTTCTTGGTGTAATAAGGTCAAATCAAGACCATTTTGCAATGTTTAGTATCATGTAGGGTCATTCTTAGGTGTTTGGTAAAAGTTATTAAAGAAATGTAAAAGTTGCTTTGCAACTTGTCAAAATTGCTTGTAAGTGGAAGGTGAAGAATCATATTGAGTGAATCATGTTTGTAATTGATGAGTTACAATTGCATGGTGTTATTTTGGCCTCACAAACTTTGAGGCAGCATTATTGAAATGCTAGAGGACAAAAGAAGGAAAAAGGCTTTTTTTTTTTGCAATTTTGAGTGCATTTTCTGTGTTTTCTTGATTTGTATGGCCCCGTACAGTAGTGTCATGAACTGAAATTTATGTGAGAAGTTGCTAAAATGAATAAGATTTCATTTGGATGTGGTGTGGTTGATTTTTATTAGGTTTGAAGCCTATTAGAGGCATTTTGTTGCAGACTGCATATAAACCCTCATTTGTAAGGGTTTATGATAAAAAATGTAAATATCAACCCGTTCCACCGTTGTACTATGGCCAAAATTGGTGGAATGGAGGTTTTATATTTGATTTTTTTATTTTTTTATCTTTTAGAGTAGGGGATGAAATTTTTAGAGTTTTTTTTCAAACCCTATCCTAACATCCTCATGTGTTAGGCTAGGTAGGGTAGTGAGTGTAGGACAACAACTTGAAAATATTGTTTGTTATTAAAATATCTTGAATGGGAACCTATGTGATAGAATCAGACCATTGGTGAAGATTTTAGGTTTTTGGGGATTGAATTCTTGATAGGTGCTTTGGAAAAGTTGCCTAATTAGCCTCGTTCTTGGCGTAGCAGACCTAATTAGAGATACTTGTTCCAAAACAACCTATGCCACAATTGAAATATGTTGAATGAAAGCCTAATGGGTGTTTGAAAATGTGTTGGATCTATGATGAGACAACCTTCTCTAAAAGATATGATTTAAAATGTTGATTTGGAAACCTAGTTGTGAAGACTAGTGAGTTTGTGAAAATCACCATTGTTGGGGTCTTGAAGCTTAAGAGGTGACTGATTTATGTTGAATTGTGTTAGTCTAGCCTATTCCACCCCTGTTCTGCATCAAATTGGGATGCCATATTTGGAAAGTGGCCTTGAAGGGTCTGAATTTTGTGCATTATGGTTGTCCCATATGTTTGATGCAACAATACACATATGGAAAGCATCTCCATTTCCCAGGGCCAAAACATACTTTAATTACATGGAGCCAAGAATAAATTTGAACTTAGTTTTCTTTCCAAGTAGCTCAGGCCATTGTCATTATGAACCACTTCAACAAAAAGAACAATTGAATCAGAACATCCATATGAAGGATCCACTTTTTGTTCAACATATGTCAAGCACTTTCGAATCAGAGACAACAAAAAATATGACTAGTTCTCATAAAAACAAACAGTTTCAACAATACATACACCAAGTAAAGAAAAGTTAATATCACATGAGATATTACGCTCCCTAAAAGCAAAAATCCAAAATGCACAGGCATCCCATGCAAATGTTCCATAAACTACAACATCTAGTTCTATCCTACCTGCTACCAATGTCACAAGAATAATTCAGTCCTACCCGCTTAGTAAAATTCAATTATATGATTATAGCCAAAATCCAACACAACAACAATCATTATGTTCTTTGAAAAGACAAATACGAAGTGGAGAAAAGGGTTATGCTTTACATTTGGCAAAATTGAAATGTAGACCATATAGATATTCTATGCTTTAGAAGACAAACAACACTTACCAACAAGAAAAAGAAAAAGATACACACACAAAAAACAACACAATCCAAAAATGTATTAACTCATACCTGCAAACGATAAACAACACACCCACTCAATCCTGCTCTATTTGTGACATGCTCCATTTCCATCACAACATTTGTAAACTTGACAATGCACTTGTATAAGATTTTTCTTTGCTATTTACTTAGACGTATAAAAAAATAGCAATAGGGGAGCCCATTTGCAAACAATGTATAAAAGCCACACTAAATGGTAAGATTCCATATTTTTCCATTCCTGCAAGAATAAGATGGAATGCACGAATAGGTGTTGTTCATTCTTTAACTACTCTAGAGGAAAGGTGTGTGTCTTTGTGCATTGATTTTGCATAGATTAGGAAATTGGGATATAAATGAGCACAATATGGCTTGTTCAGGACAATTATCAATGTTCCTATATATTTTGATAAAGTGCAACAAGCATTTCCTATGCAAGTAGATGAAACCACAACAGTAGTAGCTAGATTGAAGCGAACGCTAGAATATGATAATGCATATGCACAAGGAAATGTTAGACCTACCATAGTCATGGATGATTTAATTGCACTATCTAAAACACCATTGTACAAAAAAGAGAACATCTCTATAAATAGAGAATGGCATGAGTTTTTGGCAAAGAAGATAACATAAATGCAAACATATTTCAAAACATAACTGACTATGCAAGATGACACATTTGAAGATGATGAGGAGCCAATAACTGAATCAGTTATACATTGGTTTAATGAAACA
The DNA here is from genome assembly GCA_007115665.2 of Sequoiadendron giganteum. NCBI lineage: Eukaryota > Viridiplantae > Streptophyta > Pinopsida > Cupressales > Cupressaceae > Sequoiadendron > Sequoiadendron giganteum. The sequence continues at coordinate 139,598,710 of VCHN02000014.1, read as the reverse complement.
AAATCAATCAAAGACCTTGACACAACAATCATTGAAACTACACCATTATAAGGGTTTAAAACTCTTGGTATTTTCCAGGAAATGTATGCAGAGGAGATGAACTTCCTGACTTTGTTCTATGGTTCGGCTCATCCAACTGACACTACTAAAAATTTGACGTACCAAAAAATTGCAAGATGGGAGCTTATGCATAAAGACAATGACTTTGCAACACACATAACAAATATTTTTTTTAAGGCTATTAAAATTATTATTCACCAAGTATCCTCGCTAGCATGGATTTGCATTCGGAAAACTAAATTTAAAGATGAGAAATTGCTTGCAAAAGATGTGTGCAATCCAACAAAAGTTGAAAAAATATTATGATCTCCATTGGGCTATAGAACATTAAAAAGCATTTAGACCTTGCCAGATTATTTGGAAAACACTATAAAGAACATATTTGCAATGATAAGACAATTGGGACCTCCAACTTTCTTGTGACATTAACAAGTGTTGAGCATTTTTGGGAACCATTGTGCAAAGCTTTGCATCAAATATGTATTCCAAAACAATCAAATTTTAATGAAATTACAGAAGTTAGGGAATTGGATTTCAAAATAATAAAAATCTAGTTCTTTGCAGTCATTATTTCAACCACAGGGTTAACACATTTCTGAAAATGATGCTAAAAAACCATGATCACTTCGGCCAAGTCACAAATTATTCTTTTGTTACAAAATTCCAAAACTGAGGCAATGAGCATGTTCATTTTTTGCTATGGATAAAAGATGCACCTGTATATGGAAATTGTTCAAATACTGAAATAGAAAGATTTTTGGAAAAGTATATTTCATGTGACTCATTTCTATTTGATACAAATCTTGCCAAAATGCAAACACATCATCATACAAAGACTTGCAAGAAATACAAAAACTCAAGTTGTAGATTTAGTTTTCCCTTGCCTCCGATGAGAAAAACAACAGTTTTAGAACTGCTTCCAGTGCCTAATGCTACAATCAAGGAGAAAGAAAAAACTTTTTTAAGCAACTAGAAAAAAACATTACACAAAGGAATTTTCATTTGAAAGTTTATTGCTTGAATTAGAAATGGATGAAAATGACTACATTACAATGCTTCGATCAACATTGTCACACAAAATTTTCATGTTGAAAAGAGACCCATCTGACATTTGGATAAATGCATTTGCAAAGGAAGTGCCCAAACTATGGTATGTAAATACAAATATGTAATTTATTTTAGACGCATACGCTGTTGCATCTTACTGTAGCTCATATATGATGAAATAAGATAGAACATTGTCTCTAGCATTTCAAAAATTACAACACGAATGCACCGCTGCTTATGATGGAAAATTGCAATTTATATGGAAGCTTGGAAATGCATTGCTTAACTATCAACAAATGTCTAGTCGTCAAGCTATTGATATCATTCTCTCATTGTCATTGCATAAATGCTCAAGGAAAACTGTTTTTACCAATACCACACCATTAGAAAGCAAAGTGTATGTGTTAAAAATCCCTAAGCTATTGGAAAAAGAGCAATACGATTTTGAAAACATCATGTGTGCATCTGTAATAGAAAAATACATGCAACGACCAAAAGCTCTTGACAATTTTTCATTGGCTAAATATGTCACTTTTTACTTTGGTGACCCTAGAAAGCTACAAAGAAGAGAAACTCCACAAATCATATGCTATGTAAGATACAATCCACACATTAACCTTGAAAATCATTGTAGAGAAAAACTTATGTTGTATGTTCCTTTTAGATCTAGTGAACAAATCTTATTAATTGGACATGAAACATGGAGTGCAGTGTTCAATGCAAACAAAGCACAAATTGCAAATATCAAAAAGTTGTATACTACACAAATTGTTCCTAAATGGGGTGACATTGATGAAGCTTCCGTAAAAGCTAAAAATGATAATTGTCCAGTAATAGACAATGCAGTTGAAATCGATACAGGCAAACAGGAAAATGGCATGGAAAATTATGACATCATAAGTGACTTGAACCATATGAAGAATACGAAGCTCAAGGATTCTTTCTGCAAAAACTATTCTCAGATATTTCACATCCATTTCTATTAAGCAGTGAAGAATACTACAAACTACAAAGATAATTGAACAAAGAACAACAATCAATAGTAAAGGACATACTAATAGAAAAAAGACTTGCTCCGAAAAAAACATTGAACTTGTTCTTGACAGGTGGGGCAGGCACAAGGAAAACCTTCACAACAAAAATACTTTTCGATTCTATGATAAACAACTAGATAGTGATCCAATCAAGCCTAAAGGAATTATTGTTGCTTCAATAGGAAAATTTGCATTCAATGTAGGTGGTGTTACTACACATTCAATCTTCCAATTGCCATGCAACTCTTCAAAAATGTTGTCTCTAGATTCAAACACAACCGATTCGTTGAGAAAAAAATTAGACCAAATGCAACTTCTTATTATTGATGAAGTCTCATTGATTGGCTCAAAAATGCTTTACAACATTGACAGAAGACTTCATCAAATCAAGCACACACCAACAACACCTTTTGGAAACATAGATATCATTTTCTATGGCGATTTCTACCAAGCACAACCTATCTGTGATACTTGGACATTTGAAGAACCAATAATAGATAAGGAGAAAATGCCATACACCTTTTGGATCAATAATGTCAAGTGCTTTAAACTACATAGTTTTATTACACAAAAAAATCAACATTTCATTTCCATACTTAATCATGCCAAGATTGGTCAACAAACCAATCAAGACATTGGCTATTTGAATGTAATGTGCTATAATACACCTCCAAATGATCCATGATTTCCATACTTGTTTCATAGAAATATAGCAGTCGACATGCACAACAAAAAATGCTAGACAACTTATCAACAAAGCTTTATGTATTACACATAATTGATAAACATGACACAACAATTGATAACATTCAATGTCAACAAAAAATCTAATCAAAAAATGGATTTTGAAAGGAAATGGCCACCCAACGGGCAATTTTTTTGAAAAATTCATGGCAGGCATGATGCAGATTTCCATAGGCATCCCCCCAATCAATTGGAAGGGCCAAAATGGTAGAATGTCAATCATTATTCAATAGATCACAACATGGTTATTAAGAGTACTCAAAAAATTCATGGTGGGCATGATGCAGATTTCTACAGGCATCACCAAATCAATAGGGATGGCCAAAACTGGCAGAATGGCAAACATTATTTATTGGATAGCAACAAGGGTGCTCAAAATATAAGAGAATATGTTCATAGAAAGTCATCTCGCACTGAACAAAGATGGCAAATTTTCACACATTCTACACAAAATAGGAATGAGGGGGTCAAGAATAAAAGTGAATCTGATCATAGAAAATCCTCTAATGATTATTATAATAAAAATAGGTATGGTGGGTCAGAATCATATGTGAAAGGAAAAAAGAGGTGTGAAATCGCTTTCCTAACGCTAACACAACAGAGGAGAAGTGCAAAGACCAGTTTTAAAGCTTCTTAAAACTATTGAGATGAACACATATAGAGTAAAAAGGATAACAGAAAAAAAAGAAATCACAAATAATACCAGATTTACGTGGGAAAACTTTTTTGAGAAAAAACACATCACACCAAGAGAAGACACTTTGTATTACAGAAAATTAAATTACAAACAAAGCTCACAGTCCTCACTCTTTGATAGTTAGTTCACAGTAGTAGACTTAAGTTTTCATGCACTCACAGTTACAATACTTCCTTCAGTATACAATGAATACATCTATCTCGCTCACTTCCTTCATTGTCACCCTTCATTGACTTATATCAATGTAATCAACTATACAAGTCTTACATCACATTTAATCATTCCAACAAATTGCAGGCTTTAATTACCCAATCAAGCAATCCAATCTTCTGACCGATCTGCCTGTAATCATGCATTGGGCCACCCAGGCATTAACTCTTCTTGCCTTAATCGGATTTTGTCATCAGCCGAATCACATCTAGCAATTACTACTTTCACCACTCTAGACTTCGACCAATCATATGTTGATTACTTGCCATGCGTCGCCTCTCTACTTGTTCGCCGCTTCCAGTCAAGTCAAACCAGTCAACCCAAGTGACAAACATCTCTTACCACGCTACCTCATTGAGTCAAAGAAGCCACCACAGTATGGCTGTGTCATCACAACACCACTCCAAGGTTGACAGACCTCCGCGGTATGGTGGTGCCATCGCCCAACCACAGGTCCCTTCTAACATCCTCGAGGTACCGAGGTAGTGGCTTGTCTACTAGCCCGTCGCATAACACTGTGTCACCGCTGAGCTCAGAATGATCTTCCATGGTATGGCGGTGCCACTGCCCAATTGCGAGGCTAAGCAAAGCCTCTCGTGGTATGCCAGTAACCACTTGTACTAATCGTCGAGCTCCATCATGATACCGCGCCCCAACTGCAAGACCTTTGAGGTAAGGAGGTAACCATTATCTCTGACCAATAAGGCTTACTGCCCCACCATGACATGGCCAAGAGGCCATCACGGTGTGGCGATAAGCGGCCTTCGCTAACTATTGCTGGCCACTACTGCAACCGTGCCACCAACAAACAACCTCCGCGGTAGGGAGGTAAGGCTTCGCACTGATTGTGCCCGTCAGTCGTGCTATCACCAGCCTAATATGGAGACCCTGCGGTATGGCGGTAACACCATCCAACCGCGGACAGATTGACAGAGGCCGCGGTAAGGCGGTAAACCGCCAGACTGCACCTCTATGAAAGACTCTCAGCGGTAGAGAGGTAAAGGCTTAGAAAGATGATAATTTCACCAAGTCTTTCCAGAGGTCCAAGCCAGAAGTTGAGGCACCTGTTCCCAAAAATCTCCCACTTGATGAAGACTTCCTGGCTTCCTCTAGACTTCAAAAAATTACTGACGATCATAGGCTCCAAGGCCCATTGAATCTGTGCACCATCTGAACTTGTTCATGCTCATTGGCTTCATTAACACATCTGCAACATTCTTCAAAGTGTCAACCTTTTCTAAACAGATCTTTCCATCTTCCACCATGTCCCTCACAAAGTGATATTGCAGATCAATGTGCTTTGTCCTGCCATGGAAAGTCGGGTTCTTTGTGAAACAAATAGCACTCTGGTTATCACAATAGATTGTAATCTATCTTGCACTAAAACCAACATCTGAACACAAATGACTCAACCAAATTGCTTCTTTGCAGGCATGTGTTGCTACCATGTATTCAGCCTTTGTAGTGGATAAAGCGACTACAACCTATCGTTTGCTTATCCAACTGACTGCTCCACCATTTAACATGAAAGCGTATCCATTGGTGGATCTTCTGCTGTCAATGTTCCCTACCCAATTAGAATCCACATATTCATGAATGTTGAGTGTTCTCTGTGATGCAACCAAACTGCCATGGTAACACAGAGCATATTCTGAAGTACCCTTCAAATATCTGAACACTCTCTTCATAACATCCCAATGTGATCTTCCTAGATTTTCCATAAAACGGCTGAGAACTCCCACTACTTCGGAAATGTCTAGTCTTGTATAGACCATTACGTACATTAGATTGCCAACAAAACTTGCATAAGGCACCTTGGTCATGTCTTCCATCTCAGTAGCAAATTTAGGATAGTCTTCAATAAATAGTTTTGTTCCTTGCATAACTAGAACAACTAGCTTCTTGCAATCATCGATAACAAATATCTTCAGAACTGTATTGACATATTTACTATGACTTACCCAAAGCTTTCTACTCATTCTATCCCTGGTTATCTCCATCCTAAGAATATACCGTGCCGCACCCAGATCTTTCATTTCAAAATTTGTAGACAACTGAGATTTAAGATCAAAAATCATAGACTTACTATTTCCTATGAATAACATATCATCCACGTACAGGGTAATAATAAGCACACGATCATTTTCATATTTTGATCTCACAAATCCCATAGACAACACAAAAGTGTCAAATTTTTAGTACCACATTCTAGGGGACTGCTTCAAACCATACAAAGATTTCTTTAATTTAAAGACCAGACTTTGTTCAACATTTTCAATGAAGTGCTCAAGCTGGGACATATAAATCTCTTCTTCCAACTCTCCATGGAGAAACGTTGTCTTCACATCCATCTGCTCAATCTCTAAGTCATATGTTGTTGCCAATGACGACAAAAATCTGATAGATGTCAGCTTTGCTAAAGGGGAAATTTTTTATCCATAATCAATTCCCTCTATCTGGGAAAATCCTTTTGCAACCAACCTTGCCTTATACTTTTCTACACTGCCATCTAGACCAGTCTTCTTCTTGAATACCCATTTACAACCAACAGGATTTCGCCCTTCAGGCAAAGGTACCAAATCCCAGGTTTCATTTTTCTTCAATGATTCTATTTCTTCATTCATGGCTTCCAACCAGGAATTTGAATTAGACATGCTAATAGCTTCTTTTATAGTCCTAGGCTCGTCAGTGCTAGTAATCAAAGCATAGGCACAGTTCGAATCTAACATAGAGAAACCATACCTATCAGGTTGTCATTTTTCACGTGTAGACATTCTTACTAGTTGAGGTTGTGGTTCTTCATCTTTAGAAATCTGAGAGCTGCTTGAACTCTCCTTAGTTTTAGGTACACTATGTAGTTCTTATTTTTCTAGAGTTTGAGGAATCTGAACTACATCATTCTTCTTCTCTCTTTTATCTATCTCTAGTTGTGGATCAGGTACTGAAGGTTTCAGCTCATGAAATATTACACTTCTACTATACAGAACCTTCTTAGTATCAAGACTCTAAAGCTTGTATCCCTTCACACCAACACCATAGCCAATGAAGATATATTTAACAGCCTTGTTCTCCAAATTTGATCTTTTTTCATTGGGCACATATACATATACCTCATAGCGAAAGACTCAAATATGTCTCAAAGAGGGCTTCTTACCAGACCATGCCTCCAAAGGTGTCTTCTCAAAAAGAGCTGAACAAGGTGAATGATTTACCAGGTAACATGTTGTAGCCACAACCTCAACCCAAAACTTCTACTCTAGACCAGTACTGCTCAACATACTTCTTGCTCTCTCCATTAACATTATGTTCAACCTTTCAACAACTCCATTCTGTTGTGGAGTATAAGGTGTAGTTTATGCCATTTAATCCCATGGTCTATGCAGTACCTTTCAAATTCTGCTAAACATAACTCACCGCCATTATCCATCCTCAAGCATTTGATTTTATTTCCAGTTTGATTCTCTACCAAAATTTTAAATTCTTTAAACCGACTGTACACATCTAATTTACTCTTAAGAAAGTATATAAATGCCCTTCTCGAATAGTCATCAATAAAAGAAACATAATATCTAGACTTCGATAACGAAAGAACATTAACTGGACCAAACACATCAGAATGAACATAATCCAATACACTAGAAGATCTATGAGAACTCAAATAAAATAAAACATAGTGTTTTCCATAAATACAGTGTTCGCAAAAATCAAACTCAAGGTTACAATCATCAAGCCCTTCAACAAGATTTTTATTTTTCAAGGTTTTTAAACCTTTCTCACCTATGTGATTGAGTCTATGATGCCACATCATGGTCTTCTCTACTGGGAGTTTCACCTCCAAAGCATTTGTAGCAGAGAAGCATCTTCATCTTCCTCTATAGGAACAAGTTTTCTTGACTTTACAGAGGCATTGTTGCATTGAAAAAGACATGCATCCAGCTTGTACAGAGTACCAGTACATACACCCTTAGCCAACACCATTGCACCTTTAGCCATCTTACATCCTTTACTTGAGAAAGAAACTTCTACACCAACATCATTCAACTTACTGACATAAAGTAAGTTACAAGCCAAACTTGGTATGTGCAGTACGCCACCAATCCCTTTGATTCTACCGTCAGGGAACTATATTTTGACTCTTCCATGGCCAACAATCTCCAATGTTGAATCACTCGCTAGGTACACGTTTCCACCATCATAGTTCTCGTACTTAGTGAACCATTCGCTATGAGACGTCATGTGAAAGGATGCACCTGAGTCAACCAACCAGACATCATCTGATGCCTGAGTTGCCAAGGCTATGATGAAGGAATCTACATCAATTTGAGAAGAGTCATTGTCTAAAGCGTTACTCTTCTTCTTCTTCTTCTCCTTACAATCCTTTCGGATATGACCAGGCTGCCCACAGTTCTAGCATTTCACTTTGGACTTTTTACCAGGAGACTTCAATCTCCCTATAGATTTAGATTTGGACTTCTTGTCCTTCTTCTTCCCTTTCTCCTTTGATCGACCTCAAACAACAAGGGCCTCTTTGTCCATCTCTGAAGACTTCCTCTGCATCTCTTCAAACAACAGTGAGGCACCAACGTCTTCCATCTTGAAAGTAGTGGTCGCACTTCCAATAGCCATTACAAGATGATCCCAAGTGTCAGGTAACGAACATAACAGGAGCATGCAATGATCCTCCTCCTCAATCTTTACACCCATAGATGCCAACTGAGCAAGACTCATATTAAATGAGTTCAGATGGTCTGCAACAGATGCACCTTCTTCCATCTTTAAGGATTACAACTTCTTCCTCAGAAATAACTTATTTGCCAGAGACTTTCCCAGATAAATGTCACCAAGCTTCTTTCATAATGAAGTTGCAGACTTCTCCTCATGGATGTTCAAGAGTACAAAATTGGCCAGACTAAGTCTTATTAGACCTCTCACTTTTCTATCTGCAAGGTCCCAATCTTCTTGCTTCATACTTTGTGGCATAGTTCCAGACACAACAACCTAGAGGTCTCTATCCACAAGCAAGTCTTCCATTTTGAGTTTCCATAACTCAAAGTTGTCATCATTGAATTTTTCAATATCTACTCTACCTGATGTACTCACCATCTCAAACAAAACTAGGTTCTAACTTTGCAATACTCCCACTGGAACAATAAGCACAAAAAACTAGCCTTACTAACAAGGATAACACAACTAGCCAAGATCTGATACCACTTGAAAGGAAAATAGAGGTGCAAAATCGCTTTCCTAATGCTAACACAATAGAGCAGAAGTGCAAAGACCAATTTTAAAGCTTCTTAAAACTACTGAGATGAACACATACAAAGTAAAAAGGATAAGAGAAAAAAAAAGCAATCATAGATAACACCAGATTTACGTGGGAAAACCCTTTCAGGAAAAAAACCAGCACACCAAGAGAAGACACTTTGTATTACAATAAAATAAATTACATACAAAGCTCACAGTCCTCACTCTCTGATAGTTAGCTCATAGCAATAGACTTAAGTTTTCATGGACTCACAGTTACAATACTTCTTTCAGTATATAATGAATACATCGATCTCTTCTTTGTCTAGCTCACTTCCTTCATTGTCACCCTTCATTGACTTATATCAATGTAATCAACTATACAATTCTTACATCACATTTAATCATTCCAACCAATCGCAGGCTTTAATTATTCACCGTTCACCCAATCAAGCAATTTGATCTTTTGACTAATTTTCCTGCAATCACGCATCCAAACGCCAGTCATTAACTCTTCTTGCCTTAATCGAATTCTATCATTAGCCAAAACACGTCTAGCAATTACTTCTTTCATCGCTCTAGACTTTGACCAATCAGATGTTGATTATTTGCCACGCATCACCTCTCTACTTGTTTGCCACTTCTAGTCAAGTCAAACCGGTCAACCCATGTGACAAACATCTCTTACCATGCTTCCTTGCCGAGTCAAAGAAGCCACTACGGTATGGCGGTGTCACCACAACACTGCTCCAAGGCTAATAGACCTCCATGGTATGGCGGTGTAATCGCCCAACCGCAGGTCACTTCTAACACCCTCGCGGTACCGAGGTAGTGGCTTGCCTTCCAACCCATCACATAACACCGCGTCATCGTCAAGCTCAGAACGATCTTCCATGGTATGGCAGTGCCACTGCCCAACCGGGAGGCTAAGCAAAGCCTCCCACGGTATGGTAGTAATTGCCTGTGCTGACCGTCGAGCTCCACCGTGCTACCATGCACCGATTGCAAGACCTCTGATGTAAGGAGGTAATAATTATCTCTGACTGCTAAGGCCTACCGTCCCACTATGACATGGCCAAGAGGCCATCACGGTGTGGCAGTAATCGGCCTTTGCTAACTGTCGCTGACCACCATTGTCACCGTGCCACCAACGAACAACCTCCATAGTAGGGAGGTAAGGCTTCACATTGACTACGCTCGTCAACCGCCAACCTAAGATGGAGACCCCATAGTATGGCAGTAACACCGCCCAATCGTAGACAGACTGATAGAGGCCCGCGATAAACCACTAGACCGTGCCTCTATGAAAGACTCTTAGCGCTAGAGAGGTAAAGGCTTAGAAAGATGATAATTTCACCAAGTCTTTTTAGAGGTCCAAGCCAAAAGTTGAGGCAGTTGTTCCCAACAATATGGACATGCATATGCAAATAAGTGGTTTTTGTAGCCCTCTACTCTTACATATAGACAAATATTTGGGCCTCCTCGAAGGACTGCTAGGCATCTATTGCATCATAAGCAAGACCCTTTCGATATTTGTGAAGGAGATGCACCAGAGGAGAAACAAAACAAGGGAAACCCCAAATCAAGTAGAGAGGTTTCTAGGGTTGTGACAAATACTTTGCATGAGGGTTTTGAGAATCCTTCAAAGGTCACCAAATTAGCTAATTCTGGCACTCCCTTCAATCCAAGTATTTGAAAGGAAAAAAAGAGTTGCAGAATACACTTTCCTAACACTAATACCTTAGAGGAGAAGTGAAAAAACCTTCCTTTAAAACTTTCATACACTTAAGATGCACACATATAGGATAACAAGATTAATAAAAATAAAACATACACAGAGATAACACTAGATATACATGGGAAAACCCTTTCAGGAGAAAAATCCACCACACCAAGAGAAGTCACTTTGTATTACAGTAAACATATTACATACAAAGTTCACAGACCTCACTCTCTGATAGTTAGCTCACAGCAACAGACTTCAGTTCAAAAACTACACTCACTGTTACAATGCTCTTACAACATACAATGAATTCCTCACTGTCACCTTCCGTGACAGTTACAATCAACAACCAATCGGGTGTCTTAAGTATACACCTTCTCACTGAAAAAAAATCTGATCTCTTCTTGTCCAAGTCGCCCTACAATCACGCATCGGGTCATCCTGCATTTAATTTTGTTTGCCATAATCAGATCTTGTCACCCGTTAAAACACATTTTTTGGTGAATTCATTCATCGCTTCAAGAAAATGGCCAATCAATTGTTGATAACTCGCCACGTGTCACCTTTCCATTCATTCACCGCTTCCTGTCGAGTCATATCGGTCAAACAAGCACTGAGCTCCTTCCATCGCGCCACCACAAGCCTATTGACCAACTCTCACAGTAATGCGATGTACTGCGCTATCACTCAGCCCAAACAAGGCCTTCAAGGTTTGGTGGTAGAAATACCGCACCACCGTGATCGAGCAATGAGACCATCGTGGTAGAGTGGTAGGTAGTCAACCACCAACCCACCACCTTCGCCGCGTAACCGCCGAGCCATGAGAAACCATCTGTGGTAAGGAGGTAACCGCCTGTGCTGACTATCGAGCCCACTGCGCTATCGCACCTTGACCACAAGACCTCCATAGTAAGGAGGTAAATTGCTACGCGGACCACCATAACTTACCGTGCCACCACGACATGGCCAAAAGGCCATTGTGGTATGGTGGTAAATTTTCTCGCTGACTTCCATGGTCTACCTCACCACCGTGCCTTCTCTGAATGACCCTCGCAATAAGAAGGTATCCATCTGTCTGCCTGACCGTTGCCCTTGACCACACAACCACCGAACAGTGAGGATTCCATCGCGGTATGGTGGTGACATCGCCCAACCGTGGACCAAATGAAAGAGGTTCACGGTAAGGCAGTAAACCGTGCAACCGTGCCTCCAAGAGATGCCCCCCGTGGTAGAGCAGTAAAGGCCAGAAATGAAGGAAATCCGCCAAGTCTTGAATAGAGGTTCCAAGCCAAAAGTTGAGGCACCTGTTTCCAACAAGCTCCCACTTAACGAAGACTTACTGGATTCATCTAGACTTCAAATTTACTGACGATCATAGGCCCCAAGGCCCATCGAGCTTGCACACCATCTGAACTTGTCTATGCTCATTGGCTTTGTCAATGCATCTGCAACATTCTTCAAAGTATCCACCTTTTATAAAGAGACCTTTCCATCCTCCACCATATCTCTCACAAAGTAATACTGCACATTGATATGCTTCGTCCTAGCATGGAAAGTTGGATTTTTTGCTAAACAAATGACAATCTGACTATCACAACAAATAGTAATCTGACCTACATCAAAACCAATGTCAGAACACAAATGACTGAGCCGAACAACTTCTTTGTAGGCGTGTGTTGCTGCCATGTATTCTGCCTCCATGGTGGACAAAGCGACTACAACCTGTCACTTGCTCATCTAGCTAATCACACCACCATTCAACATGAAAGTGTATCCACTGGTGGACCTTCTGCTGTCAATGTCCCTTGCCCAATCAAAATCTACAAATCCATGAATGTTGAGAGTTCTTTGTGATCCAACCAAATTACCATGGTAACACGGAGCATATTTAGAAGTTCCCTTTAAATATCTAAACACTCTTTTCATAGCATCCCAATGTGTCCTTCCTAGATTTTCCATAAATCGGCTAAGTACTCCCACTAGTTGGGCAATGTCTAACCTTGTATAGACCATTGCATACATTAAACTACCAACAACACTTGAATAAGGCACACTGGTCATGTCCTCCATCTCAGTAGGAGATTTTGGACAATCTTCAACAGATAGCTTCGTTCCCTGCAAAATTGGAACAATTAGCTGCTTTCAATCATTCATACCGAATCTCTCTAGAATAGTGTTAACATACTTACTCTGGCTGACCCAAAGCTTTCTACTTGTTCTGTCCTTGGTTATTTCCATACCCAGAATATACCTTGTTGCACCCAGATTTTTCATTTCGAACTTTGCAAAAAACTAAGACTTAAAATCAAAAATCATAGACTTTCTATTTTCTATGAACAACATATCATCCACGTATAGGGTAATAATAAGCACATGATCATTTTCAAATTTGTAATACACACAATGATAATATTTTGATCTCAAAAATCCCATAGACAACACAAAAGTGTCAAACTTCTGGTACCACATTCTAGGTGATTGTTTCAAACCATACAAAGATTTCTTTAATTTACAGACTAGACTTTCTTTACCTTTCTCAATAAAGTGCTCAGGCTGGGACATATAGATTTCTTCTTCCAGCTCTCCATGAAGAAAAGTTTTTTTCACATCCATCTATTCAATCTCTAAGTCATACATAGTTGCAAGTGACAACAAAAATATGATAGATGTTAGCTTAGCTACAGGGGAAAATATTTCTCCATAATCAATTCCCTCTACCTGGGAATACCCCTTTGCAACCAACCTCGCTTTATACTTTTCAACACTGTCATCTAGACCAATCTTCCTCTTAAATACCCATTTATAGCCAACAGGATTTCTCCCTTCAAGCAAAGGTACCAAATCCCAAGTTTCATTCTTCTTCAATGATTCTATTTCTTCATTTATGCCTTCCAACCAGGAATTTGAATCAGACATATTAATTGCTTCTTTCACAGTCCTAGGCTCATCAGTGCTAGTAATCAAAGCATAGGCATAGTTCAAATCTAACATAGAGAATCCATACCTATCAAGTTGATGTATTTCATGTGTAGACCTTACTGGTTGAGGTTGTGGTTCTTCATCTTCAGAGCTCTCAGAGCTACTAGAGCTTTCCTCAGTTTCAGGTACACTATGTGGTTCCTCTTTTTCTAGATTTTGAGGAATTTCAACTACGTCATTTTTCTTTTCTCTTTGATTTGTCTCTAGCTGTGGATTGGCTGTTGAAGGTTTCAACTCATGAAATATTACACTTTTGCTATACAAAACCTTCTCAGTATTAGGATTCCAAAGCTTGTATCCCTTCACACCAATTCCATAGCCAATGAAGATACATTTAGTAGCCTTGTTCTCCAACTTAGATCTCTTCTCATTCAGCACATATGCATATGCCTCACAGCCAAAGACACGAATATGTCTCAGAGAGGGATTCTTACTAGACCACACTTCCAAAGGTGTCTTATCAATAAGAGTAGAGCAAGGTGAACGATTTACCAGGCAACATGTTGTAGCCACAACCTCAGCCCAAAAATTCTTCTCAAGACTAGCACTGCTCAACATACTCCTTGCCCTTTCCATTAGCATCCCATTCAACCTTTCAACAACTCCATTATGTTGTGGATTATAAGGTGTAGCTTTATGCCTTTTAATCCCATGGTCTTTGTAGTACCTTTCAAAATATGTAGAACAAAACTTACCGCCATTATCCGTCCTCAAGCATTTAATTTTCTTTCCAGTTTGATTTTCTACCAAAGTTTTAAATTCTTTAAATCGACTGAACACTTATGATTTACTCTTAAGAAAGTATATAAATGCCCTTCTTGAATAATCATCAATAAAGGAAACATAATATCTAGACTTCGATAACGAAGGAACATTCATTGGACCAAATACATTAGAATGAACATAATCCAGTACACCAAAAGATTTATGAGGACTCGAATAAAATGAAACATAGTGTTTCTTTCCATAAATGTAGTGTTCACAAAAATTGAACTAAAGGTTACAATCAATAAGCCCTTCAACAAGATTTTTATTTTCCAAGGTTTTTAAACCTTTCTCACCTATGTGACCGAGTCTATGATGCCACAACATGGTCTTTTCTGCTAGAAGTTTCACCTCCAAGGAATTTGCATCCAGAGGAGCGTCAGTCTTCTTCTCTTCACAAGCAACTTTGCCTGACTTTTCAGAGACATTGTTACATTGAACAGGGCATGCATCCAACTTGTATAGAGTACCAGTACATACACCCTTAGCCAGCACCATTGCACCTCTAGCCATCTTACAACCTTTACTTGAGAAAGAAACTTCCACACTGACATCATTAAGCTTACTGATAGAAAGTAAGTTACGAGCCAAACTTGGTATGTGTAGTACATCACCAATCCCTTTGATTCTTCCATCAGGGAATTGTATTTTGACTCTTCCACGACCAATAATCTTCAGTGTTGAATCACTTGCCAAGTACACCTTTCCACCATCATACTTTTCGTACTTAGTGAACCACTCTCTATGAGACGTCATGTGGAAAGATGCACCTGAATCAACCAACTAGACATCATCTGATGCTTGAGTCACCAAGGTTGCAATGAAGGCATCCGCATCACTCTGAGAAGAGTCATTGTTCGAAGAGTTATTCTTCTTCTTCTTCTTCTCCTTGCAATCCTTTCGAATATGACCAGGTTGCCCACAGTTCTAGCATTTCACCTTGGAATTTTTACCAGGAGACTTTGATCTCCCTTCAAATTTGGATTTAGATTTCTTGTCCTTCTTCTTGCCTTTCTCCTTCGATCTACCTCGAACAACAAGGGCCTGTTTGGCCATCTCTAAAGACTTCCTCTACATTTCTTCTGACAACAACGAGGCAACCACATCTTCCATCTTGAATGTAGCTGTTGTACTTTCAATAGCCATTACCAGATGATCCCAAGTGTCAGGCAACGAATTTAACAAAAGCATGCAATGATCCTCCTCCTCTATCTTCACACCCACAGATGCCAATTGAGCAACACTCATATTAAATAAGTTTAGATGGTCTGCAACAAATGGTCCTTCTTCCATTTTCAAGGAGTACAACTTCTTCTTCAGGAATAAATTATTCACTAGAGACTTTCCTTGATAAATGTCACCAAGCTTCTTCCATAATGAAGCTGCAGACTTCTCCTCATGAACATTCAGGAGTACAGAATCAGCCAGACTAAGTCTTATCAAGCCTCTAGCTTTTCTATCTGCAAGATCCCAATCTTCTTGTTTCATATTTTGTGGCATAGTTATAGACACAACAATCTAGAGGACTCTATCTACTAACAAGTCCTCCATTTTGAGTTTCCACAACTCAAAATTGCTGCCATTGAATTTTTCAATTTCTACTTTACCTGATGTACTCGCCATCTCAAACAGAAAATGGTTCTAACTTTGCAAGATTTCCACTGGAATAGTATTAGCACAAAAAACCATCCCTACTAACAAGGATAACACAACTGGCCAGGCTCTGATACCACTTGAAAGGAAAAGAAGAGTTGTGAAATACACTTTCCTAACACTAATACCTCAAAGAAGAAATGAAAAAACCTTCTTTTTAAACTTTCATACACTTAAGATGCACACATATAGGATAACAAGAGTAATAGAAATAAAACATACACAAAGATAACACTAGATATACGTGGGAAAACCCTTTTGAGAGAAAAACCCACCACACCAAGAGAAGTCACTTTGTATTATAGTAAAAAAATTACATACAAAGTTCACAGACCTCACTCTCTGATAGTTAGCTCACAACAACATAATTCAATTAAAAAATACACTCACTGTTACAATGCTCTTACAACATACAATGAATTCCTCACTATCACCTTTCGTGGTAGTTACAATCATCTGATTGTTGCTTGTTACAATCAAGAACCAATCGGGTGTCTTAATTATACACCTTCTCACTGACAATCAAATATGATCTCTTCCTGTCAAAGTCGCCTTGCAATCACGCATCGGGTCATCCTGCATTTAATTCTGTTTGCCATAATCAGATCCTGTCACCCACCAAAACATGTTTTGTAGTTAATGCATTCATCGCTTCAAGAAAATGACCAATCAATTGTTTATAACTCGCCACGTGTCACCTTTTTATTCATTCACCACTTCCTATCGAGTCAGATCGGTCAAACAAGCACCAAGCTCCTTCCACTGTGCCACCGCAAGCTTGTCGACCAACTCTCACGGTAATGCGGTGTATTGCACTACTGCTCAACCTAGACAAGGCCTTTACGGTCTGGCGGTAGACATACCGAACCACCATGACCGAGCGATGAGGCCACCACATTATAGCGGTAGGCAGTCAACCACATGCCCACCTACTTTACCGCATCATCGGTGAGTCATGAGAAACCATCCATGGTAAGTAGGTAACCGCTTGTGCGAACCGTTGAGCCCACCGTGCTACCACAAGACCTCCTGATAAGGAGGTAAACTGCTATGCCGACCACCACGACTAACTGGGACATGGCCAAAAGGCCATCATAGTATGGTGGTAAATGTTCTCGCTAACTGCCACAGTCTACCGTGCCACTACGCCTTCTTCAAATGACTCCCGTGATAAGGAGGTAGTCGTCTGTCTACCTGACCGTCGCCCTTCACTGCGCAATCGGCGAACAGTGAGGAGTCCACTGCGGTATAGCGGTAACACCGCCCAACCGTGGACCAAATGAAAGAGGCTCGTAGTAAGGCGGTAAATTGCACAACTGCGCCTCCAAGAGATGCCCCCAACGGTAGAGCGATAAAGGCCAGAAATGAAGGAAATCTGCCAAGTCTTGAATAGAGGTTCCAAGTCAGAAGTTGAGGCACCTGTTTCCAACAGTATTCAACATACATAGAATAGATTTTTAGTTTTACAAGAAATAGATCAAGAGAACCATGTACATTCAAACAGGGATATTGAGAAGCAAGATAAGAAGGGTTAGCAAGCAAAGGAAAATCTATAAGAAAAGTAGCACACAAATGTGGGATCTCAGAATCAAGCCTCCACATCTCATCAAAAAAATAGCCATGTCACAAGATTAGAGCATCATGCAAAGCGACATCAGGGTAATAAGAATTACTCAAATGCAGAATCTTAGATTCTGATTCCTAGGTCTAAGCAAAAGAGGAATAGGAAGAAAAAGGTGTAGACTGTTGCAAAGGAAAAGGTAGTGTAGAAAAATCAAATGCAATGAAGGCGAGTAACAACAACCAAGCAAACCTGCTTTGAAGACAATATGGACAAAATTGTGAAGGCAAATCAACTTTCACAAGAGAAGGTGGAGGGCTTGAAGGTGAAAGCAACTTCAAAGGTGATTGTCTCAGTTACTTTATATGAAAATCAATTGGATCCTCAAATCAGTGACCTTCATCAATGTGCCTTGATCTGTAAGTTCTGGTCTTTAAATATCCATATTGATCTTCTTAAAGCTTTGATTTTTGAGGAATGGGAAGGGGAAATTAAAGTTTTTTATCTAGACCAGGACAAGGGAGTTTTCTTAGTGCTTTTTTATTCCAAGAAACAAAGAGATGCAAGGCTTAAAGTAAAATCATGGGTCTTTCAAGGATTGGGATTGTACATGCATCCTTGGTTCCCTAATTTTAGGGCTGACAATTTTGTAGTAAAATTTACGTCATTTTGGATTCAATTGCCTTCCCTACCACTAGAGTATAGGGAGCTTAACTTGATTGAAATTTTTGTAAATCAAACTGGCATCTTCCTCAAGCATGACTTAATTTTCATTAGAGATCCTTACAAGTCAGTCATATTTTGTACCCTGTTGGATGCCACTAAGAAGTTTCCAAAGCAAATCGAAATTAACTCAAATAATGGAAGTTGGAACTAGGATATACTTCTAGAAAGTCTGAAGTCTATGTGTTATAACTTCCACAATGTAGGCCATTCAGGGCATGGATGCTTAGGGAAAGGTAAGGATTTGGATGAAGTTCAGGGAAAATTGTTTGCTCCTAAGAAGAAGAGTTCCTTGTCTGAACAGGCTTGTAACCTGGAAATTGTTCCAAAATTTTACCAACAGGAAAAAATTAAGGTTTCAAATAAGCTACTAGGTCAAGAAGCTATGCCTATGTAGGAAATTGTACCCACTAATTTACCAAAGTGGAGCTCAACCAAAAAGAAGAGATTATCATTACTTCTACCTAAGTTTTTGCAGCAATATCAAACAATTGTTTGGTATACTCCTACCTTTTCTTGCACCTCCATTCAACAGTTGGACAACATAGTTAACTCACTTATCTTTGATAAAAGTTTGAGAACTTCCATTCAAGAGGATAAGTTGCTTCTAATGTGTCCTGAGGTCTATAAGGATGTTGTCAAATATTATAAAGCTTTGGGATTTCACGAAGATCAATATTTGGATTTAATTTAGTTTAACATCCTATTTCGTGAAGGCAGACTAGAGGAGCTGGCAGATAACATATGAATTTTTGAAGGTTCTAAAATGATTGAAAGGATTGCAGATGAAGTGCTTGGCAAAGAATCAGAGGAAGGATCAATTCCTTCCAATTTGAGTCCACAACTATTCCTAAAAGGTGTAGATCTTCCTTTTGACTTGGAGGATGATGGAGAAGAAGTCTTGTTGCCTCCCTGAAGTCTAGTTAGTGTGTGCTCTTCACAACACAATTTTTTTAAGGAGGATAGGAACTTAGTTTTGGGGGATAAGAAAGAGGGGGAATTTGATTATTCCCAAACATTGGCGATTTCACAAACTCCAAGTACTCATTGGGTTGATAATAAGACTCTAGGGAAAAAGGGGTAGAAAATCACATTTGACAAAACTTAAAGAAGAAATTGTAGTAGGAGTCCAAACAACTTTGGATAATTCGTTGGCTCACCCAAAAAGAAAGCATCTAATGAGAGCATGTTGCTCTCCTTGATACCAATGAAGATCTTGTCTTGGAATTTCAGGGGCCTTAATGCCTTTGACAAGAGAGCTCTGATCAAGAAGTAGCTAGATGCTTGTGGAGAAAATATCATTATCTTGCAAGAAACCAAAACTTCAGACAAGAATTTTGAATTATCCATTCACAAATGGAGGAAATGGAAATCTTATCATACCCCTGCATAGGGTGCCTCAAGTGGCATCATTTCCTTGTGGGTTGCTAAAATAGTGATGGTTGAGTTATTGAGCAGTGATAGAAATTGACAAATTTTTAAAATTTCTCAATTTGATCTACAATTTTGGCTTATAAATGTTTATGCTCCTACATATATAGCAGGGAAGAAGCAACTATGGGACTCTTTGACAAAATTTTTGGAAGGGTTAAGGAATGATCAAATTATTGTTGCAAGGGATTTTAATGCTATAGCTAGCATGCTAGAAAAGAAAGGAGGGATTTTCCCCCCTAAAAAAGGAATAGATGAATTTGTTGGTTTTATCTCAGATAATGCCCTAATTGATATTCAGCCTGTAAAAGGTCATTTCACTTGGACAAGTTGTCGAAAAGGTTTTTTTACAAATAGCAAAAAGATTAGATATATTTCTTGTATCAGTGACTTGGTTTGGAGATATAAGAAGGTTCTCATATGAAATACTGCCTCTGTCATGTTCTGATCATTTTGTGATCTCCTTATCCATTGATATAAACAATCTGGTAAAAAAAATGCTTCTACATTTAAATTTGAAAGGATGTGGTTTCGTCACCCACATTTTGTACCTATTCTCAAGCAATGGTGGGTGTTAGCCCCTTTTGCAAGGGGTTCAAGAATGTTCCAACTATCTCATAAGCTGAAGTATGTTAAACAACAGATCAAAATTTGGAATGCTAATGTATTTTGTAATTAGGGAAAATCAGATATAAAACTAGAATAACAAGATATCAAAACCCTAACTAGCACAATAGAGTACAAACAAGCATGAAAATCAAAATAACAAGCAAATGCAAACCCATCTCCAAGCTTGAATTGATTTATCTCCATTGCTCTTCTCCACCTGCATGAGAATGCATGATTTTGAAGGTTTGAATGTTGATATGTTGATTGCTCAATTTTGCAGCATAACGATAAGATGAATATGATAGAAGAAAATAGATAGATAGATGAAAAGATTGAGAGAAATTTTGGTAGTGTGAGGATGCTAGAAGAAGATCCCCAAAATGACCTGTGAAAGGCTTGATTTATAGGAGAAGGCTGATTTGATTCAATGGCCAAGATTAAAAGTCAAATTTGTGATATGTGTGGTTAGGATTAAAAGTTTATTTTAGTGTCTATGACACACATTAAGTAGATTATGACATGAGGCTAAAATTAAGATGTGAGGAAATAAGTGGGATTCTATTCTTTATTTTGGAAGAAAAGATGCTTATGACGCACAATGAATGGGGGTAAAAATAGGATGTGAGTGGGAATCTCATAATTTAAATAATAAAATTATTTGAATTATGTGTGCATGTGAAGAGTTGTAGTCATGTGACACATGTTGCAATGTGGTAAAAGTAAGAAATTAATTCAAATATTTAATTTGAATTATTTTGAGACATGTGAAGGGGGAATTAATTAAATAAATGAGATTTATTTAATTAATTGGGAAGGTGATTGAGTGGAATAAATGAGATAAGTGGGATAGTGTAATGACCTAGGGTAGAATATTACAAGATGTTTTATAAGGTCATGTATCGACTAGGTAACGTTATGACATGGACAATTTTGGGTGTCTACATTTTGCCCCTCTTTGAGATGATGTTCGAGATGGTGAAATTTATGTTGAGTAACATCATTTCAAAGAAGCTAAGATATTGATAGATGAAAAAAAAAAATGATGCCCCAACCACTTGAAGAAGTGAGGAGTATGATGAATGAAGGAAAGGGATGATAGAAGAATATGATGATGCAAAAGATATGAAGAAATGGGATGATGATATAAGATATGATAATGATGATGATGCCCCCTCGAGAGGATAGGCGAGTTGCATAAACATAGATATTCTCTCGAAATGAATGAAATGATAAAGGAGGGATAAGATGAATGATACAAGATAAGAAGTAGATGAAAAAGAAAAATGAAACGCTATGCTGCAATAAAGTGAGCAATCATATGTTTGATATAGCACTAGACATTATGCACCAAGGTATAAGGACCAAGGTGACGATGTGTCTCATGCCCCAGCATAATACAACCTTGTCTAGATACAAGATATGAATATTAGTTGGGAGTGATTTGGATTTGATGCAAATGCAAGATAAAAATGATAACACACTCAAGCAAGCAAGCATGTACAAATGATACAAAAACAAACAAGGTATTTCCCTTGTCAAGTTGTAAACCAATGATTAATTGATTGATTGATGATGATGATAGTGTTGCCATTGTGGGAAGCGATATATCCCTAGATCAACACAAGGATGATTGATCGATCGATTGATGATGATAGTGTTGTCATTGCGGGGAACGATATATCCCTAGATCAACACAAGGATGATTGATTGATTGATTGGGTTTACAACAAGATTAGGATCAAGACTAAAGGATGTGATTGGATAATTTGGCAAGATTGATTAGTTTCGTTGGTATGGATTAAGGATTGACTTGCATTTGGATTATTGCTTGGAAGGATTGAAGATGCTTGATTTGAAGATTTGGATGATGATTGTTGAATTAAATTGAGGAATAATTTACTTGGAATGATTTTGATTGATTGGATTGATGAAGAAATGATTTGATTTGATGATAATGATTAGATTGATTAGAAGAATGGGTTTGATTAGAAGAAGTGATGTGATTGATTTTATTGTTTGGATTTTTGAAATGTTTGGATTTTTTGGATTTTTGAAATGTTTTTGATTTTTTGGATTTTTGAAATGTTTTGATTTTTTGGATTTTTGAAATGTTTTGATTTATTTTTTTTAGATTTTTTCAAAATGTTTTGATTTTTTTGGATTTTCAGGACCTTTTTCATTTTATGTTTTGAGATGTCAATGGATGACAATTTGGGTAGCCTTTGTGCTAGATACCAATGACAAGGGAAAACCAAGTCTAGGTGCAAGGAGATAGAGGAGATTGATGGATGAAAGGGTGGGTGATAGGATAAGGGACAAAAGGCTCATGATATATGGATGGATAAAAAATGACAAGATGTATGCATGATAAGAGGGCAGGGATGTGATCTCCAAAGACTATGTCGCATAGGAATAACATGCCCCATTCTAGGTACAATACTTAGGATTATTCATGACAAAGCTTATGACACTAGGATAATGATAGGCTTGTTTGGAAGGATGAGGTATATCAAAAGATATCCAAAGCATGTCTCAACATTTTGCCCCACATTTTTATCAAGATCAAAAGGAGGAAGAGAGGATGAATGGACTCAATATGATAAGTATATGGGCATGATGGCTAAGGATGATAAGATAGGAGATGGTAAGATAGGATATGATAGGATAAAAAAATGATATGGTAGGATGAGACAAAGTGCCCCCAAGTGTAAGTGACATAGAAGATCAACCTACACATGATGCCTGTTTTTCAGGTTTTCATCATGGTACTTATCCAGGGCGCCTGTTTACCAGGTTTTCACCGTTGGATGAAGGGATTTCTCTTTACTCTTTTTTTTTTTTTTTGACTTTTATTTACTTTTTGACTTTTTTGACTTTTTTTTGATTTTTTTTATTTTTGGATAGAAAGGGGAATATGGATAGGAGGGACTCAAGTGTCTAGTTCCATGAAAGGTGATAGTCCCACTAGAGATGGATGTTATCGCATGGACCATGTCAAGTGTCATTATGCTCATAGATGTTGGTAAGGGATGACATGAAAGGGAGATGGAGTAGGTAGATGATGGGTTATGATGTGGATTATGAAGGGATTGACGGATTATGATGTGGATTATGTAGGGGAGATGAATGAGAGGTTTAGCCAAAAGCATGGACCATAGGAAGGTGATGAGGGAGGTATGTAGGATAATGAGTGAAGGGTGAGGAGATGGAGGTATGTGGAACTGTTGTGAAATGGAAGGGAACCATGACCAATGGTTGCACACATTGTGATAAACATTGAAGATTTTGATGTGGAGGGGGTGTAGGAAGCAATGGAGATGGTTGCTTAGGAGATGGGTGATTAAGTGCTTTAGGTACCCACATAGACTTAATATTTTTATGACTTTTATTTTTCTTGTGGGATGGAATATGAGATTCTTGAATAGAGTGGGAATGTGAGGTGGAAGTGGATGGTTGGAATTTTTGAGATGTAGATGGGTCATTTGACTTGTTTTCCTTTTTCTTAGGGACCCAAACCATTTTAGTTTTGGCATTTTCTTTTGGAGGTATGGGCTTATATTGATCTTTGGATGGATTTTTCTTTGATTCTTTTATTTTGTGTCCTAGGGCATGAGGATCCTTCAGATTTTTTTCTTTATAGCTAGAGGCATCAATTTTTTTGCTTTTGAATCCCATGGGTATGGTGGAATGAGTGGAAGCTTCATGTTTAGACAATGTGTGCATTGATTGGTCATGATTAGAATTTTTAGAGGATTTATTGATAGGTGGATAAGGGGATTGGATAAAGGGGATATTAGGTGTTGGGAGTAGTGGAGGTAGATTAGATGAAGGGTTATTAGGAGTTGGAAGCAATGGTGGTAAAGTTGATGGTGGAAGATGTATGGTCACATGATTTTGACATTTGTAAGATGATGGAGGAGGGATGGCAACATATGTTTTAGGCATATGATAGGATTTATGGTGGAAAGAGGACTTATGATGGATGGAGGAAGTACCAACATCTTTAGATTGATGTCCTTGGGGTGTATATCCAAGGCCATAAGAGTGTGGAGGGACATTGACATGGATTGGCTCCAAAATACCTTGTTCATGAAGGCCTAAACCTTTACCTTGGTAGTTCATGTTTTGAAGCATACGATGGACAATGGGACTAGGTGTGTTTTGGACATTAGACTTGAGTTAATTATTAGATGAAGAAGGTGAAGTGGATAAAGGTTTTTGTTGTTCTAAGGAGGAACATTCATGAATAAATATGGATAGACCAATAGGACATGTTGGTGGATTTGAAATGGGGTTTATAGTGGATGTGGAAGGATCATTAGGATCTTGATTATGTTCATTTAGATCCACACTATTGGTTTGATCTTCTACATTTACTTGGGAGGCATGTTTCTCATCATGACAAGTGGATAATGTGGGATCATGGATAGGACTAGGTAGGGGGTCTGTAGGAGAAATGGAGGTTTCTTTCTCATGAATAGGTGAAGTGATAGACTCTTGACCATGGAATGCATAGAGTTGGCTAAGAGGGTCATCATGGCCTTCTTGATCATAGGTAGGATCTATATCATAGAGGGAAGCTTCATCATGAATATGATCAAGTATGTTATGAGTGGGATCATTAGAAGGGCCTAGATCTTGATTAGAATGAGAGGTTAATGTTTCCTTATGCTTAGGATAATAATCTTGACATAGCTCTTGGATTTGACTGGAAATGGAAGTGGAAGGCTCTAAAAGAGGCTTGGTATGCTCTTTATGATCAACAACATGAGGGCATGATAGAATTTGACTTAGACATATAAGATCAATATGTTGTGGACCACATGATGGAGTTGGAATAATAGGCATAGCATTCAAAGGTTCGTTGGTAAACTCATTAATGGTTGCTTGACATGGGGATGGTCTTTTCCATGCTAGTAGTCTTTGGAGAAAATCATTAAAGGATTCTTTGGTTGATGGATTATTACTTGAGAAGTTGGATGGTGGTGTTGGTGTAGGACTAGTATGCTTTGAAATAGGCATTTTATTAAATGGTGATGGAGGACTAGTAGATGGAATGGTGTATGATTCCAAACTTATGGTGGTATTTCCCTTGTCAATAGCATCATTAAGGTGACCTAAGATTTCTACAAAGTTTTCATCATCACTAAGATCTACAAAATTCCCATCATCACTAGGAGCAAAGTTTGACCCACCTTGGAGGATATATGGTTTTGGATTATCTTCATGATTAGGTGAAGGGGCTTCTCGAAGTATGACCTTGGGCTTGTGACTAAGATCATTAAGGATTAGGACCATTTTAGCAAGTTTTTCCTTAGGATTAAGGCGATGATGATGTGGAATGATTAGATTGGATGACTCGGATTGATTAGGATGACATTGATTTGAATGTGATTAGAAAATGGATGATTAAGATGATTAGAATGATATGTTTATGTGTTGGTGTTTATAGCTTGATATGACAATTTATAAATAAATGATTACACACGTACACACATGAATCACACATGCAAGACACATAAGCAAGTTTGAATTTGAAATTATGAATGTGATGATTAAACACGCACTTGAAGAAGACACATCAACAAGTCCTAGAACAAGTCAAGTAGATATGGACAATCAAATCTTAAACTAGGATGCACGAGGTTGACTAGGGATGATTTGAAAGAAAAATCCTGCCACACAGCCGAGAAAAAGGGGTAACCCACCCTTCACCTTCACTTCCTAAAGGTATAAAGTTCTTTGGGGCTTAGCCAAGAGTGACAAGATTTTAACTCTCAAAGAAGCGTGTCTTTTGATTCACACCTTGATTGAGGTCATCTATAGGGGTGATGAAATCCCCTATCAGGCCTCCTATGAAGGGTATGACGAAAGCGAACCAAGTGAAGTGTTTTTTATGACACAGACACTTGATTCACACTCGCAATTGTTAATTTCCCTTTAGAAAATAGAAATGTGTGTAAAATAGTTCAAGCACTTGTTCTTTTTTAAACCCAAGGAAAATATGTGTGATTGAAAGACAATGATTCTTTTTAAGCCCAATTTCAAAGTGTGATTGCAAACAAAATGTTCATTTTAAAGCTCCAAATTCAAGTGTTTTGCAAACAAAATTGATTGATTAAATGAGAGATAAAGATGATAGAATGAGTGCACCCGAAAATTTTCGCTTTCCAATTTTATGTGTATGATTGATATTGTTGCTACTATAGCTCCTTATGATCACCTGCAAAATAAAAAAAAATGATATTAGAATGCAGCCAAAACAAAAAGTTGATCAAGAAATTTCAATTTCAAATACACGTTTTTAACATAACCAAATTAGATTCGATTATTTGAAGATTGTATTAATCTAAAAAATAAAAACTCAAAGAAGGAATCCCTATTAATATTCCGAGAGCTTTCTAGAAATGTAAAGAAGTTAGAAAAATTCCTTGTTTTGCACTCAAAAACGCGGATTTCTGAAAAACATATAGGAAATGAAGATCAGTTTTTTTCGCATTGTATTTGACTTCTAAATTAAATCTGTAAAAGAAAGACCCCAATTAAAATTTCACAAGGTTTCCAAAAATGTAAATATTTCTCAAAAATTCGTTGATTCGAATCCGAAAAGTTAATTTTATGAAAAAAAATAAAATACAAATAATGCCTACAAAATGAGTGATAACCCTTCAATAGTTTTATTGTAGCCTCTTGAAATGATTTAAAAGATTCTATGAAAATCTTGTAGAGAAATACACAGCCATTTGAAAGATATGATAGAATTTGTAAAACCTCAGTTTTCATCCAAAAACTGGTAAATCTGCAACAAAAAGAAACAATAAAACATGCAAAAAGCAAGATAGATCAAATGATTCATGTCAGGTTCACCAAATGTAATTAGGAAAAATCAGATATAAAAATAGAATAACAAGATATCAAAACCCTAACTAGCACAATAGAGTACAAACAAGCATGAAAATCAAAATAACAAGCAAATGCAAACCCATCTCCAAGCTTGAATTGATTTATCTCCATTGGTCTTCTCCACCTACATGAGAATGCATGATTTTGAAGGTTTGAATGTTGATATATTGATTGCTCAATTTTGCAACATAACGATAAGATGAATATGATAGAAGAAAATAAATAGATAGATGAAAAGATTGAGAGAAATTTTGGCAGAGTGAGGATGCTAGAAGAAGATCCTCCAAATGACCTGTGAAAGGCTTGATTTATAGGAGAAGGCTGATTTGATTAGATGGCCAAGATTAAAAATCAAATTTGTGATATGTGTAGCTAGGATTAAAATTTTATTTTAGTGTCTATGACGCACATTAAGTGGATTATGACATGAGGCTAAAATTAAGATGTGAGGAAATAAGTGAGATTCTATTCTTTATTTTGGAAGAAAAGATGCTTATGACGCACAATGAATGGGGGTAAAAATAGGATGTGAGTGAGAATCTCATAATTTAAATAATAAAATTATTTGAATTATGTGTGCATGTGAAGAGTTGTAGTCATATGACACATGTTGCAATGTGGTAAAAGTGATAAATTAATTCAAATATTTAATTTGAATTATTTTGAGACATGTGAAGGGGGAATTAATTAAATAAATGAGATTTATTTAATTAATTGGGAAGGTGATTGAGTGGAATAAATGAGATAAGTGGGATAGTGTAATGACCTAGAATAGAATATTACAAGATGTTTTATAAGGTCATGTATCGACTAGGTAACGTTATGACATGGACAATTTTGGGTGTCTACATTTTGCCCCTCTTTGAGATGATGTTCGAGATAGTGAAATTTATGTCGAGTAACATCATTTCAAAGAAGCTAAGTTATGGATATCAAAGAATCAAAGAATCAAATGTAATTAGGGAAAATCAAAGAATCAAATGTAATTAGGGAAAATCAGATATAAAACTAGAATAACAAGATATCAAAACCCTAACTAGCACAATAGAGCACAAACTAGCATGAAAATCAAAATAAGAAAGCAAAAGCAAACCGATCTCCAAGCTAGATTTGATTTATCTCCATTGCTCTTCTCCACTTGCATGAGAATGCAAGATTTTGAAGGTTTGATTGTTGATATGTTGATTGCTCAATTTTGCAACATAATGATAAGATGAATATGGTAGAAGAAAATAGATAGATAGATGAAAATATTGAGAGAAATTTTGGCAGAGTGAGGATGCTAGAAGAAGATCCCCCAAATGACCTGTGAAAGGCTTGATTTATAAGAGAAGGCTGATTTGATTCTATTGTTTAAGTGGGATTAAGATGTGAGGAAATAAGTGGGATTCTGATGTTTTATAAGGTCATGTATCGACTAGGTAACGTTATGACATGGAAAATTTTGGGTGTCTACATATTTAAAAATATTTTTCGAGAAAAAAGAAAGAGTTTTTAAGGAGTTATCAGACATAAATGATAAGATAATCAACCAAGGTTTAGATGTTGATTCTTATGAGATTCAAAAAAAATTGCAAGGAAAATGGTCAAAGTTAGTTGCAAGGGAAGAAACCTATTGGAGGCAGAAGTATTGGGAATTGTGGCTTAAAGAGGGTGATAGAAATACAAAGTTTTTCCATGCATCTATACAGATTAAGAAGACACACAATTCCATTTTTAGAATTCAAAATGCTCTTTCGGGGGAGGAGTTAGTCAAGGAAGAAGAGATAAAAGAGGAAGCTATAAGATTTTTCTCAAATCTCTTGTCTGTGTTGGAAGATAGGACTATATCTTCTTCCTTTGATGAAGAAGACTTATTGGAATCTATACCAGAATTGGTCACCAAAGAGGACAATCGACATCTTCTGAATCCCTTTACTTTAGAGGAAGTCAAAGGAGTAGTTTTTCCATGCAACCAAATAAAGCTCCTGGGCCAGATGGTTTTACACCATTATTTTTCTAGAAATGTTGGGACTTTGTAGGCTATGATGTTTTATTGGCACTAGAGGAATCAAGGAGGTCAGGAATTGTTTTGAAAAAAAATTACACAACACATATTGTTGTCATTCTCAAAGTAAAAGATCCAAAAATAATTTGCAGACTTTCGACCAATCTCTTTATGCAATATAGTGTATAAAATTTTCACTAAAGTTATTCATCTAAGAATGATGCCTCTCATATCATAAATAATATCACCAGATCAAGGTGGTTTTGTTCTAGGCAGGGAGACATCAGAAGGTGCTATAGTTTCTCATGAGATGTTACATACTGTTAAAACGTGTAGCATCCCGTCTTTCATTATTAAGTTGGATATGATGAAAGTATATGATAGGGTGTGTTGGGATTTCTTACAAGTGCTTAAGAAGTTTGGCTTTAGCAATAAATGTTGTAAGTGGATTCTTTCATGTCTGCCAGGTGAAAGGTTTTTAGTTCTCCTTAATGGGTCTTCAGTGGGTTTTTTTGGTTCTTCTCAAGGTGTTTGGCAAGGGGATCCTTTATCTTCTCTGTTTTTCATATTATAGGCAAAATCCCTAAGTAGATCAATTCATAGAGCACATTTGCAAGGTTCATGGCAGGGAGTTTCAATTCCTAATAGAAGTATTTCAGTAACTTATTCTCCTTTTGTAGATGATACATTGTTGTTTGGAAAGGCTTCCTTAATAGAGGCTGCCCAAGTAAAAGCTTTGCAGGATAAATATTCTTTTGCTTGAGGTCAAAAAATTAATGCCACTAAGTCTAAGGTATATGTTTTTAACAAAAAAGTAGCCATTGGAAGAAGGATAATAGCGATGCTAGGTTTCCAAAAGTCAGAGCTTCCTTGTACATATATGGGAATACCTTTTTTTATGGGCTCAGATAAATCTTTATTTTGGAACAAAGTATTAGAGAGAATTAAAGCTAGAATTCTTGCTTGTAAAGCCAGATGGCTGGCATTGTCTGGGAGGATTTTGTTGGTCAAGTTTGTCCTAGCTTCCATTCCAAATTACTTTTTGGCTGTATTACATGCTCCCAAGTGTATAATTCATC
This sequence comes from Sequoiadendron giganteum, assembly GCA_007115665.2. Classification (NCBI taxonomy): domain Eukaryota; kingdom Viridiplantae; phylum Streptophyta; class Pinopsida; order Cupressales; family Cupressaceae; genus Sequoiadendron; species Sequoiadendron giganteum. The sequence goes on along the minus strand of VCHN02000014.1, from coordinate 139,568,261 downwards.
AAATATAAAAAAATAATTAAAGATTTTTTTTGGAAAGGGAATCTAGATGATAAAAGGAAAATACCATTAATTTCTTTGGAGAATATGTGCTCTGATAAAACTAGTGGTGGAGTGGGATTGTACAATTTATCAGCTAGGAACATGGCTTTAGTAGCCAAGTTGGTATTGAAGATGTATTCTAGACCATAACTAAAATGGTGTAAGCTGATGCAGAGTAAATACTTGGATAATGATAGCCCCTCCAAGATTTTCACAATCTCTAATCCCACAGGAGGATCAGTTATGTGGTATTTCATATTGGCTTGTAGAGATGTTATCATTTCGTTTTTATCATGGGAAGTAAATAATGGTGAAAATTTTTCTTTTTGAAGAGATTCATGGAATGGTTTTCCACCTCTTAACTCTAATCAGGATCTTCATTCGATAAAAGATATTATGTCACAAAGTTGGGGGTCAACTTTAAAAGATTATGTTCATTCATCTGATCCTATTACAGGTTTGTTCAAGTGAAGGGATTTCTCTTCTACATCCCTTTCAGATAATCAAAAAAGTATTTTGTTAAATTTTTTGAAGAGCATATATGTTTATCTTTCTGATATTCTTGACAAGTTGTTTTGGGTGCCTTCAAAGAATGGTATCTATACAATTAAGCATGGGTATAGGTCTGTTATCTCTCAAGTGGCACCGTATCAATCTCAAAGAGCCTTTGTTTTTTGCTGGAATTCAATGATTTTTCCCAAGGCTGACAATTTTGCATGGTTGGCCTTGAGGAAATAGATTTTGACTAGTGACAGACCGATAAAATTTGGAGTTGCAGTTGCTTTCAAATGTGTATTATGTAAAGAGGAGTATGAAATAGTGGATCACCTTTTTGTTCCATGTCTAGTAGCTCATGACATTTGGACCTTCATCATGGGAAAATTGAATATTTCATTCCCTCTACCTATCTCTTTATGGGAATTTTTCACTAGTTAGCCAATTCTTTATAAATCCTCCCTCTTTGCATGTATTTGGTTAATAACTCCTGCAATGGTCATTTGGTCAATCGTTGGAAAGAAATAGATGTATATTCAGGGGAGAGTCACCTTCAATCCAAAGACTTAGAGAGAAGATTGAGGAAGCAATCTCAAAAGTTTCAAATTCTTATGTCCATAATTTTAAGATAGTTTCTTCTATGTTTACAAATTGGGACAACTTTATTTTAAATCATTGGAAGTTCATTTCTCTACCTCTTTTTGGATCTTGCTTTCAACCAAATTTGGCCAAGGTAGACAAAAATAAGGTTAAATGGAAACCTCCCAATCCACCATTTTTTAAGCTCAATTTTGATGGTGCTTCTCATGGAAATCTTGGTGTATCAGGGGTAGGTTGTTGTATTCAAAATTTGAAAGGATTATTGATTGTTGCTAAGGCAACTCATTTATCTTCTTGCACAAATAATATGGCTAAAGCACAAGCTCTCTTGGATGGGCTAATTTTGGAAAATGATTGTAATATCAATAAGCTTCATGTTGAGGGTGATTCTTTACTCATAGTTAATGCATGCAAGCAGAAGAGTATTTTCAATTGGAAATTAAGATATATTCTTCAAAAGGTCTGGGCATTGTTTTCATCTTTTGAAGACATTTAGTTTTCCCACACATGTCGTGAGGGGAACAAGGTTGCAGATGCCCTTATGAATTTAACTTGTGATCAATAAGACTTGGTTTTGCTAGATGGTGGAATTTTTTTGAAACAATATCCATTTCTCCATGAGATAGTATTAGAAGATCTCTTTGCTATACCTCAACAAGATAAAAGTGCTAAGTTGTTTTCTAGCAACCTTAGTAACAATATGTCTATCTAGAATCTCCAAGGAAATGTATTTGTGGTGAAGGGTAATCGCATCATGGGAAAATTAGTATCATATGCTAACTTGGCAGATAAGATTGGGTAATAATTGCAGTTTATGGCTTAATATAGTATGACAAATTTGGTATCAATCAACTTAAATCCCCTCTTGCAAGGCTATTAAGTAATGATTTTCAATATGCCAAGTAGACTATCTGGAAGTGATATGTACTTACATCATTGGTACCTTCAGGATATAGTTGGATCCTACAAGTAGAGCATGGGATTTTCTTATGTCACAGGTGTTGGGATTGCTTACGAAACAAATTGCTAAAGTTCTACACCTCACTTTGAAATGATGTTTTTTCATTCTATAATGTAGAAAATTATATACTCTTGAAGAAAGAGACAATTTTGTGCATAATTTGGTCCTATTTTAGACATCCTTGTTGGCATATGGCTTCAAGTGTTGTTATTTATGGAAACCTAAAGTCTCTCATTTGGTCCACATTCTAGTATTGGTTCATACTGACAGAACATAATGAAGAACATGGCATCTGATTAAAGGCAAAGATATCGATCTGAATACCTCACACGAATATTATTTTGAGTTACTAATCTCAGAGGAAGGTTTGTTGATGTTTTTATTACCTTATTCAATAAGTATATTGATGCGCATTCACCGATATACAATCTAGGAGATTCGGTGCATTGATCTTTTGGGTTATCTGTGCTAGAAGGCCAACTTGGAAAAATTAGTCATTGCGGATGTCTAAGAAGTAATTGGTTAAATGTTTTTGTGTTTGAATATGATTATTTGGGTCCTCTCTATGTATTAACTGACTTGGAGGATACACATAAAGAATTAGTGGTGGATTTAGCCGACAGTTGAAAAGTATTTTATGTTTTATGTAAGATGACATATGAATGATAAAATCCCTTGATAGTGGATATATATATGAGATTAGTAGTATCATTTTGAATATGTGAATGTGTAGTATGAAAAGTGTATGAGTGTGTGGTGCAAAATTTAAAAGGATAGTGGTTTGAATTCATCTGTGCATGGATTTGTGTTGAGAATTGCAGAGAAAGGCATAACAGAGCAGAGCGAAGAGTAGAATCAGATAGAAGGTCCAAAATCTGATCCATGAGCCTAACTGAAACTATAAATTGGCATAAGTAGATGCTACTACTTCAGTTCAACCCTTCAAATGGTTTTAATCTAAACTTTTGTAAGGCAGCGAGCCTTTATATTGAGCAGTGAGCTCTAGGCATTGTGCCTGAATGCAAGTGCATTCCCTTTTGTAAAACTTATATTTGAGTACTCAAATTGTGGATTAACCTCCACTGTGGTTTTTCCCCTAACAGGGTTTCCATGTAAAAATCATTGTGTTATGGTGTTGTGGATGATTACTTTGTGTGTTTGCATCTTTATTTGGTTTAATGCTAAAATGGTTTAATTATCAGATTAATAAAGTTTAGATTTGCAGAACACTGATTCAGCCCCCCCCTCTCAGTGTTCCTTTGAGTCCAACAATTGGTATTAGAGCATCTGGTTCCTCTAAAAAAGTTTAGCAGCTTGAGGTGGATCTTGGAATGTAATGGAATCTAGTTGTCTTCAACAACAGCTTGTGGTGGCACTTGATGACCTTGATCAGTCTAAAGTAGAAGTATGGGAATTTACAAAAAATCTTAGGGATGCTGAGAAATTCAATCAAACATTGAAAGATCAGATTGTTAAATCCGGGGAAAAGAGGAAGGATCTGTGTGATCAGATTAGGCAAAAAGAAAGAAAAAAATGGATGATGCTCACCTAAATCAAACCTTGAAGGAAATAACTGAAGAATGTGAAAATCTTGCCATAAACAATGCTACCTTAAAACATGAGATGGAATCTATCGTGATGAAGCTGACTAAGGAGATTGAAGAAAAAAAGAATAATGAGGAGAGTCTTGCCCAATCCTTAAAACAAAGATATGATGAATGCAAAAGAGAAAATGAAGAATTCATTCAGTTAGAAAGTGAATTGCAACAATCCAAAAACAATGAAGAAGAACTTGAAAAACAAATTATTATTCTCAGGGATGAACTAGCTACTGCAAATGAATACAAGGAGAATTTTAAGATTAGTTTTGTTAAGCTTGATGAGATGACTCAAGGATAGAAGAATGCTAAAGACAAGAGAGGTCTTGGATATGAGAAAGGAGAAAGTTCTGGATCTGGACAAAGAAATTTCAGAAAAGGAAATCAGATGAGCAAAGATGGAAGGTATCCGATAAGACAACCTAATGCTCAAAATTTTAATGAATATTGTTTTTCTTGCAATAAATTTGGCCATATTGTAATGCCCCGCCAAGTAACCCTAAAGGAAGTGGTAGTTAACGACTTAAGCGAACCAATTTTTTTTTTTATAAAGTGTAATTAATATACAGATTCACTTACTAATTAACAACAACCTTTAAGGCTACAAGGTTGGGATTACTTAAACCCACACATATATCAACATATAACCATAGCATTAAATGACATTAAGCAATGAGTACTAAATCAACATAAATGTATAACATAACATAATGGGATAACCATCCAAGATACAATTTTCCTAATTATTAACATAATCAAATAGTTACATCACTCATTCCTAGAATGAGGCAATAGTAAAAAATGTGTTACAATTACATAATTTCACCTCATAAACATAAGAGGGATAAAATAACTTATACAAATAGAAACATTACAATGCTTAAATTTAAAACAAGAACCACGACCCGTCCAACTGGATGTCTCGCCACCAAGTACTGAAGATAAATGGGGACCCAACAGTGTATAGTGCATGTTCCATCCAACCAAGTGGTACTCGAAGGCCCACCCCCCATGCTAGGAGATACTAATTACGTAACATGGACAAATTATACTACCACTAACCAAAGGCTGACTCCTGCTGACATAACCAAAAAAATAAACTAAACAAGTACAACTCTCACATCACTAACATAGGTCACATTGCTTCCAGAGATAAAATAGATCAAGTATGTTCAACAAACCATACACATAAAACAAATACCAAATGTTGTCCTAGACATAGTGTCATCGCACAAATCATAATGAGTTACCCTCTGCGGATCTTCATAGGCTCCGGTATTCCTGGTGACCTCTACCGACCCTCGGCCCTCATACTTATCAATGCAAAATCAAATACCTCTCGTGTTGACAAGATAGATGACATTGCCATTCCAGACCTTCCCACTCACTCCAAGCCTAAACAAGAACTTGCGACTATGAGTGAGGCTATAACTTATCTTTTTACTGTGAAGTACTCCCCAAATTTTTAAGTATAATTTTAGTTATCACTTGATTAAACTACTTCCAAAGGTTACCCAATCTTACCTGTTATGGGATCTGGCCCCTAATGGAAGCCACTCTTCTATTTGAAAACACACAAACAAACTAATCACCAAGGGAATCACAAGTGCATACAAACTAGATATCACAACCACTCTACCTCTAGGAGGAAACAAATAAGAATTCACTCCAACAAATAGAGGCAACCAAAACACATAATCCACTCTTTTCAAAGGAGGCGCAAATCATCCCCGTTCATGGAAATAGGGTAATTTACCGAAGAGACACCATGCACTACCCAAGGGAAAAACAACTAGTTGACATAATGAATCGACAACCCCCATCCTCTAGGATCCTTTGGAAGACTTACAATCTCGGACTAACACTTAACCCCATTTCCAAAAACACAACTTGACGAAATAGCTACAAAAAGCATTCAATTCATTAATCAAATCTAATATTTGGATTTCTTAAATCCATCCTCAATCAATAGGTAACATTGACAAAATCAAAGACACAATAACTAAATTAACTCAAATTATCATATAACCCTTTTTCCATTTCCATTATAGGAAGTCTTAAACAATTTAAACTTACATCCCTTTACGAAATACAGAGAAAATAAAACATTTAAGGCAATTACGAAGAAATTACTATTTTTGGATATACTAAATTCATTTCCTTTTCATTTTCTATTCACAATAATTTAATTGCCCTAATAGAAAATAAATAAAATTAAAATAATTAATTATCTTTTCAATATAATCAACTCCTTAATTTACTTTTAAAAACAACATAAATCCATACAAGTAAATCCATTCAATTTTCTAACCAAATCTTTTATCTCTTTCAATTTTCCATTTAAATCTCCAATAATAGTAAAATTGCATACAACAAAATTAAAATAAGATAAATATTAATTATACACTCAAATGTATATACACATGCCATATATAATAATATATTTAACTATATATATTAAATATATCTCCCATCGATTTACAAAATACTCAACTGTTTTAATCATAATATAAAAAAAAAAAACCTTAATTGATAGTTTCCAAAATATAATATATATATAATATTTAGATATAATATATATTTAATACTTAAAATATTAAAAGAGTTTGAAATCCAGACGGATCTATCACATCCGCCATTTTCTTTAATGAAAACTAAAGTTCACATATGATTTGGGGACGGATCTATCACATCCGCTGAACTTTCCCCCCCTTCTCCTTATGTGTGCCCAACATAGGTGGGAGGAGTTGCGCTGCTCATGAAGCAGTCCTCCCTCCACTAAGTGGAGGGTGCTACCCATGATGCAGCTACACCCTCCCCTTAATGACTCAAACCCCCACCCAAATACAATGCAAACCATAAAAAAAAAAACCAGTGAACCTTCCATCTGCGATTTTTATTCAAAACGAAATTTCATTATTTTCGAATTAAATTCATCGTACGGATGACGATATGTGATATTAAATTCAAAATAGTATTTTTTTTTTTTTATAATAGTTGTATATATATATATATAAACATATTTATATATAATATATATATATATATATAATAAATAAATTGGGGAAAATTCTGTGAAAAAAATCACCTACAGGAGAGATTATAAAAATTTCCAAAGAACACCCAAATTCATAGAAGGTTAAAAATTAGATCTATTAACGAACTTTCTCAAACTCATACACAAAGAATAGAACAAGGTAATTACAAGAAGGTTTAAATTTCTTTCCAGAAGCTTTTAGCAAGCGCAATTTCTAAATTCATTTCTACAGTGAATTAAATCTTCTAAAACAAATCTAAATGTGTTGTTTTACCCATGAGTTTGATTTAATAATGAAACTAACAATTTCCTCAAATAAACTAAATTCAATAGAGGTTTCAAATTTAGAAACTTCACGGGAACAACATAAGCTTTTAAATTTATTTATTTTATTTCTTCTAATAACAAATTCTTTTCTTAAATAGATTTAACAAACAAATCTTTAATCACTATAATTCTAAATGTAAATAAAAACAATAAAATTTCACAAAGGAAAAACTTAGTCAAGAAGTTTCAGGTAATAGAAAATTTGATATAGAGCCTCCTCCAAAGCTTCCACAACTTCTATTCAACAATTCCAGAGATTCCAACCAAGAAAGTAACCAACAAACACAACAAAATTTACCATAACAACTCTAATGCAATTCTATAGCCAAAAATTTCCCAAAACCAAAAACCCTAGGTATTTTTCAAAAATATCTTCTTCCAAAAATATCTTTCTCTTTCAAAAATATCCTCACACTCCCGTGAATAAACTTTCCTCTTTCTTTTCAATTTCCAAAATTCTCTCCCATGAGTGAATTTTCAACAAACTCTTTCTAATTAATTCCACTCCAACATGTTGACAAAATTAAAATATCTTCTAACAACCAAAACTTAATTTTTATTTAATTTAATATTTCCAAATAATCATTTAATTCCAAATTCTAATTTAATTCCCTCTTAATTGAAGTAAAATTCCAAAATAAATTAAATTATTTTCTTTCTTTTAATTTTCTTAACATCACATTTAATTAATTAAATAAATTTAATTTAATTAATTAATTTAAAGAATAACTTCTATCAACAATGTATAATTTTAATTAAATAACTATCAACATAATTTAATGCAATAATTCTAAATATTTATTTCCAAATCAAGAATCTCTTCAGAATTAAATAAGATTAAAGCAAGGCAATCAATGACTCGACACACACGACTGACGACACACTATGGCTAGGGTGTAGTCTTGACACAAGTTACCTAGCTACTATCTCCTGTTCAACTTAACCGTTGGATCGACACGTTAAAACTTGTGAAACCAGGTGGAGTTGATGTCATGTACCTGCAAACCTGAAAACATAGTAACCAATATTATATAATATAAACAACATAAAATACACACCGTGAAGGGGAAATCACAGAATCGCAGGGCGCTCACAAGCGAGTGATGCAAACCCATCCCCTTCACCAATACAATCATTACAATCAATTCTTCCACAATAATTCAAATAATCTCATATGCAATCACATGTTATATCAACTAACATCATTACACCAATTAAAGCATGTAAAATAAAACATCAGATAAACCACATCACATCACACAAATCGTTCGTCGCTCTATAAATAGCGATCAAATAACACACAAAATATAGTATCTGAATATCCAGAAACACAAATCAAAGCAAAACAAAGACACACTGTCCAGTCCAGAAAGCAAAACGGAGGGGTGTTACACATATGGCTACTTAGTGTAGAAGTAAAATGAAATAAAGTAATCCATCATTCTCTGGTCAATGCTTCAATTGAAAAAAATTTGGTCATAAATCAATTGAATGTAGAACTATGTCAAACTACTCTAGAAGGAATGTTGAATGTTATACCTATGGAAGATTTGGGCATATTGCTAATCAATGTAGGTCAAGAAGAAATCAATGGAATGATTGGTCTAAACAAGGAACTACTATGTGTTACAATTGCAATAAACATGGTCACATTATAAGATTTTGTAGAAACAAAAATATGGGTAAAAAAGGTTTGGTATACAAAGACAAAAATATATAGAAAAATGATAAAGAAAAAGGAAAAATGATTGTGGATGAAATAAGAGATCAGATGAAGAAGACATGGGTAAGGAAGAACGAATTTGATGCTAGAAATAACTCTACACTGAAACCTGCCTCCGGTAATTCTTCCGAAAATTGATCTCAGGCCAGGCCTAGGGGGAGTTTTTAAAGAAAATATTTTCCCTTGTTTGTAAGATGGTACTAGAATGCGAAGGATGATCAAAAAGGTGTATCAATGATATACAGAGGTTTTGGAAGACATTCACAAGAAATTTCAAGAAATCATAGGTCTGCCAAAGAATTTTTCTCTTGCTTTCTAAGAAAATAGAGCATTCGAGAAACCTAGGGCAAAAGCATTTATTACAAGTGTGTGAATTATAAAAGATAAGTTGAAACTCTCATTTTTCACTTTGCATCGAAGGAGAGAAGAAGGAGAGCACTTGGTAGCAGAATTTTGAATTAGTAAAATTAATTTGGCGGAAAATCTCAGAACACATCAGGTATTTTAGTTGTTTTCGGATTTTCCATATAATTTGGTGTGCGGTTGATAAACAAAAAAATGAATGGAAGAATGAAACAAATCAATTTGGATGAATACAACAGTGTGAATATTAGGTCCATGAGAAATCTATTGTTGCTCGATGAATTGAAGTGGTTAAGAGAAGCCAAACACAAGAATTTGGATATTTGGGATGAGTTTATGTACTTCAAGAACACAAAACTCGTAAAATTCATTTTGAGTAGATTAAATGATGACACCTTGATTCTGGACAAATCCTGCATCATTTCAAAGGAATTAATTGGAAATTTGACTAGATTATGTAAAGTTGCAGACATATCAAGAAAGAAAGAAATCTAGAATAAAGAAGTTGAAACCCTAACTAGAATAATTGGAGATCAAAGGGCACTAATAATATCAACAATCAAAAACCCTGTTACAAAGTACATTACGCATGAAATATCATATAAAGTATTTTTCAGAAACAAAGAAGGAGCAACTTCAGATGGTGCAGTCTACATCTCACACAAAATGATAATGGAAGGTCAGGACTTTGACCAGTGTGGACTGTTAAAGGATCAATTGATGGAGAATGTACAATTAACAAAAGAGATAGGCCACCCTTTTAGGTTTGGTACTCTGGTCATATGTCTGGTAATGTATTTTCTAAATTGTTTAACGATGGATAACGATGTGGTGTGGAAAGTAAATGAACCAGTGTGCAAATAGATATACACACACTTTAAGAATTTGGCTAATTGTGATCAAGAATTTGAAAATTTCTTTAGGAATTTGCTTGGAAAGTGTGGCTCAGTTGGTATTTCTCTTCTGGTAAGGACTCTTGAACTTGGTTCCTCTTCTGGGGGGATGGAGAGAAAGAAGAAAAAAGAAAAGGAAGTTGTTGTTTGTACTCCTCTGGAATGCAAGATTTTGAAAATTGAAGGAAAAGGAAAGGTACAGGAAATCGTGGATATACCAGATGAAGAATTTGATGAAGAAACTGAGGATCCATAGGGAAATGAACCAGAATTAGTTGAATCAGAACAAGAAGCAAGTGAAGAAGAAGATGACTTGACAAAAGAGAAGCTACAAAAGCTTATTCACAAGGAAGGTGGAATGTAGAAAATTGCTCAATTATGGTTCATCAGACCATCATATGATTATGATATGATTCTAAGTATTCTAAGTGCTCATATTGTACATAGTCAGATCAAATTGGAGAATTTGCATAACATCTTACCTGGAGAAATGATTGAATGCATAAAAGAAACAATAAACTCTGAATCTCAAGACAAAGAAGGTGAAGTTATCTCACATTTGAAGGTGCAGTTCAGGCTATCACTTACCAAATTGAAAAAGAAATTGAATGAGCTGAGGCAATGCATAAATGCAACAAATAAAATCTACAACTATTGCATCTATTGGCCTCATGCAGTTGGGAAATACAAAGACAAGTTGGAGAAAATTGAAACAAAATTGAATGGGATTGGAAAAAGTTTTGATATGTTTTAGGACCAGGATGGAAAAATCAAGAACTACAGTCTAAGCACACAAAATTTTAGTTCACTAAAAATACACTTGTGGACACTTTTTGGAAAGTGAAGGACCTAACTTATTGTAGATTGGAACAAATGGTTGAGATACTAAGGAAAGGTGAAAAGATATAAGATGCGATCACAATTCTAGAATCTCTCACTGAGATTGTCAATAGGACATCCATGAATAATAGTATGATCATAATCATTGGAATTTCTATACATGCGTGGAAGAAATTCCTCCTGGAGATGAAAGAGAATCATAAGATAATTTTCTAAGTTGCAGTTTTTCAAAGTTTTGAAAACAATTTTGAAGTTTTGGTTATATCTGAAAAAGAGGGAGAGAAAGCAACACATTTTTTGTCAATTTTTGGCATAGTTTTGTCATTTATTTCAAAGGGGGAGAGAAAGGAGTGAAAAATGCCTCATCAACCTAAGGGGGAGCTATGTTTTGGAATTTTGAACTTTGCCAGTGTACTTATATTGGTTTGGACACTTAGTCATTTTTCACTAAGTCTTGCCATCAATGCCAAAGGGTGAGATTTTTGGCATATGGCTTCTAGTGTTGTCATTTATGGCAACCTAAAGTCACTCATTCGGTCCACAGTCTAGTATTGGTTCATACCGATAGAATAGAATGAAGAACATGGCATCCGATTAAAGGAAAAGATGTCGATTTGAATGCCTCACCGGACTATTATTTTGAGTTGCGGATCTCAGAGGAAGGTTTGTTGATGTTTGTATTACCTTATTCGAGAAGTATATTGATGCAAATTCATTGGTATACGATCTAGGAGATCCAGTGCATTGATCTTTTGGGTTATCTATGCTAGAAGGCTGACTTGACGAAATTAGTCATTGCAGATGTTTAAGAAGTAATTGGTTAAATGTTTTTGTGTTTGAATAGGATTATTTGGGTCCTCTCTATGTCTTAACCGAATTTGGAGGATATGCATAAAGAATTAGTGGTGGATTTAGCCGACAGTTGAAAAGTATTTTATGTTTTATGTAAGCCAACATATGAATGATAAAATACCTTGACATCAGATATATATGAGATCGGTAGTATCATTTTGAATATGTGAATGTATAGTATGTGAAGTATATGAGTGCATGGTAAGAAATTTAGAAGGATAGTGTTCTGAATTCATTTGTCCATGGATTTGTGTTGTGAATTGTAGAGAAAGGCAGAGCAGGGCAGAGTGAAGAGTAAAATCAGACATAATGTCTAGAATATGATCCATGAGCCTAATTAGAACTGTAACTTGGAATAAGTAGATGCTACTACTTCAGTTCAACCCTTCAGATGGTTTTAATCTGAACTTTTTTAAATCAGTGAACCTTTATATTGAGCAATGAGCTCTAGACAGTGTGCCTGAATGCAAGTGCATTCCCTTTTGTAAAACTTATATTTGAGTACTCAAATTGTGTATTAACCTCCACCGTGGTTTTTCCCCTAACAAGGTTTCCACGTAAAAATCCTTATGTTATGGTGTTGTGGATGATTACTTTGTGTGTTTGCATCATTCTTTGGTTTAATGTTGAAATGGTTTAATTATCAGATTAATAAAGTTCAGATTTGTAGAACACTGATTCACCCCCCTCTCAGTGTTTCCTTGAGTCCAAAAATCCTAGCCCTAATTATCCTTTACATAATCATTAATAGGCCCCTATGACCCCATATTGTGCATCCCAAGGCTTATTTTGATCAAATACCTGATAAAATCAACATAAAAATTGAAATTCTTCACTCTTGGACAATCCAACTAGAAAAGGAGACCTTGTGGGACTAAGTCACCCATCTGGGTGAATTAGTCCCATCCAAGTGGGACTAAGTCAGCCAACTTGGCGACTTAGTCCTATTTGGGTTGTTTTCAGGGTTTGAGCAAGAAAAATTAGGGTTTAAGTTTATTTTTCCTCCATGTCAGCCTTGGGGATCAAATTAATGGGGTTTTTAGGTGGATTGCCTATAAATAGTAGGTGGATTTCCTATAAATAGAAGCCTCTAAACCCTAATTCATGACTTATTCATTATTCATTCATGATTTATCTTCCATCTCAAGCCAAGCAAGCTAGGGTTTTAACATTCTAAGTCACCAAGACCAATTCTAAGGCATTAAATGGTTGATTCTCCATCCATTGTTGTAGCAACTCAAGATATATCATCATGGAAAGTCTCTAATTCCTTTGTTTCATATCTCATGCTCCATTATCTTATTTCATCATTTTTATTTAATTACCTAAAAGGGGTTTGACCAAGGCAAACCCCCATGCCTTAACATCCAACATTTCTCTCTCTTTCCTTGTGTGTTTGCAGATTTATCCAAGAGAAAGATTGGAAAAGTTTTCATCAAAGTGTTAAAGCCCTTCAAGGTTTTCAAAACCCTAAGAGAAGCTTGGAGAACACCTACAGGCCGAATTCTATAGTTTCGAAGCCAAAAAATTACCACGAGCAAAAGTACAGGTTGGGGGCTACAAATTCCCCTTTGGAATTTTATACAAAAGTCAAAGTGGACACTTTCCCCAGTTGTGGTGACTTAGTTCCACTATACAAGTCTTTTAGAGATTTCTGCAGATTCGGGTACCCATTTGGCTGAAACGGGCTTTGGGATAGTTTTCTAGATCTGGGACTAGGTCACCCAGAATGGAAAATTAGTCCTAGTAGGCCAAAATTCCAAAATCAACAGCATTTCTAGAGCTCCTCTCTAGCACTTTCCAGTTTCCAGTTTCATTCATTTATGTTACATTTTACTTGCATTCTTAGGTCATTCTTGCATACAACATTGTGTTTTCAAACACTTTTACATTTCTTTAGTTTTGCATCCATAGTTTATCTTCTTTATCAACTTTCAGCCTTAAGAACAATCTCCTTTAACATATTTCAATCTCTATTGCATTGGAATCTCTGGGGTTTGTTCTTGAATGAAGCATAGGTCTTTGTCCCTTACCCTTTAGGTGCAAAACCCTAGAGGTGCAAGAGGTGACAAAAATCTTTGCTACATTTTGGTGAACCTGCTTTTTGAATACCTTCTTATCTGATTTAGAGTTCATCATCATCCTCAAATAAGCTTGCAATGAATTTTTCATTCTAGGGTTTCTAAATTTTTGCATTAGTGAAAGTGCATATAGGTTGCATTTTTGCATCTCAAATCATTACACAATTTCTGAAATTCTACATTTTCATCTTAGGTTTGCATCGTACAACACATAAAACATAAAAATCCATAAAAAGAATCTAAAAATTCTGAAAAAATCCCTAGTAGGACTAATTCACCACCTTGGGCAACTTCGTCCCTTTTCACCCCTGACTGCCTTTCATGACACTGAAAACCTTGTTTTTTAGCTTCTGTATTAGTTGGCTGAGTTTTTGTAACATGCATTTCATTAGATCTAGCTTAAAATAGCTCATTTCATGCATTGCTAATATTCAATTTTGCATTCACAACATTTTATTTTCAGATAATTGCATAGTGTAATTAGTAAATTACCTTGTTTGAAATCTGAAAATTACATTTCATTCTAGGTCTTAACATTGCATTGTTAAAAAATGTTAGTTTCAATCTTTTTCAAAATTGCAAAGAAAAATTTAGTCAATAAACGTGTTAGTCATTCATTCAATGCATCTCCTAGTTATGAGAGTCTCTTACTGCAAGAGAATGAAAATGTTGACAATTGCCTTAAACCTACACCCCTATTATCTCTCCTATTTGTGGGATTGATGTGATAGAAGATGTTGCAAGCGTAGACAATCATGATGATCATAATTGTTCTTCTCCTGATAGGTCTCGGGTCTTAGTGACAAAGGTATCTTGCTGAAAGATGGTACAATCGTTGAGAATCATGAAGGTCTTGTTTATTCTTCTCCTTATCCCCCTTGGGGAGATATCATAGCACAAGAGAATGATATTGTAAATGATGAGGATGATAGATTGATCTTAGATAGTAAAATCTTTAAGGTCTATAACAACCCTCTTTATGATCCTTTCCCTACTTATACTATTAGGGAGAAAAGGAATGAACTCACAAATGCCCATGATAATTATCCTTCTCCTACTATCCCCCCTCAATGTGAAGAATATAGTTTAGTGTTAGAAGCTATCCTTATTGAGACTCATGGGAATCTTATTCCTCCCTTTTCTGATGCCCCTACCATTTGGGAAGACCTCTTTGAACAAAAAATTCCAATCAATGGTAACCATGAAACTCATAGTGGTCCTTCTCTTGATAGCTCCCCTATTTGTGATGAAGCTACTTTACAAAGTCTAACCATGGAATGTGATGAACATATTACAAGATCTCCTACTAGGGTGGATACTATAGATAAGGATACTTTAGACAATCAACTAGAGCCTTCTCCTAATATCCCCACTATCAATAAACAAGAAAATCAAACCATTGATAATTCCCTTACATACGATGAAGTTATCATGGTGCAAGAAACCAAAAACATTGTTGAACTCCTTTCAAGCAATAGTAATGTGTCTTCCTTGGGTGATAGTAAAAAGATGATACTAGATTTCTCTTTCTTATACATCAAACCAAGATCATCGAGGTTATGCATACACAAGTGTCCATTAGACCCCCCTCGATCAATGAACCTCATACATACCCCATGGGACATCCTAAGAATCCTCTAATTCTTTATCCACCATCACACAAACAACAAAATCCAAACAAACCCAAACTCATCCTCTACCCACCTACGAACAATGTCTCACACCAACTGCGTTACATTGGCATTGCTCGTATCTATGACAAAGTATATACAATCAAGGCCAAATTTGTAGAAACTTTGTTTACTTATCCACATAAATAACATTAGTTGCTACTCCTTGCCATATAATAGTTGTAGGATCATATCATACTCACTATTGCAAGGAAAAACATATCTGAAGGGAAAAAGGGCTAGATCTAATGACCCAATAGTGTGGAATACTTTCCCTTAACACCAATACAACCAAGGAGTGAAGCATAAACTGATTCTAATAGCTTCTAAAACTACTTGAGATGCATACAACCATTGAAATGAGATAACAAAGAATGAAAAAACACAGATGACACAATATTTTACGTGGGAAAACCTTTTCAGGTAAAAAACCCACCACACAAAGTCAAGTCTATTGTATTACAGTAATGAATCAATTACATACAATTTCTAGACTTCTCTGTTCTGCTCACAATCGCCCAGAGAGATTCGGATCCACTGTTACAATGTTATCACTACATACAATTCAAACTCTCTTCTAGAACTCATGTTCTTCTTCTTCTTCAACTCTTCAACCTGCGACTTCAACTTATGAAACTACAACTTACACAAAAGGTGTATATATCCAAACACCTGCCAGACAGTGAAAGTCAAACTTTGCAATCAATGCCATCAGCCAATGGCCAACCAAGAAACTCCAACTGAACACTCAATCAGAAGAGCCCATGCCAGGTCCTGCATTGAGCCACCTAGGCATTCAATGCCATGTAAAAAAAGGGTTTGGCTCCGCCAACTTATGTTGGCCATGCACCTGCAACAATAACTATTTAGGTAACCATCCAATCAGCATTTGGTTAGACAACCACATGTCACCATCCCATTGCCTATCGCAACTGACACTGAGTCCAACTTGGTCAAACAGACACCAAGCTCGTCCAAGACATCCAAGTCTTTACAACTCTGTCGGAGCCAGAGTCAGAATGAGAGACAAAACAAGACTCCACCAAAAATACAGGTTCAGGAACCATTTTGGTTTCCCCTCTGCCAACTGCAAGGAAGAGCAATCCTGAGACAGTTCAGCCCAGAGGAAGTCAACATGAAGTCAAACCAGAAGACAGGACCGGAGTCGGAGTCGGAGTCGGAATCGAAAACAAGACTTTACCGAAAGTCCAGGTTCAAGAAACATTCTGGTTCCACCTCCAACAACTGCAAGAAACAACAAACCCGAACCAGAATGAAGCAGA
Organism: Sequoiadendron giganteum; assembly: GCA_007115665.2. Classification (NCBI taxonomy): domain Eukaryota; kingdom Viridiplantae; phylum Streptophyta; class Pinopsida; order Cupressales; family Cupressaceae; genus Sequoiadendron; species Sequoiadendron giganteum. Next base: position 139,551,499 of record VCHN02000014.1, on the reverse strand, counting down.
GGAAAACATCCTGAGGAAAATCCAAACAACAAGGAAGACTAGATTGCAAAGGCAGGAATCAAATTTGGAGCTGGAACGGAAACAAAAACGACAACCTTAAAAACTGACACAGTTAAGTTCCAAAACTAGTTCTGCCTTCAACACCACCAAAGAAGAATGAAGCCATAGAAACAGACTGCAGGAAGTGGAGCTGGAGCCGTAGCCGGAGACAAACCCGGAACAAGGCCAAAAGAACAAAGCCAAGTTCCAACCCAGTTCTGCTTCCGTTAGACAAAGTAAAAGGCACAAAATTTTGCCAAGGAAAAAGAATGAGGACTTCAAGCTGGAAGTTGAGACGCAATTTCTCAACAATCTCCCACTTGGCGAATACTTCCAGCTTCCTCATGATATCAAACCTCATTGATGATCATAGGCCCCAAGGCCCATCGATTCTGTGCACCACCTAAACTTGTCTGTGCTCATTGGCTTTGTCATAACATCTGCAACATTCTTCAAGGTGTCAACCTTTTCCAAACTAACCTTGTCATCTTCAACCTTATCCCTTATGAAGTGATATTGCACATCTATGTGCTTGGTCCTGGCATGAAAGATAGGATTCTTTGCCAAACAAATGGCACTTTGACTATCACAACAGATTGAAATCTGCCCAACATTAAATCCAATGTTTGAACACAAACGCCTTAGCCACACTGCCTCCTTGCAAGCATGAGTTGTTGCCATGTACTCTACCTTTTTCATGGATAAAGCAACAACAACTTGCCTTTTGCTCATCCAACTGATTGCTCCACCATTAAGCATGAAAGTGTATCCACTGGTGGATCTCCTGCTGTCAATGTCACCTCCCCAATCTGAATCAACATATCCTTGAATGTTGAGAGTCCTTTGTGAGGCAACCATACTACCATGGTAACACAAAACATAATCAGAAGTACCTTTCAGATACTTGAACACCCTCTTCACAGCATCCCAATGTGATCTTCCTGGATTTTCCATGAACCGACTTAGAACTACTCCTTCTTGGGCAATGTCTGGTCTTGTGCAAACCATAGCATACATAAAACTGTCTACTGCACTTGCATAAGGCACACTGATCATGTCCTCCATCTCAGTAGCTAACTTTGGACAGTCTTCAGCAGATAGTTTCAATCCTTGCATGATTGGAACAACTAGCTGCTTGCAATCATTCATGCTAAACCTCTCTAGAACTATTTTCACATACTTACTCTGACTAAGCCAAAAATTTTTGCTTGTTCTATCCTTGGTTATCTCCATTCCAAGAATTTACCTTGCTGCTCCAAGATCTTTCATTTCAAACTTAGCAGGCAACTGAGTTTTAAGGTCAAAAATCATAGTCTTGCTATTACCAATGAATAACATGTCATCCACATACAGAGTAATAACAAGCACATGATCATTCTCACATTTATAATAGATGCAATAATCATATTTTGATCTCACAAACCCAATTGACAACACAAATGTGTCAAATTTCTGGTACCACATTCTAGGAGATTGCTTTAGACCATAGAGAGATTTATTTAACTTGTAAACCAGCTTTTGTTTACCTCTTTCAACAAAATGCTCAAGCTGAGACATGTAAATATCTTCTTCCAGCTCACCATGGAGAAATGTTGTCTTCACATCCATCTGCTCAATTTCAATGTCATACACAACTGCTAAAAACAACAAAAATCTGATGGATGTCAGCTTTGCTACAGGGGAAAAGATCTCTCCATAATCAATTCCCTCAACTTGGGAAAAACCCTTTGCAACCAGTCATGCCTTATACTTCTCAACACTGCCATCAAGGCCTATCTTCCTTTTGAATATACACTTACAGCCAACAGGATTTCGCCCTTTAGGAAGTGGTACCAACTTCCAAGTATCATTCTTTTTCAGGGAATCCATCTCCTCATTCATGGCTTCCACCCAAGACTTTGAATCAAACATGTTGATTGCTTCTTTCATAGTCCTAGGCTCATTAGTGCTAGTTATTAAAACATAAGCATAGTTTGAATCTAACATAGAGAAACCATACCTTTCTGGTTGCCTTCTTTCTCATATAGATCTCCTTATAGGTTGAGGTTGTTCTTCATCATCAGAACTTCTAGAGCTGCTTGAGCTCTCCTCAGTCTCAGGTACACCATGCAGCTCTTCCCTTTCTGGAGTTTGGGGAATCTCCACTGCATCCTTTTTCTTGTCACTCTGATTTGTCTCAAGTTGTTGATCACTTACTAGAGGTTTCAGCTCATGAAATATCATGCTTTTGTTGTACAAAACCTTCTCAGTAGTAGGGTTCCAAAGCTTGTATCCTTTCACACCAACTCCATAGCTGATGAGAATACATTTGACAGCCTTGTTATCTAATTTAGATCTCTTTTCATTTGACACATAAACATATGCCTCATAGCCAAACACACGGACATGTCTCAGAGAGGGCTTCTTACTAGACCATGCTTCCAAAGGTGTCTTGTCAACAAGAGATGAACAAGGAGATCTATTTATCAAATAACATGTTGTAGCCACAACCTCAACCCAGAACATCTGCTCCAGATCAGCACCACTCAGCATACTCCTTGCCTTTTCCATTAGTGTCATGTTTAACCTTTCAGCAACTCCATTTTGCTGTGGAGTGTAAGGCATTGTCTTGTGCCTTTTAATTCCATGATCAGTACAATACCTTTCAAAATCTACAGAACAAAATTCACTACCATTGTCTGTCCTCAAGCACTTAATTTTCCTTCCAGTCTGATTCTCTACGAAAGATTTAAACTCTTTAAACCGATTGAACACTTCTGATTTACTTTTAAGAAAGTATACAAATGCCCTTCTCGAACAATCATCAATAAAATAAACATAATATCTAGACTTTGATAATGAAGGAACATTAACTAGACCAAATACATCAGAATGAACATAATCCAGTGTATCAGAAGATTTGTGAGGACTAGAGGAAAAAGAAACTTGGTGTTGCTTTCCATAGATACAATGTTTGCAGAAATCAAACTCAAGGTTACAGTCATCAAGCCCTTCTACAAGATTTTTAGTCTTCAAGGTTTTTAAACCTTTCTCACTGATGTGACCAAGGCTATGATGCCATAACATGGTCTTCTCTACTGGGAGTTTTACCTCCAAAGCATTTGCAGACATAGAAGAGTCTTCATCTTTCTCTATAGGTGCAGAATTACATGACTTTACAGAGGCACTGTTACAAAGAATAGGACGTGCATCCAGCTTGTACAGAGTGCCAGTACGAACACCCTTAGCTAGAACTAAGGCACCTCTAGCCATTTTACAACCTTTACTTGAGAATGAAACTTCTACACCAACATCATTTAACTTACTAATAGAAAGAAGATTTCAAGCCAAACTTGGGATGTGAAGAACACCACCTATTCCTTTGACTCTCCCATCAGGAAATTGAATTATGACTCTTCCTTTTCCAAAAATCTCTAGCATTGAATCACTTGTCAAATACACCTTTCCACCATCATACTTCTCATACTTTGAGAACCAATTTCTGTGGGATGTCATGTGAAAAGAGGCACCAGAGTCAACCAGCCAGACATCATCAGATGCCTAAGTTGCCAAGGTTGCAATGAAGGCATCTGCATCACTATGAGAAGATTCATTATCAGAAGCATACTTCTTCTTCTTCTCTTTACAATCCTTTCGAATGTGACTAGGTTTCCCATAGTTCCAACATTTCACCTTGGACTTTTTACTAGGAGACTTTGATCTCCTTTTAGACTTGGATTTCGATTTGTTGTCTTTCTTTTTGCCTTTCTCCTTTGGTCTACCTCGAACTGCAAGAGCCTCTTTGGCCATCTCAGAAGATTTCCTTTGCATTTCTTCAAACAGAAGCGAAGCAACCACATCATCCATCTTGAAAGTAGTGGTTGTGCTTCCAATAGCCATCACAAGATGATCCTAACTGTCAGGTAACGAACACAATAGGAGCATGCAATGATCCTCTTCCTCAATCTTTACACCTATAGACGCCAGCTAAGTAACACTCATGTTAAACGAGTTCAGATGGTCTGCAACAGATGCACCTTCGTCCATTTTCAAGGAATACAACTTCTTCAGGAATAACTTATTTACCAGAGACTTTCCTTGATAAATGTCACCAAGCTTCTTCCACAAAGAAGTTGTAGACGTCTCCTCATGAACATTCAGGAGCACAAAATCGGCTAGACTCGGTCTTATCAAACCTCTTACTTTTCTATCAACAAGATCCCAAGCTTCTTGGGTTGTATTTTGTGGCTTAGTTCTAGACACTGCAATCCACAAGCAGGTCTTCAATCTTGTGTTTCCATAACTCAAAGTTGCTGCCATTAAAATTCTCAATCTCAACTCTACCAGATGTACTCGCCATCTCAAAACAAAAATGAGTTTATCAATGCAAGACTCCTATAGGAAATAATATTGGCACAAAAAACTATGATTTTCCTTCAAAGATAACAAAATCGGCCAAGCTCTGATACCAATATGAAGGGAAAAAGGGCTGGATCTAATGACCCAACAGTGCGGAATACTTTTCCTTAACACCAATACAACCGAGGAGTGAAGCATAAACTAATTCTAATAGCTTCTAAAACTACTTGAGATGCATACAACCATTGAAATAAGATAACAAAGAATGAGCAAACACAGATGACATAGTATTTTACGTGGGAAAACCTTTTCAGGTAAAAAACCCACCACACAAAGTCAAGTCTATTGTATTACAATTATGAATCAATTACATACAATTTCTAGACTTCTTTGTTCTGCTCACAATCGCCCAGAGAGATTCAGATCCACTGTTACAATGTTATCACTACATACAGTTCGAACTCTCTTCTAGAACTCATGTTCTTCTTCTTCAGCTCTTCAACCTGCGACTTCAACTTATGAAACTACAACTTACACAAAAGGCGTATATATCCAAACATTTTCCAGATAGTGAAAGTAAAACTCTGCAATCAATGCCATCAGCTAGTGGCTGACCAAGAAACTCCAACTGAACATGTAATTAGAAGAGCCCATGCTAGGTCCTGCATTGAGCCACCCATGCATTCAATGCCATGCAAAAAAAGGGTTCGGCTCCACCAACTTACGTTGGCCATGCACCTGCAGCAATAACTATTTAGGTAACCATCCAATCAGCATTTGGTCAGACAACCACGTGTCACCATCCTATTGCCTATTGCAACTGACACTGAGTCCAACTTGGTCAAACAAACACCGAGCTCGTCCAAGACATCCAAGTCTTTACAACTCTGTCGGAGCCGGAATCAGAATGGGAGACAAAACAAGACTCCACCGAAAATATAGGTTCAAGAACCATTTTGGTTCCGCCTCCGCCAATTGCAAGGAAGAGCAAGCCCAAGATAGTTCAGCCCAGAGGAAGTCAATGCGAAGTCAAACTAGAAGATAGGACCAGAGTAGGAGTCAGAGTCGGAATCAAAAACAGGACTTTACCGAAAATCTAGGTTCAAGAAACATTCCGGTTCCACCTTCAACAACTGCAAGAAACAACAAACCCGAACCAGAGGAAAACATTCTGAGGAAAATCCAAACAGCAAGGAAGACTAGATTGCAAAGGTGGGAATCGGATTCGGAGCCGGAACGGAAACATAAATGAGAACCTTACAAATTGACACAGTTAAGTTCCAAAACTAGTTCTACCTCCGACACCACCAAAGAAGAACGAAGCCGCAAAAACTAACTGCGGGAAGCGAAGCCGGAGCTGTAGCCGGAGACAAACCCAGAAGAAGGCCAAAAGAATAAAGCCAAGTTCCAACCCGGTTCCACCTCCACCAGACAAAGTAAAAGGCACAAAATTTCACCAAGGCAAAAGAATGAGGTCTTCAAGTTGGAAGTTGAGACACAATTTCTCAACAATATCATCATCCATTCTAGGCTCACCTTTGTCCTGCACTAAGTGGGGGAATAGCGTTCAATAGCCTTGTCCTTGTTTGTCACTTATCATTGTCTCTTTTTAATAGTTGTTAACCTTTCATCAATAGATACATGCAAGCTTGGGATGTGGACGACATGTCTTAAGTTGACCCACATGTGACATACTTATTCATGATGTAGCTTAATTCAGAAACATATACTTGGCATAGGGCTTTCCAAGTTGCCTCTCATGTCTTCTTAACATTTATCCTTGGATACTTTAAATAAATTCCTCACAATGATGGTGTAGCAACCGCTTTAAAGTGGGGGCATACATAGACGACATCTTTTTACAAAATTCCATGGTGTTATTTTTCTTTTTTCTTGTGGTGTGTCCTCTTCTTGGTGGTGGCATTTGGTTTGATGTCATCTAAGAGTGTACGATCTACTAACATGGCATGATGTGAACGAGGCATCCCATGGGAAATGATTTGAAAATTTGACTTTTCCTCTCTTGGAGACATTAGGCACAATTCTCCCTAAGAAGAATATCTTACATGAACAAAGCAAAATCCCCTTTAACAAAATTTTCACATGACATTCAAAAAAAATTACAAAAAGCATTTTCATTGTGATGCCTTATCAAAGTTATCAGGAGGGTAACTTTGGTATGGTTAGTATGATGGGAAGCTGACACACTAGCATGAATTTCTCACTAAACCACTTCTTTGGTACTTCTCACCTGACGAACAACCATAAGTTTCGTCGCCTCAGAGTGAGTATGCTTTTTTTGGACAAACAACCTAGATTTGATCCAAAATAAGATATACAAATGGTCGAAGCTTGATCCACCTTTTTACTTTCATTCTTCTCTTCCTTTAGTTCTTGTCATCACGTGATCACATATCTTGTTTTGTTGTAAATCATTCACCTTGTGCGTGTCCTTTTGCATTTATGTTCGTTTGACTTAGGATCTTGGATCTTGGGGGCTTGATCGCTACTTTGATCCTTGTCATCCTTTGTCATCTGCATTGGTATGATTGGATCCCTCTTGAATGTCTACTTTAGTGTGAGTTTGAAGCAAGTTCATCCTCTCATTCAAGTGGGGGCTAAATTTAATATATAAAATTGTATACTCTTGAAGAAAGAGACAATTTTGTGCCTAATTTGGTCCTATTTTAGACATCCTAGCCCTAATAATCCTTTACATCATCATTAATAGGCCCCTATGACTCCATATTGTGCATCCCAAGGCTTATTTTGATCAAATACCTGATAAAATCAACATAAAAACTAAAATTCTTCACTCTCGGACAATCCAATTGGCAAAAGAGCCCCTATGGGAGTAAGTTTCCCAACTTGGCGACTTAGTCCTATTTGGGCTATTTTCGGGGTTTGAGAGGGAAAAAATAGGGTTTAAGTTTAATTTTCCTTCATGTTGGCCTTGGGGATCAAATTAGTGGGTGTTTTAGGTGGATTGCCTATAAATACAAGCCTCTAAACCCTAATTAATGACTCATTCATTATTCATTCAGGATTCATCTTCCATCTCAAGCCAAGCAAGCTAGGGTTTGAGCATTCTAAGTCACCAAGATCAATTCAAAGGAATTCAAGGGCTAATTATCCATCCATTGCTGCAACAACTCAAGATCTATCATCATGACAAGTCTAAAATTCATTTATTTCATATTTCATGCTCCATTATCTTATTTCATCATTCTGGTTTAATTACTTAAAAGGGGTTTGACCAAGGCAAACCGGTCAAACCCCCATGCCCTAACATCCAATTTCTCTCTCTCTTTCCTTGTGTGTTTGCAGATTTTTCCAAGAGAAAGATTGGAAAAGTTGTCATCAAAGTGTCAAAGCCCTTCAAGGTTGTCAAAACCCTAAGAGAAGCTTGGAGAACACTTACAAGCCGAATTCTACAGTTTCGGATTTAAAAAATTACCAAGAGCATAAGTGTAGGTCGAGGGCTACAAATTCCCCTTTCGAATTTTCCGAAAAGTCAAAGTGGACACTTCCCCCAGTTGTGGCATCTTAGTCCCACTGTATAATTTTTTTAGAGATTTCTGCAGATTCGGGTACCGATTTGGCTAAAACAAGCTCTAGGACAGTTTTCTAGATCTAGGACTAGGTCGCCTAGAATGGTGAATTAGTCCTAGTAGGACAAAATTCCAAAATCAGCAACATTTCCAGAGCTCCTTTGTAGCACTTTCTAGTTTCCAGATGCATCTCTCTAGTTTCATTCATTTCTATTATAGTTTACTTGCATTCATAGGTCATTCTTGCATACAACATTATATTTTCAAACACTTTTACATTTCTTTAGTTTTGCATCCATAGTTTATCTTCTTTATCAACTTTCAGGCTTAAGAACAATCTCCTTTAATAGATTTTAATATCTATTGCATTGGAATATCTAGGGTTTGTTCTTGAATGAAGCATAGGTCTTTGTCCCTTACCCTTTAGGTGCAAGAGGTGACAAAAATATTCGCTACACATTCTAATGTTTTGTTTTTGTAGGTACCTAAAGTCGCTTTCATGCGGTTGAAATTAACTCAAATTGCAGAGTTGAGGATTTTGCATGAGCTCGCATGCTTTGCAAGAATGTTTTCATTTAATGGGCTCCTTTTTTCATAAAAATAAATCATGATCTCAGAAAATGATGAAATGCCTCTACAAAGTATTCACTGGCTTTAAAAGGCGGTTCCCCCAAATGTAACATATGTTCTTATCTTGTGTTGAACTTCTTGTGGTGGTGTTGAGTGTAGGTATAGTGCTTAGTTGTGAGAGTAGATCATTGTAAAGTGGCAGTATGGCTTTTCATCCATGGAATTTCAGGATAAAATGAAATGTCCAGCCGTGAGAGTGTCTGTTTGAAGAAAATATTTCTCATGAGAACCTAGTATGATCTTCAAAGTGGATTTCCCTAGGTGTGGAGGTAATGAGTCCTAGGGGTCGATGATTAATCTTTCCTTCCGAGGTGTTGTCTATTTTTTTGTCAAATATGATGAATTTGCTTCAATATTTAAAGGAATTAGAGATAATTGTATACAAGTTTTTCAATCCTCAGTTTCTTGAGATTAATGCTCTCCTAAATGTTATTGAATGCTATAATGTTTTTAATGGGGATGAGTATTTAGGAGGTCTATTTCCTAGAGATTTTGTCAAGCAGTGTTTGGGCTTTGAGGAAATTTATGAAGCTATCAGGTTGGCTTTGCAGTATAGGAATGATAATTTTCTTTTGAAAATCTTGAGGAAGAATTGCAGGAGGGTTTGTGTTTCTATGGATATTGATATTAAGGAAAAGTATTATGTTGTGTCTCATCTCCGGGACCATTCTCCTCATATTCCTCTTAATACCTGTCTAGCTGATTCAAAACAAAATTATTTCCTTCTGCCCCAATTGTGGAAAATTTGGAGATGCTGCAAGGATGATCAGTTGTTGAGGGTTCTAATGTTGTGCATCAGGGATTCATAACAGGGGCACACATTGATTGTGTTGAGTAGACAAAGGAGCCAATAGTTGGGTTTGATTTTTTTGCTAAAGAAATGTAGTTGTAGGAAACTTCTAAAGGCCAAGATGAGAATTTTGTCAATGTTGAGCGCATGGAAGAATAGTAGTTTTTTGCCTTAGCTTCAATTGGATTTTGAAGATGATGGTGTATTTTCAATTTTAGGGCAGCCTTGAAGGAGGACATTTGTGCGTGCAAGGAGGAATAATTTTTCTTAAATTTTCCATATTTAAATATTAATAGATATAGATCTTCCTCATTTTTTGGCATGTTTTGTAATATCTACATCTCTTTCATGCACTATCAAATGTATGTAGACAAGTGTAAATATTTTTGGGCAAGTTTTCCTAGATAAATCAAACTGATATACATGTAATATTTTCTTAAATATATTAATATATATAGGCTTCTATGCCTTTTATATAAAAAAAACGTTTAATTTCAACCTCTGAAACCATCATTGCCTAGCACAATTATGCTCAAGCAAGAAATTTTGGTTGAATTGATCACTTGCAACATTGATATAGAAGGTGGACTAGTCAATGGTGTAGATGGCATATTCAAATTGCATACAACCAAGAAAGAAGATATCATTTGGATAGAATTCAATGATTCCACTATTGGAAAATTGCATGGACAAATAATGCAAAATCTATACATGAATTGTATTATGCCTTCTTGGACACCCATAATAAGAATCATTAGAAAAGTCAAAATAGGTACAAAAATAGTCACTCAAGCATAATTTCCTTTGCAACTTGCATGTGCATGAACTATTCATAGAGCAAAAGGTCTTAAAATGGACATAATTTATTTTGACCCATGTAAGGTCTATCAACATGGCCTTGTGTACATTGCTTTATCGTGTGTAAGAAACATTGAGTCACTATATCTCATACATAAGTTGCAACAAAAAAACTTCAGAGTGTTAGAAAAAGTAAATGGAAAAATGCAATGCCTTATGGCCTCAACACAATGGAAAGTAGAGCACAACCTTTTGTCTATCTCTCCGAATCATTTTATGATATGCTCTTCGAATACACGTAGATTTGCATTACATGCACAAGAAATAGCCCATGACCATGATATGCTCCAAGAAACTATCCTTTGCTTCCAAGAAACCAAACATAATCTTCTCGACCACATTGGATTCCTTGAAAAAACATACAATTGCTATATTGCAGTGGGCATTCATGGCCTATTAACATGCTACAGGAAAATAGTCTTAGTGAAAAACTTTTAGAATTTTTCAACAAAATATCTAGAATCGATAACCATTGACCTATTGCATATGCATATTACTATGCACATCATAAATTTGTACTTGACACCAAACAAACCTATTCATGATCTTTTTAATTTATACAAACCGTTGTTACCTCATTGCCGCCTAATTCAAAATTGATTATTGCTAGAGACTTTAACATTGACATGTTAGAATCCACAAGACCAAAATCACTTCTTCTTGAATTTACGGAACAAAAAAAATTACCATTGATTGTTGATAAGCCAATAACACATGCAGGTAGTGTGTTGGATCACTTTTGGATACATAACATAGAAATTGCTACTGTCAAATTCAGAGTACTAGATATATATTGGTCTGATCACTTTGCAATGTCCCTTCAACTCTAGTCATCGGTACATAGTATCATGTTTTGTAATTGCAACTATTTACTATCAACATTCTCTCTACAATGTGCTATTATCATTGTTGCTCACTGGTGCAGAAAACTAGCTTGTAATTTCTATGAGTATAAAAGAATTGTTGCATCAATTGTTCTTCATATTGTTCATGCCTCTAATCAAAATACTTACTCTTTCATTGTCCTGCTTATGCAGATCTCAAATTTTCTATTGTTCTTGTTCAAGACTACTAGGAATGCTCTTCTAAACCTCTGTAGTTACAAGTCACTATATATCTATTCTGAAATAGGTATGCTATCATACACAATATTGCTAAGCCTTTGCACATTATATGTTTCTTCATTAGAATTTTTTTACAAAGCTAAGTTTGTTATGGATTGTAGAACTTCCCTCAAGCACATCTAGATAATATTTAATTCATGGATAAGAATTTTTTTAATTGATTCCACAACTTCTGCTAAGTCCTATTTCATTTGTTGTTTATACTAACCAATGTAGTTGCTATGAGCTTCTTATGTCACTGCTTCTATTTTCTACTCATACAAATTTCAGGTCTGGCTATTTTTCCAAGAGAACAATATTAATCACACTGTTGGAAATATCTTGCATGACTATGCAATTGAAAATGAATACACAATTGTTTTGAAGCAGGTATGCTATTATGCAAAATATTATTAAAGCATTGCACACCATTCATTTATTTATTAGAAAAAAATTGGAAATTCAAAATTGTTATGCATCGTAGAACTAGGTTACAATAGAACCATACAATATTTTTTTATGCATATCAAGTTTCTAAATTTATAGCTGCAGGTTATAGATCTCTTACTACTTCATACAACATATATCTTAGCATTTCCTAGCCTACACCATAGCATCTAGAGCACCTACAAATAGGTAAATACTTGACATTTGACACCAAAAAACTTCAAAATCATATCAAACCTCATTAATGTTTTCTTTTCAGTTTGTTTTAATACGTGCTGGACATAAATATCTCATTGCATATGTTTGCAAAAACATTTGGAAAATACAATTTGCATTTCCTGCACAACAGAAGATGGATCAATCGATTGAAAAACATGATGAAAAGAGGCAAGTACTATATCCTATTTGTGTCATATATAGGTTGACTCTTTATATGTTTAATATCAATTTAGTTTTTGTCATTGCTCAAATTACAATGTACAAATTGAAAACAAGCATTGTAGAGCCATCAAGCATCCTCGACATATGCACAAACACAATTAACTTTAGCATTTGAAGGTGATATTTTAGCCATTTATGGCCCTGCTATTACCACAAATCCTGGAACACCACCAAAAGAAACAATTTTGCTTGTTGATTTAGTTGAAAGTCATGGTCAAATGACAATCATTGTAAACATCAACAAAAAACTAATTGGCACATTTCTGCCATTGTTATCCCTCATACAATTGTCTATTTCACAAATTTTGTCATTAGGAAAAAAACACAATATGAAAGAGGGGATGTTGATTATTCCCTTGTTTTAACTGCTAGAAGCACCATTGAACCTATTGAAAAAGTCTATAAAGAACAAAAATTGATTCCTGACACAACCATCTTGTAGCTCATCCAATCAGATGACAACTACTCTATTGGAACAATTGGCATTGTTGTTACTAGTAATTATCAAGCGCCAATGCAATATGAGCTACAAGTTAAAGATGGAGAGACCCAAGATGATTTCGTCATTGCAAGATGTTCCACACAATTCATGTCGACATCTTAGAATTTGAGCACTTTGCTTTTTGGACTTTACTAAAGAATTTTTACAATTTGTTTTCCATAGAGAAAACTTTCTTATAAAATGCTTTTCTATATTGACAACACTTACATTTGAACAATATCTATTTGATTAGATTAATGTATTTATTTTTGAACATACAATTTTTACTCTAATTCAATGCTATCGAATTCTTAAACTGTTTTCCCTTGGAATTTTGCATCTCGACAATTATGTATTTTACATCTTATAGTCCCCATCAGCAATACAAAACTCTATGCGACACTTCAACTGATCCTGAAATCAACAAAAACCCCTTTCATATTGTTTAGAAATATTGTTTGTTTTGGGCCAAAAGGCACAAGTTTAATGAAAACAACACAGTCTAGCTTCATTGATGAACTCAATGATGCATCTACAAAGGCCTCCCTACAACCACTAAAGTCCTCAAAAATGGAAGTAAATAGTTTAATCATTTACTTTTTACACAATAGTATAGATTTTTGATACAAAGCGCTTGTCATGGGTGCCTTGCTATCATGAATTTCCTAAACAATGCATTGCTATAATTTGTCACTAATTACATTTGCATTACCATTGTAGGTGACTGGAACACTAAGACCTAAAAATTTCCACTTGCTCCCATATGAACCAATCTACACTTCATGTAAACAAAGAGTTTTTTTTACACAAACATCAAACAATGATGTTGCACGGTGCACAACATGTCGTGCTGACACAAACTTTGAATATGTGAATTTCCTACAATGCATTGTTCAAACAATAGATGTACCTGTGGACTATTATCTGCATAAACATCAGCTATGAAATAGCTTCCCCCAGCTAGCTACAATTCTATTTCAAAATCCAAAATTACAAGAAAGACATGTTTGCAGTAATGTTCTTGTTGCAAAAGTTTTGAATGCAAGGAACATTCATACTTGTAATGGATAATTGCATCATACAAATTGTCACTAACAGGGATTTTCACCTGCATGCAAAGCTAAAAAGCTCTACAATCCCGTGTAACATTGGATTACTTTCAGGTTGTGGGTATCCTATTTGAAAGAAAACCTCCAGATTCTAGGCCGACTTCCTATATGGTTTTCTGATTATGGACTTAAAAGTTGATTGGAAAAGGGAAAAGGATTTAATCTAATGCAAAACTAAAAATTGAACTATGGTGATGCACTGAAAGAAACTAATGTGTAGACTTAATCACAACTAATATTCTCAGAATTTTTTAACACAACTTAATCTGGGCACCTTAATTACACAAATAACTCAATAAAAGGCTCAGTTTAACCTTTTTCTTACTAAGGAAAAATAGGGTTTTCAAAAACTAAGAGGAAAGATAAACTTAATAAGCACAATTAATGACCTATAATAAGCTACCATCGTGCACATGCATCAATAAGTGAGATATAAATTTAAAGGTTTATGAGAAAAAACACATTAAATTTGCATCAAATCACTACCAAACACAAAGCACCAGAGACTAAAAAAGGAAACACTGATTTAATCAAATACTTGAAGAAAATTCTAAAATTTGACAAAGTCTATTAACCTATAATAACCTGTTGAATAATCTATTAAATTCTGAAAGTTGAGTTACATGAAGTCTCTTTGCTGAAGGAAAAGGCAGAAAACAAGAACTAAAGGAAAAATAATCTTTTTCCAATATATACAATATAGGCATGCACAAAGCAGCCAAAAGCGGAATTGAAAGCTAACTCCAAGTGAAAATGAAAATATCTGCATCTCCAATGTGAAATCTGAGCAAATGTGAAGATCCTCTCATAAATGAGCCAAAACTACATGAAAAGAGCCAAAGATAGGCTCAACTCTGCCTTTTGAGTAGATGAACTGGCGGAGACCCGAAACTGCATGTAAGTGATCAAAAATAAACTCCATAATGCATGAAAAGTACTCCAGTTGCACTTTAGGGTGCATGATAAATAGGTCTGAAAATAGACTCCAACTCCATTGAAGCTCCCATTGAAAATGAAACTCGAATTGTCTCCCATGCATGGAAGTCTGAAAATCACGTAATCTCTCCATTTCACATGCATGTGAGCGATTGTTTTTTAGTATTTTTTAATATTTACCCCCATGGATGATCTATACTTAGCACACTTATGAAAATATCACACCTTCACCACCACTTTGTGGGTTCCATGCATATTATATAATTAGCATATTTGACATCAAAAGTCAATGCTTTGAACACCAACCATAATACTTAGCATATATTTCAATACTAAGTATATATCAAAAGTCACCACCATGATTTATACTTAACATACTTTGTTAAATATCATTTATTACCCTCTCAAGGTATCAAATATCATGCAAAAAGAATGCATCATCTTGTATTGTCCACCACTTAGGTATATCTATCGGTCCCCACAACAAAATTAAAAAATGAGTAAGGCATATACTGTGTTGGCCTTTTTACTTTGTATGTTTTAAATTTTTGCCATAGTAATTATTGGAGGCCAACAATATTATTAATCTCAATATAAAATCCAATCAAAATGATGAGATAGCCCATGGAAGAAAAATGAAAGATTAGGTCAAACCCTAATCATTTGTGTTTGTTGCTTGGGCTGCTTGAGAGCTGGGTGAGACCGTGCTGCCATGAGATAGGGTTTGGAGTTCTGGAGATTTCCATTCCTCTGCTATTTCTAGATTTCAATGGAGATGCACATAGAGAATGTATGGCAACTACTTTTTGAGCATTGAATGTAAGAATTTCTCCATTTCGAAAGATATTTCAGGCTTTAAAGCCACGACCATAAGCCATTTTTGATTTATTTTCTCTGTATTTGGTTTTCTTAAGCGTTGCCATGGTGAGAGCACTAGGGCTCAAATTGGAAGTTCGAGAGAACAAATTGGAACTCTTGAATTGAAACCCCTACAAATTTTCTTCAAACAAAAGGTAAGCTAAAATCTTCAAAAGAAATACCTGAAGAATTTGCTTTGAATCTGTAATTTTGAAAAAGAAGAGACCGTGGCTTGTTGATACTTGTGCTTCTAGACTCTCTGTTAAATGCGGCTTTAGATGTGTTTTTTTTTCCTATTTCCTACTTCAGAGTACATATTTATTTGCATACATGTTCTATCTCTGTGTGAATCTTCATCTGTCTGTTTCTATTGTTTGGTTTTTCTTGAAGAGAAAGTAAAACTGGAGAAAAAGCCCCCACTTCCCTTTTGTATCTCCTTTCTTCTGGTGACTAAGATCCCGTGGCTTAAATTTGTATGACCATGATTGTATACATTCGAGAAGTTTTGTTCACTCTTGTGATAGGCCAAAGGTTTAAATCTGTAAAATTTCTTGCATTTTGAGGGTTTTTGGAAAAACCCAGGCCGCCATATGTTTTTTAAAAGTAATCCCTCCTTTGTTAACTCTGCCCTCTGTAGATAACATGGCTTGTACACAATATTCAACCCAAAATATGGGTTTGTCTTCTCTAGCAGGTATGCTTGAGGGTTCTGAAGGATTTGACTTGGCCATTCTGAAGGATCTTTTGGGCTTCTTATTATTTGTAGACTGTAGCTCAACATCGAGGGAATTTTCACTTCACTGTTTTGAAAAGAAACTATCTCCTGTCTTTCATTTTTTCCTATATATAGAACATTAATGCTTATGGAAAGTCATTGCTCCTCTGTAAACATTGAGGGTTCCTTTTAATTTCTGAAAACCCTTTCTGGTTTCTATGATGATTCTGAGTTATCAGAGTCTTTTGAAGAATATCTTCACAATATTTTTTCAGAAACTCTCTTTTCTAAGTCTTCAAGCGCATGAGAAATATTTTTTATTCATTTTTAGTTGTTGCCACAATAGATTGGCACTCCTCTTCATCAATAGCATCATATTTTATTTCACAATGGCACTTGTAAATGATGAACAAAGGATTTCACTAATCACTCTCTGTATAGCTCCTATACTATGGTTTTAACATACTCTGTAATAAGATCCTGTAGTTTGAGGACTTCAAATTTTTGCCATATTATCGATGCAAATTTGTGACATTTCAGGTGAGTAGTTGCACATTCCAATAAAATATCTTTAGCATGTGGCTCCACAAGGTATGGAAATTTTTCCTAGGACACACTGATCACCTCCCAAGGCACCAATCTTTGCATATAGTCATGTTGAAATTTTGTCTTTTTAGATACTAATACAGTTTCTAGCTTCCTATTTTCAGAAATTATCCTTTGAAATTTAAGACATTCTTGCTATTCTTGTTCACCCAAATGAGCATGATCGTCACTGGGAATCAAACCCCCACTATAGATTCTTATCTATCCTTATGAGACCAAAAAAGATGCAACAATAACACCATGCATAAAACCTCTATCAACTACAATAAGATCTGCAAGTTTCTCAGCTTTCTTGATAAAGTTTTACAAAACTACATGAGCATTGGCAACCCCATATGTATCATCATCCATTTTATTCTTGCATAGGTTGCCCTGCTAGACAATTATTAATGGTTGTCTTCTTGTATCCAAACACTGCTATGTTGTTGACTACCATATAGGAGTTTCTATGACTGTACACTGTCATGATTCCTCTCTCAATCAGTAGCATCTACTAGTCTGCTCTACATGGTTTTAAGAACACTTACAAATCGTCCCTCTTAGATTGATTGGATTTCTTAGTATCAAGGAATACATGAAGAAGATTCCTTATCACCCATGGTTAAAAATTATGATACACATGTCTAAATCATCCGCATATAAACACAACTAGATCTGCTATGAAATCTTCTAATCTCTCAGATGTAGGATTTTTAGGAATATCTGGCATACTAATGACCTTTCTCTATAGTAAACAAATCATTATCCTCTTTGCTTATAGCAACCCCAATTCTAACTGATTTCATACTTTGCTCCCATGACTGTCACTGTATCCTTTGAATATGATATTTTCCTTATAAAACAATTGTCAATCATCATTGACTGCCTTTTGTTGTAGATATTGACTTGAAGCCCTCCAAAGGTTGTCTTGTCATAACTCTAATCCTTGTATACTGTGCCTTTTGACAGTCATTTTCATGACTATATAACTGCTCCTTTGACATTGTAGTATAGTGAGTCTTCCTTACTGTCCTTTCTTTCTGACTGTTATACATGATGGCTGCCCCACACTTATGATGATGATAGTCTCTATTATGAACACAGCTTCTGGATTTTTCTTTTATTATTCAAATCTGTTTCTTCCTATGACAATCTATGAATGAACTATAACATCAATGTATGCATTTTTTTTTATATGAACAACATAAATCTTGATGATAAAAACAATAAAATCATGATGTAAAACCATTAACAACATAAGACATGCATGCAAACATGGTTCCTTTGGTGAAAAAATGATGCTTCTTTGTTATGTTCTGTAAAGTCTATAAACTAAATTCCTTTGCTTTTAAACATGCTAGGCTCAACCCTTGTGGGAGCCACATTTTAACCCACATGCTAAAATGTCAAATCATTTATGAAATATGTACCTGTTCCTACACATTAAACAAACAAGTTAGCAAAATAATTAAAGAAGAAAGCTTTCATTGAACTTTGTGCTCCCTGAACATCTACTTTCCTGCCTGATCTAGTCTTTTAATGAATGCCCAATTGAATGTGTATTAAATTTCTGTTGGTAATGTAGGCATAAGGTAGGATGTGATTCATCATTTCTCTAACACCCTCTTTTACAATCTTGTAGATGTATTCAGAGCTCAGAGTTGTTGCAACCTAGAGATATGACAACTGAAGACATCAAATGTGACAACGATTCGTCATTCCAGGCAATGACGAATCACCTTCTCTCTTATTTTTCTATTATGTTCAGTTGTGTTGTACATATTTATTTTTCGTATTCATTATTTGATTATGAAAATTAAATTAATCTACTCTCACGACTTGTGTGGGACTTTGGTTTGTACATTATGAATAAAGCAACAAACATTATGCAATCTTATGATTTCTCTGTTACAAGTAATTGCATAATAATACTGAAAATTCAAAATGTAATCAGATTTATTTCAGCAATGAATACTTTAGCAAAAAAATTTGTAACCAATGGTGTACCTTAGAATACTGAAAGCAACTCAGCTTTACCTATTTTGAGTTGTAGCTAAAAATAGGTAACAATAAATAAATAGTTTTTTTTACACAAACTTCAAACAATGATGTTGCATGGTGCACAACATGTGGCGCTGACACAAAATTTGAATATGTGCATTTCCTACAATGCATTTTTCAAACAACAGATGGACCTATGGACTGTTATCCGCATAAACAACAACTATTAGCTTCCCCCGACTAGCTACAATTGTATTTCAAAATTCAAAATTACAAGAAAGACATGTTTGCAGTAATGTTCTTGTTGTAGAAGTTTCGAATGCAAGGAACATTCATGCTTGTAATGGATAATTGCATCATACGAATTTTCACTGAAGGTAGTAGCATGCGATCTCCACCAACTTGAAAACAAATATTGTAGTTTAGCATAGGTGCTTACCCTGTACTATTCCAATTTTTATTCTTATTCATTGATAGCACATCATACCAACTACATTGTGAGGAGTGTAATGCCCATTGATTGTGAAGCAGGATGCAGGCAACACAACGTTCTAACACATAACAATATGAATTAGAAAAATGTCTAAGAGCCTACACAACATAGCTATTGTTGACAATGTCAATGACAAGACAATTGTGTTAATGCTTTTATCAAGACTAGTCTAATAGTTTATTTTCACCTCTTATATGCACCACATAACTTGACAATTGTCTATTCATCTCTTTCAAACATACATAGTATAGATGTGAATAACTTTTCTTGCAATTTCATAAATAATTATAAGTTATGTTTAGTTTATTTTGACTTCTTATATGTAGCACACAACTTCAGAGTTGATTATTCATCTGTTTCAAACATACATACTACAGATGTAAACAACTTTGTTTGTAATTTCACAAAATAGTTATAACTAATGCTCAATTTGTAATGCTCTTTACTCATAGTAATACATGTTTTTGATCAATTAAAGCTATTGTGATTCAATATTGCTTTTATGCAAAATATAATTTTTTGCTAAAATGCCTGATGCTTTTACATACAGTGTTGTATTCTTCCAAGAATTATTTATCTAGAAAAATGATTGTCACCTTGTTTCTAATGCTATTTTGAAGTACTTAGATTCTATTTTCTAAAAAGCATGAACACCACATGTTCCTCCCAAGAATTATTTATCTAGAAAAATGATTGTAGGCTTGTTTGCAACACTATTTTGAAAAACATAATTTTTATTTTCCAAAATCTTCATAAGTAAACCACTAGGGAGATGGGGACATTTAGACACCACAAATATATTATTTTGATTAAATTTTAAAAAATAAATTGTAATTTTTTTGAATCACATTGTTTGTTCAAACATTGAAATTGTTTGTTCTATCTATAAAAAACCTACACTACAGTTCCAATCTATCAATTTCATCCCAAAATAGATTATAGTTATTGATGTTAGTTAACATGTATTTTTTCTCCAAGGATGTTATGATTTTATTTGTTTCTAATTTTCATTCATTGCAAATGGATAAAAAACAAGATAGGTGTACCTTCCTATATCTTTCATAATGTTATTTTATATTTTATATGCATTTTCAATTCATTAATGTCTTATGGTGTGAATTCTTAACTCTGTCCAACAAAAGATTGTTTGCATTTCTTGTTCACTTGCTCTGATTCTTTGATGAGAGTTAATTTAGTCTCTATTGAAAGAGTTTATATCTATTGTGTTGGATGCAAACAATGACGTGTTTGTAAGTTCCTATATCTACAACACTGTCCTTTTCTTGCATTGTCTACTCATTTTCTCACATGTTTGACGATGGTGAAATTTGTTAGTTAACATGTCTTTCTTCTCCAAGGACATTATGCTTCTATTTGGGTCTAGTTTTCATTCATTACAAATGGATAAAAATAAAGGAATATTTACCTTCCTATATCTTTCACAATGTTATTTTATAGTTTATATGCATTTGTAATTCATTAATGGCTTATAGTGTCAAGTCTTAAGTCAGTCAAGAAAAAGATTGTTTACGTTTCTTGTTCATATGTTGAGATTTTTTGATGAAAGTGAAATTAGTCTCTATTGAAAGAGTTTATGTATAGTGTGTTGGATGTAAAGAATGAGGCATTTTTAAGTTCTTATATCTACTACGTTGTCATTTTCTTGAATTGTCTACTCATTTGCTCACATTGTTTGATGAGGATGAAATTTGTGTCTACTCACAGGGTTTTGTATATCATATTGGAAGTGAACACGACACATATGTAAGTTCCTAGACCTTTTTTAGTGTCATTTGATAGTTTTTTATATTCCTACAATTGTAATTTGCCTTATTTTGTTCCAAATTTTCCTTGGTGTGATAAAGTGAAAAACTTGTTCAATTCCTAATATTTAGTTGCTATTAGAAATATAACATGCCTTTGTAATGCTCATTGATATAGTTATTTCTTCATGTCTAATGTTCCTACACATGCATTTCATTTTAAAAAAGCCATTGTTCTTATATAGTCCCTAACTTCCATTTATTGTGAATAGATTGAAATGCAGGTGTCATTAATGGCTTATTCCATGAAGTATTCAGTCTGTTGAGCAAATGATTCTTTGCATTGTTTATTCAGTTGACCAGATTGTTATTCAAATATTTTATATCTATCACATGGGAAGTGAAAAAGGAGGCCTTTGTGAGATCCTTTATATTCTACACTATCATTTTTCCATTATTTATTCACTTGCTTAGATTATTTGATGAGAATTGAATCTGTTCCTGTTGATATGATTTGTCTATCATGTTGGAAGCAAAAAGTGAGGTGGTTGTAAGTACCTATATCTTTTACAGTCTCCTTTTATAGTTTTTGACATATTTGCACTATATAACTCAATTTGCTATGAGAAACATTTCAGCAATACAATTTTTTTTTCCCTAACTATCCAAACTTTTTACAAAAAAATTTAGTATTCTCTCATTGGTTGTTGGTATTTTTTGTGTGCTTTTGTATTTTCCCAATTGTAAATTATTTTTTGTACAAGAAATGGAAAAATATAATCAATTCCTAATATTTTTTTGTTATTGGAAATACTTTATGGCTTTGTAATGTTTTTTGATATAGTTCTATCTTTGCACCCACTGTTTCTATGTACACATGGAATTTTAACAAGGGCATTAAGCATTTATTTGTACCTACTTTTCATATATTGTGAGTAGAATCAATTGCATGTGTGATTAATGGCTTATTGTGTGAAGTTTTCATTCTATGCAACAAAGGATTTCATTTGCTCGGATTATTTGATGAGAGTGAAATATGTGTCTATTGAAAGAGTTTATATCCAATGTATTTGAAACAAAAAATGAGGCATTTGTAAGTTACTATATCTATTGCATTTTATTTTTTTCATACTTTATTCACTTGCTCTGACTATTTGATGACACTCAGATCTGTCCTTGTTGATAGGATTTATGTCTATTGTCTTGCAAATGAAGTTATAGAGAAAAATACCAATTTCCTTCAAGTTCAGAATGGGTAGAATTGGAAAGAGGTTGATCTGGTTTACATGATTTCTCAAACAGGTTTTCAACCATCATGAGGAGCTCTGATGGTGATAAATGATATCTAGATGCATGGAAACTGTGATAGGTACATTTTGTATCTTCATAGCTCCTATTTCCCCAACATGGTTCACCTAGAAAGTCCTACGGATTCTCAAATTCATTTGTTAGATAATATGTTCTATTGAGAGGGTTTATATCTATTCTATGGGTAATATGCTCTATTCACAAGATCTATGGATAATTTGATGAGGGTGAAATCTATCTCTATTGAAAGGCTTTATATCTATTCTTCTGGAGACAAAAAAATAGGCCTTTGTAAGTTCCCATATCTTTTACACTATCATTTTTTGCATCGTTTATTGATTTGCTTAGATTATTTGATGGGGCTGAAATCTTTGTCTATCGACAAGGTCTATGTGTACTATTTTGCAAGGGAAAATCGATGCATTTTTAAGTTCCTATTTCTTTTATAGTGCTTCTTTATAGTTTTTTACATCTTTGCATCTATGATGGGCCCTGTTTTATTGAAAATTATTTTTCGACAGCAGAAAAAGACAAATTAAAAAAATTCCTAATGCTTCATTGCTATTGGAAATTTTACATCACTTTCAAATGTTCTTTGATCTAGTGATGTCTTCACATCCTGTATTTCTGCCTGTGCATCACATTTTAATTACGACATTATACATATATAGACCCTAATTTTCACTTGCATTGTTTATTCATTTGCTTAGATTATTTGATGAAGGTGAAATCTATGTCAATTGAGATAGTTAATATCAATTGTATTCGAAGCGAAAAAGTAGACATTTCTAAGTTCCTATATCTTTTACACTATCAATTTTTGCATTGTTTATTCGCTTGCTCAGACTATTTCATAAGAGTGAAATATGCGTCTCTTAACATGATTTATGTCTATCATGTTAGCAATAGAAAACAAGGCAATTATAAGTCACTATATTTTTTATAGTGTTGTTTTAGAGTATTTCTGCAACTCTAAATTTTATGGATTAATGTCTATTGTCTGTTGTTCTTTGCATTCATTAGTCTCTGACTTTCACTTATTGCGAATGGCCTAAATTGCAGGCATCATTAATGGCTTATGGATTCAAGTTTGTTGTTATGTCCTTTTATGCTTATAGTCACAACTGTCTTATCAAATGCTCCACAAAATTTTATAAGGGAAAAGAAGGTCTTCCAAATAAATAAAATGGAAATGATAAAAAAGTAAACAATGCAAATTATGATAACTTAATATTCTAGAGATATTTACAACAAAAGTGAGTTGTTTACAAATAAGTGCAAGATTTAAACTGTGATCACCCTATTAGGATTGCCACCATTACTATCACACCCACAGTAAGAATTTTTGTATGGAATGTTCCATACCATGAGCCCCAAATAAGGAAAAATTAAAGAACAATGTTTGACCAACAAAATGTAGAAGGATTATGATAGACCTGGGAAAAAGACAAATATAATGCACAAAACTATAATTTCTATATGTACATTTTCAACAAATTTGATTTGTTCACAAGTTAGGACATACATTGTCAATAATTGTTGGAACAATTGTTAGGTGTCTTGGCTTTTTCTAGTGAGTCTCAGGTTCATAGTTCACTATTGATGTTTGGAATCTAGCCTGACCTTCGATGTAAGCAGGTTTTGGTCCTAGGTGGAAAACTGGAAATCAATTACTTAATATAAAAAGGAAGAAGCTAAGAGAATACACTAAATGTAGTGTTAGCTGCAGAACACAAAATGAGATTGAGCTATGCATACAATTGTTCCTCTCTTGTACAATCAATAAGATCCCTTTGTATTGTATTCATATGGAGCTAACTCATAAAATATATATTATTTTGTCTAGTTTTGATCAGCAGCATAAAATTTATATCTACGAGTTATGACCAATTTTGTTACTATAGTTACATTGAAATACTTTGGATCCACAGGGCCTATTTACTATATAACAGTTATTTGGGAATAACATATAGCATGTGACAATGAACATACAATTCAACATTTTTGAAGCTCCTTGCAAATTAGAGATTGGCTTACCTTATATGTTTGTTGTTGTTACATCTCAAACCCTTCTTTATTTTATTATTTTCATTGTACTTAATTATGGTTATTAAGCTTCTAAATTTTTTCATTCGAACATTGTGGGGTATCAGTTTGAGTCCATTGATATTCATGAGGACAAGGGTGTACTATTTTGGTTGTTCTAGGGTTCACATACGAACTCATTCAATGCAGTTTGGGAAGAAATATTGGATAGATGATCTTGCACCAGTTCAATTTTTCTTTCCCCACAATAGAAGGTTTCAGTCAAGTGCTGGGAACTTTTATGGAATCTTAATGGTCCATCTAGTGGTATGGAGCACTTTCTAGAGTTCTTTGGTTTTCTTCCTTAGTGTAGATTGGTGCCATATTTTCCATATTTTTCATACATGCTTTCCTAGTATTGATATACATTAGTTTTTTTGTTATAAAAAGATTTTTTTTTGAACAAGCTTCTCTTTTGCTTTGAAATTAGTATATGGATGCAATCCATAACATGAATTATCCTGAGTGGATTTAACATAGCATGTAACTGAACATTTTCTTACATTAAAAAAATGTGTTATATGTTAGGTACCAAGTGAAGTTCTTATTTGTTTTCTTGGGAATAATATTTGAATACAATTGTTAGTTTTTTTAGTCGAGTTAATTGGGACAAATTTCTAAGTTACCTCAATATACAGACTTTTGGCTTGTGAAGGGATAAATGCAGAACAACTTGCACGAGATTTGAAATATTTTGAGCTAAGGGTACGTTTACATTTCTGTAACTATTTGCATTCTTTGATTCTAGCATTTTTTTGAGTTTTCATGCTCTTAAAATGATATTTTGATTGTGGATGTTTATGTTATTATTTTCCTCATCTCATTTTCTTTAAGACATCCCTTATAATAAAATAGTACTACTAAAATGGTTGGTGTTTGAAATGTAACTGGTCTATGCTTCTAGCCTTTTACTTGTCTAACCTTCTACTTTGTAAGAGTCTAAGTATAAATGCATGCTTTTGGTTTTGTAAAGGTTAACCCCTATTGAAGATTTTAATTTACTTGCAAACTTGAGGCATGACTACATAAAATTATCGATGGAGCTATGAGGGGAGCTCCCCCAATGTAATAATGTTACACTGATAGTGTCACTATTGACATAATATTACTACATCGGGGGAACTCCCCTCATAGCTCTACCGATAGACCAATGAAAGCAACTCACAACACAAATAATGGCATAATAGAAGGCTATCGAGCCAACATAAAACCTAGTGGTGAAGGGGCACCATTAAAACAGGGTTGACTAAGCTTAGGTTTGTGGGTGAAATGAGTTCCATGAGACCATTCATGTTCTAATAAGGTTCACATGAGCAATTTAATGTAGTTTTGAGTCTTTAGAAGGAACTTTGGGAGTTTAAGTTGCAAATATTGGAAAAAATGTAAAGTTGTCATTAATAAATAATGTATAATTAGAAATGTAGAGGGTTAAAGCCTTTTAAAAAAGGTGGTTAGGTGGTTATAGGAATTGGAGGAGGTTATTGAAGCTATATTTAGTTGATTCCATAATTGTAAAGATAGATTTGAAGATTTTGTATTAAAAAAATGGTTTTGTATTGAGTTTACACGTTTCCCTTGCATTTTGTTTGGCTGAAACAGACTGTACAACTTTAGATTTTGTTTGAATTTTGGCATGGAATGGTAGGGAATTGATTCTAATTTCAAATGCTTCAATTTTTATTGAAAGACATTAAGTTAGGCGTGAGATATCTCTGTTTTACTGAAATTGCTTTGTTTTGGTGCAAGTTGGTGGTTTGAGAGTATAAAAATGAGTTTTTAGGGCATTCAACCTACGTTAGTCATTGTAACTTAGTGGACTGACCCAATTTGATGTATTATAGGTTTTCAAATTCTATGGAGGTCTGAGGGAGTGTGTATGTGGGTTTTGGGTGCTGCCCTAGGTTGAATTTGAGTGATTTTCCTTATGAAAGTGAGTAACTAAAGGGCGGTTCATGAATTTTGTGGAGGGAATAACCTATGTAATGAAATTTTAAGATTTTTTAATCATAATTAAGAGTGTTTGAATAGGTGGAAAGGTATAGGGAGGCCTGGAGGTATGATTTGCAATAAACCCTCCTTTTGAGGGCCTACAATCAAGGGTTTCATACTTTGCTATGTTAGAAGAGTCATATCTAGAAAGTAATTGTAGATTTAGTGGTTTTAGGGCATGGGAAATTCATCCCCAAAGTTTTAGTTGTCTATGATAAGTCTAAAGATGGGTTGATTTGTAATTTAGGCCTAGTTAGCCTAATTAGGACATCGTAGGAGTGGGAGTTTTAGGAGTTTGGTCCAAAGGACTTGTGTCTGATCTTGAGATATGTTGTGTAACTTCTAAGAGGGTGTCTGAATAAATGATTTTTTTGTAGATTCATTTGGTAGGTTTGGGAGTTATGGCCTAAAAATAAGATTTGCATGGCTACTAAAGTTGAGGGTGTGCACAAGGGAAAGGAGCCTTGAGTGAGTTGGATTGGAAAAATTGGCCATCTTAATCTTGTTAGATGCCTCTTGAAGGAATATTGACAATTTGAGTTCCATGTGTCTGCATCACCTAGTTCCCCCGATGCAATGATAAAAGGAAAGAGTGACACTATCAGAAACAATTTGAAATGTCAAATCGATAGTTCAAGTCACCCCAACACGTCCATCGAAAAAAATATCCCCGATGATCTCCTTTAGCTAGAAATATACCATTGGAATGACTTAGAAATCTCACTTCCACAGTTCTGGTCACACCGACGGTTCTTATCGGCAAGACATTCACAAGTCACACCGACATTGGCCAGACTTCTATTATTGCAATGAGTTTGGAATCTCACTCCGACAGTTCAAGTCATACTAATGACTTCCATCGGCAAGACACATCCTAAGTCACACCAATATGATCCCTTCAAGACTTTAGAACATAGCTGCTTATCAACAAGACATTCCAAGGGTCTCATTGATTCTGCTCTTTCAGGAGTTCCATGTCAGTAAGTTTGAGGTACTTTTTCCAATTAAATAATTTTAGAGGTTTTGATCAAGACATTCATGTGGCAACCTCAATAAAATTCCCTACAAATATCTACACATAGGCCACATCTCTCACTACTTGCACACATTCTCTGACCCTACCTCCTCAAAGCATCTATAAGGATTTGGAATTGATAAATTGTATCCTTGCAATGCCATGAATAATCAACTACTCCGAGGAAGTAAGGGCCCTCTATACATGTGACCATTATGTTGATGAAATTGTATTCCTTCTATTTTATCCAGTGAAAGCTCTCAATTTTTGGTGAGTTTACCTTTTCTAGTATCTATTCTCATATTTCATTGGTTACAAATCAAGAGGATGAGTTTAGTGTGGTGAATAATTACCGCCCTAGTCTGAAAACAAGGTTTTATGAGTAAAGATGGAGGTTAGAGTCTAGGGTTTATAAAAATACCTTTAGAAGTGGAATTTTCATGGAATAATAGGCTTGTGCAGACCAAATAAAGAGTGATCCAAGTATTGGTTGTGAGATTTTGGGTTTGGATATAGAAGAAACTAAAGACCTCTGTGGTAGCCAAGGCCTAAAGAGGCATAATTCTGACTGAGACAATCAGTTTTGAATCATTTGGTCCAAAGGACCTATACCCCACTTTGACATATTTTTTAACTAAGCCAAAAAGGTATCTAAAGGTGTGGTTAGTTTTGGGTAAATGTGTTTATCCTGGGAGAAAATATTTGACAAGTCGTTTTGCAAACCTACAAGCTTTGCATTCAGTTTATGAAGGAACTATGACCAAATGAGAAAACTAGTGTTCTTGTGGTTTGTGATAAGTTGAATTATGTTGAGTTAACCCTAATGGTGAGGTCTCATGTTTAGTTTTGGTGGCTTGTGCCTTTTATTCTAAAGTTTGTATTTGTAAGAGTTATTATAGCTCATTGAGGATAGTTTGGTGATGAGATGGTCTTCTACTGATATTTGAAGGAACCTAGTTTATTTTAGTCAATTAATTTCAAATTGTTAAAGGTGGTTTGAAGGCTTGACAAAATATTGGAACTTTGATTGTTGTGTGGATGTTTGATGGCTTAAGGAATTTTGTGTTTTGAGGAATGAATAATGAGTGAAAGATGAGCAAACAAACAAGGATGGTTTTCTAAAGATTGAGTTTGGTCAAATTGAGATTATAGAAGGTATTTGTTTCTTCCTTTACTTGCATCAAAATAATCCTAAGCCTATATTCATATGTAACCTACAGGCAGCAAGAAAACACATCAACACAACCACCACAGGTTTAACTGGCATCTTAATGATATATTTTAGAGTGTCCTCGAGATAGCCAACATGGGCAAGAAGATCAAACATGCATGCATAATGATCAACTGTAGATGTAATGCAATAATGCTTACTCATGTGATTGAAGTATGCACAACCCTCATCCACAAAACCTCCATGGCTGCATGCACAAAGAATACAAACAAAGCTTACAATGCTAGGATATGTTTCAGAGTGCTTCATTAATTCAAAGATTTTGAGAGCATCCTTGCAAAATCCATTTTGTGCATATCTTGCAATTATTGCATTCCATGAGATAACATATCTTTGAGGCATTCCATCAAAGAGTTCACATGCCTTGTGTACTTTTCCACAATTTTCATACATGTCTAATAGAGCATTTCCAACCATAATATTTGACAAAAATCCCTCATCCATTATGGTCTGATGGATGTTCATACCCTACTCCAAAGCTCCCATTTTGGCACAAGCAAGGAGGATGCTGGAATAGGTTATGGAATTTGGCTTCACACCTGCTAATTGCATTTGCTTGAAATTTTCTAAAGCCTTTTCAACAAATCCATTTTGTGCATATCCCGCAATCATTGTATTCCATGAGATGGCATCTCTTTTAGGCATTCTGTCAAATAGCTCACATGCCTTGTCTATGCTTCCACATTTTGCATACATGTCTACTAGGGCAGTTGCTACTACAACATCTAAAAAAACTCCTCTATTATTTATGCTTTGGTGGATATTCATACCCTGTTCCAAAGCCCCCATTTTGGCACAGGCAGGAAAGATGCTGGCAAAGGTTGTGGAATTTGGCTTTATACTTGCCAATTGCATTTGCTTGAAAGTTTCTAAAGCATTTTCAGCAAATCCATTTTGTGCATATCCAACAATAATTGCAGTCCAAGAGATGAAATCTCTTTGAGGCATTCTGTCAAAAACTTCACTTTCTTTCTCTATGCTTCCACATTTTGCATACATGTCAACCAAAGAATTTCCAACTATCATATCAGATGAAAATCCCCCTTCTATTATGCTTTGATGGATGTCCATACCCTATACCAAAGCTTCCATTTTGGAACAGGTAGATATTTATATAAGGTGTCCTTCATAGTGCTTTACAATGGTTGGAAAGGTTATTTCTTATGAGTGAAGTAACAAATTTATAACCTATCAACAAATGTGGTTGAAATTTGTAGGCAACAAATTTGGATTTTGATGAACACAAAGGATGAATAGTCATTGGAAGGGTAAATTATGGTACTGTGCACAAAGGTATGGAGATAAAGGTAAAGGCTATTTTAGATATACAGAAATACAATAAATTTGATGCCATGGATAACCCTTACATTAGATATATTCCAAAAAATGTGGAGTTGAGATGTGGGAAAGTGTTGTTTTAGATGGTTGGCTGAAGATAGTGCTAGAAAACTTATTTGCATGACATTTCTTATGGACTATGGGAAAAATTTATGTTCAATATATTATGCAAGTAAAAATAGAGAATTCTTATTATAGAATTCATAATGATAAAGAAATTCCCAAAATTTATATAAGAAAATCTCAATACCAGAGTAATGGTAAATCTATATAGTAGGCTACCTTTTGGTTACTTATTTTATAGCTTTTTTATTAAACAAGGTGAAGGTTATCATCTATTCCATAGAATCTTTTCTTAAACGTATTTCCCACTGCTACATTTTGGCTTCTAGGGTCTGTTCTGTATGAGTTATGTATAACATTGTACTTTGTAGTTAAGGTTGTTTTACTTGAATCCTAGTTGAATCATTTGTTTCTTAACATTTCATCTTTCAACAATGTCTTTGACTCTTAGTTTTAAAGGATTCTTGTACAAAACACCTTTTCTTGTTACAAAATTAGACTTTAGTAATTGATTTCCAAATGAATCTCAAAAGAAAGAGATAAGATTTTATATTCCTATTTCATATCAAAACTGTTTTCTAAATTGATGTGGCCATTTTCATCGAATATAAATGTTAGCTGAATGCTATGAATGGGACAAATGGACAAACTAGGATCATATCTTCTATGCTAAGAAAAATTGGAAGGTGTTAACTATAATAGTTTTATTATAAATATTGTTGAGATATTTTCACATATTTTGAAGTATTTGTGAAGTTGAAGACTTTTGTTGAGATAATATTTTTATTCTTGATATTTACATTTATTTTACCTGTAATATATGTTGTTTTTCTACTAGTCTAACATTATTTGCACTACTCATATGACTTTTTTAGAGGTCTTAATTGGGTATTTATGTTATAAATGTTATTGTACCTCTTATTAATTGCAACATTTACATGTGTGTACATCAGATGAAAACTTTAGAGTGGGTAAAGTCAGCGAACTCTTTGTCTATGAGAATTTTACAAAAGTTCTAGCTGAAATGATCAAAGCTGGAGACATTTGTGCTCTCTGTGGTATAAGTGATGTCCTTGTACGTATATATATTCCCTTGTTCACCCATTAAAAAATCCCAATATGCATTCCTAACCTTGTTTGTGCTGAAGCTGATTTCTTTTGAGTAAATTTCAAGATAATACTGAAATGTGTAGTTTTTGGTTATGGTCTATGCAGATTGGTGAAACTCTGGCAGATAAAGTTAATGGATCAGCTTTGCCTGGAATTAAAGTTGAAGAACCTACTGTAAAAATGGAATTTTCAATTAACACTTCACCATTTGTTGGGCATGAGGTTTGTTCCTTAATTAATTCATATCATGTTTATTTACTAATTCCAGAAATTTATATTGACCAAACCAATTCATTTTATATTTTGGCAATTTTCAGGGGAAACATGTGATAAGCAAAAAAATTAGGGAACGTCTTTGTCATGAACTTGAGAGGAATTTGGAAATGAAAGTTGAAGATGGGGAAACAACTAATACATTCATTATTAGTGGGAGGGGCACATTACACATAACCATACTAATTGTGAACATGTAGGTGTATATGGATCTTATTTTCCCCAACCTGGATATGGTTAATTATAACAATATGTTCTTTTGCAACAAGCCATTTATTTTGAATATCTTATAATCAAAAGCAAACTTTGACAATGTCTTTGGAATTTTGATCTTGTAGGTAGAGGGAAGGATTTGAATTTATGGTAGGCCCACCAAAAGTTATTAAAAAAAAAGTGAACGATAAATTGCTTGAACCCTATGAGGTCTGATAGTATCACCATCATCTTGGATTTCTATTAATGATTGTTGAATCTTATAAAGAGTAAAATGATGAGAATCCAATGATGGTTTATGTATCTTGTAATCTGAATCATTACTTCTCATATGCTAGAAATAATGAAACTCTATGTAGATTGCTATTGTTGAAGTACTAGAAACATATGTGGGTGTTGCCGTGGAGCTCTTACAAAAACGCCATGGTCAGATGCTTGATGTCCAAGCCACATGGTTTGTCCTTTCTCACACTCTTTTATCTTTAATACAGACAAATTTTGGTAAATATTCTATATATAAATAGCATGAAGTAGAAATTATAGTACCAAACCAAGATGGAAGCCTTGCAATGTTTATATGCAAAACTCTCATGTTGAAACCAAAAATTAACAACAAAAAAACTTTAAATGTTTATTTTGCACATTTGCTAAATTTAGCTTTTCTCTAGGTTGTCTGCATCCCATCAATATTGGTACCATTTCACATTGCTTTTCCTATATTGAAATTTATTCTTATCTATTTATATGCTAAAATTTTCTAGGATAAATAAGACATTTTCTTTCACTTTGATTTGACATTCACATGCTCACTACCATTTTGAGTTCGACAACATGCTATCTACATATTGGCTGTGCACATTTAGTGCTTGTTCCAATTTTATTGGTTAGCAAGAGAATAACATATTATTTATTATGTACAAAATCCTATTTTGAGGACTTGAGTAATAGTTTTAAAACAATATGATGGCATGAATACCAGCTCCATGGATATGCATGAGAATGCTTATTTTTTCTTAGATCTGAGTTGAATTCTATTAGCAATGAATAACCTTTAATTTCTAATTTGTGGAAACGTTTCTAGATTGACCTAGCCACTTTCAATGGAGAAATTATTTGTTAGGTAACTTTTATTTATGTTCTAACAACAAGTTCATCTTAAGTTGGATGTTCTATAGATTCAGTTTAGGTTGTTAAGCTTTTTTTTGAAACTAAATTTGTGTAATGATCATTATAGACAAATGCATTCATTTGCTCACTTAATGATGCGACGGTAACAACTATGGTCAGTAGGAGATCTCGTCTTGGGATATTTGGTGGTGAGGTAACTCAATGCTAATTATTTAGACTCATGCATTATATGTCATGATTGATTTTCTTATATTGATTTCTTCTTAGATATATGAACTTTCAACCTGTTGTTTTTGTATGTTACTTAACGATGCTTCTGTAATGCTAGGGAATTTTGAGGCAGAAGTTAGTTGGGCGTGGCCTTGCATTTATAGCTACCGGAGGATTTGGTAGGTTATGATCTCTTGTTGTAATAAGAGTTGGAGAATGCTTCGTTATCTCTCTGCTTAGTGGCGGTGATACATGCAATTATGTTGTACAAAGTTGATTTTAATATTTTTCTTGTGAATATATTGAAAAAACCTATGAATTTCTACTATATTAAAGGATTATATGTTTATGGTGCATAATCTATTGTTTGATGTTGTTTGTTGTTGTATATGATGCCCAGTTTAAGGAAGCAAAAATAATCTAAAATATAGGAAGAAGTCACCAACTGATCTTTTTTTTCAATTCTTAGGCCACTTGAATGTTTGTTGTATTTTATTTTAAAGGGTTGCTTGTACTTTGTAGTATCTAGAGGTTTAGGTAAAGACTAATTTTTTTTAGAGAAACTGTAACATGGTGGGCATGAAAGAGAAGATGCAGAGTTATGATATTTTATTTTCTTTTTGTTCTTATATGGCCATGCCAAAGTGTTATATGAGTTTTGTCTTTTGGTACAGGAATATCAATTAAGGTTACAAATAGATCGAGTGCTCAAGAAGGGTTTTAAGTGTTATAAGATACTTGCAATAGTTATACCATCCATTGTAATTTGTATCTACTATTGTTTTCACATAAATATTAATGAGTTACACCATGCTATTCTAGGTAACATTCTTATTTGCTTTGCATTTTGTCTTTGTATAAATGGTTTTCTATTTCAATTGATTTAGGATAGCTACTGATAAATTGAAATTCTTCATCTAAGTCTATGATAGGGCTTTTGTTCTTAGTACTTGTAACTGATGCTGTGAAAGATGCAGTTGACCAACCTTGCCCTTAATTTTTTTGCCAGTGTTTTCCATATGGCATATCAGTTGAGAACAACTTATCAATCTCTAGTACTAAAATTTAGTCTTAGCTTTTTTCTCTTCCTGATTAATGATCATTTTGGTGGAAAGCTCTTTATTTATTGTTATTATTATTTTATCATTGATGATTCAAATTAGCCTTCTAACTGGTATGAGGTTGTTCCAAAAATTTGATAACATTATAGGGAGGGTTGAGTGTTATGGCAATGAACATGTCATAAGGGAAGGTCACAAAATATTTCCCAGTGGACTTACTTCATGTAAGTGCAACATCCTATACTTTTTGTTAAAATCATCAAGGGAGGTTTCCCTTTATTTATAACCTATGGTAAATTTACAAGGTGTGGAATATACAAGAATAATTGCATTCATACAGAAATCAGCTATTAGATCAATTATTCAATAACGTGCTATCTTAATAAAACAACACTATGCAGAGAAATAATGACAGATTTTCTCCTGTATTTGACTTTTATGAGTTTTTGATGTGCAAATTTTGAAACCTTATTTTCAGGCTGCAGCTCCAAATTGGAGAAGTGAAAGGTGAATACTAGTGAGGAAGAGTTTGGAGGAGCCAAAACCAATAGCGGTGGGAAAGATGTGGATTTTCAAGGGGATTAAATGGGTCAAGCCCATATAAGAGGTCATTTCCCTTCCAAAAGGACCACAGTTAAGGAAGGGGAAAATAGTATAAGTATATGAAAATAGGAGTATTCTGTTTATATAGTGTCTGTAAGTTGTACAGTGCCACTGAGACATTGAATGTAACCAATGAGATTTTGATTTTTCAATGAGGCTTAATGAAATAAATTTTTGGAGTGGTTTTTTCTCCACTCATAAATAATGTGTTGTGAATTCTCTTGATTTGTAATCTATTTGTGTTTGTGTCTGATCGATCATATTTGTTCAAAAAATTTAGTCTTCATTTCATGTTGTTTTTAACATTTGAATATCTATGATACTTAAAGTTTATATGTATAAATTTATGAGGATTAATTAAGTTAGATTTGATTTATAATGAATAAATATATGACTAAAGTAATGACTAAATTTATGACTAAATACATGACTAAATACATGACTAAATTAATGATTAAATATATGACTAAATATATGACTAAATATATGACTAAAGTTATGACTAAATATATGACTAAATATATGACTAAATATAAGAATAAATAAATGACTACCATGACTAAATAAATGACTAGTTAACAACAATCAATGACTAAATATGTGACTAAATTAATGACTAAATATATGACTAAAAAAATCACTACCATGACTAAATAAATGACTAAATTAGCAACTAAATCAATGACCAAATCAATGACTAAATAAATGACTAAAATAGTTTAGTCATAAATTTGGTGGTGTTATAAATGACTACAAATAAACCACTAAAATAGTCACGTGACTAAAATTAATGACTAAATATATGACTAAATAAATGACTAAATTAATGACTAAATCAATGAGCAAATTAATGACCAAATCAATGACTAAAAAATGACTAAAATAGTTTAGTCATAAATTTAGTGGTGTTATAAATGACTACAAATAAACCAATAATAGTCATGTGACTAAAGTTAGTCATTTATATGCATTTTTTAGTAGTTTATTTAGTCATATATTGTTGTTTGTGTACTAGTGGATGTTTGGGAAAAATTGAAGAAGATCTATGAAGGTGGCACCAAAGTGAAGTCGACAAAGTTACAAGTGCTGAGAGAAAAAATTGAAGGCTTGAAGATGACTAAAGAAGAGAAGATTGTAGACTATCTTTAGAGAGTTGATGATGTGGTAAATGCCATCAAAGGATATGGTATAGAACTGAAAGAAGAATAAGTTGTACTGAAAGTTCTTAGGTCCATGACAACTAAATGTGATTCCAAGGTTTTTGCTATTGAAGAAGGAAGAGAAATTGATAAACTTACTCTTGATGAGGTGCATGGTATAATTAATACATATGAGATGAGAATTCCAGATGTTGAGTCTTCTAGGAGAGAAGCTATATTTAAGGTTCTCAAGAAAGAAAAGGATGACGCTGATAAGAAAGAAAAAGTTGTTGTCATTGCATCTGATCATGAAGAAACTGATGAAGAAGAAGAAAAATTCATAAGAAGACTAAGGAGAGGATCCAAAAAGTATAAAGGTAATCTTCCTTTCAAGTGTTTTAACTATGGAAGAATAGGTCATTTTGCTTCAAAGTGTCCATATGGTAAAGAGGATACCTCCAAGCAAGAAGAAGATAGTAAAAAAAAGAAAACAATTTTCCAAAAAGAAAGAATTTTGGAAAGAAGAAGAAGAGCTTGTACATCAATGAAGATAGTGAAGTATCTGATGCTAGTGATAGTTTAGAAGAGGATGATAAAGACTATTCTCTTGTAATGAAAGAAGATGAAAGAGAATTTTTGTTTATGGCTAAAGAAACTAAGGATCAAAAAGTTGCACAAATTGAGGACTCACATGAAGGAGAAGAGGAGGCAGTTTTTGATCTTGAAGGAGAATTAATCAGTGCTCTTGAAGATCTTGATGAACTAAGAGATAAATTTGATGATCTTAAGAGAGAAAACAAGAAACTAAAAAAGAATGCTCAAAACGAAACTGATAGATTAACTCAAGAAATTGAGGAATCCAATAAGGTGATAGTTGGTTTGAAGGTTCATTTAGAAGAGCTCAAAAGAGTTGAAGAAGTTATGAAATCTAAGCCACAATCTAAGATGGATAGGTGCTTGAAGCTTGAGGAAAAAATAGTTGCCTTAAGAAAAGAATTGGAGAAGGCCAATGAGCAGATTAGTAAATGGCTGAAACTGAAAGGTGGTTCAGACATTTTGGATGAATTGATAAGCACAAAAAATCTTGCAAGCAAAGAGAAATATAGCTTAGGATTGAAAAAAGGAATGAGTTCATTTGTTGATGCCTCAAAAAATCTCTATGAAATATTTAGAGTAGGAGAAAAATCAGTCCCAAGTGATGAAAAATTTGACAAAGAGGAAGCCTCTAAAGATGAACAAAAAATTGATAAAGAAAAGAAATCAGTTGAAGAAAAAAAGGACAACTAGATAGTTCTTGATCAACAAAAGAAGATGCATAACATAAAAAGAGTAGACAATGATGGATTCACAAGGGTACACAATCCAAGGAGACCTAGACAAAGAAGATCTCCTCGTCCAGCTGAAGGAAATTCCATGACTAGGTACTCATCATACTTCAATGGGTATTGCTACACTTGTAACAATTTTGGTCATAGGCCTAGAGAATGTAGAGTCATTCCAAGGAAGAATACAAATTTTGTAACTAGGAATCCATTTGCTCTCTTGGTTGACATGAATATAGTTTGTTATAATTGCAATAACATTGTTCATGTAGCTAGAAACTATAGAGCAAGATTTACAGGACCAAATGTGAAATCTGAGAAGAAGAAATCCTCACCTCCTAAAGAAGAAAAAGAAAATAAGACTTCTAAGATAGAAGAAAAGAAAACTGAGAAGAAGCCTAAGAAAGTGTTGTATCCATAATAAATTTTTGCTTCAATAAGGAATTTTGCTTAAAATAATCCAAATCGTGCAAAACTTGTTGTCAAAAGTATCTTTTAGGTCAAAATAAATGTAGGTTTTTTGTAGGTTTATGTTAGGGAAGATACTTGCAAAATTATAAAAATTTGAAAATTAGAGTTTCAAACCCCTATTTTTAAGAAAACCCTAAAAAATAGAACCTTTGCAGAAATGATTGAGAATGATTTTGATAGGATAATTTGACTTCATGATCACACTAGTCAATTCAAAATCACTAAAAAATTTGTTTTACTCTGGTGGGTCTATTTTCATTTTTTAGGAAGAAAGCTAGGACCTCCACAACCATTAATGGCAGAAAGACTAGTACCTAGTGGTGAAATGTAAGCCTCAAAATCTTCAATGAAGAATCCATGGAAAAAATGCTCGAAAAGATGCTATGCAATGGAGGGGATTTTCAAAAGTGAAAAATGCTAAAAATTGACTAAGTCTAGAGAATGCACACCTTGCTACTAGGAGGAGGCTATGTAGTCAAATGCCTTAGTCATTTTTCCAACACCCATACATGCAACATGGTGAAGGTGATTGCTAAGATACATGTGTCTACGTCGTCGACAATGGTGATCAAGTTAGTCAATCTATAATGGTAAACCATGAAGCGCAAAGGGATGAAGATCTTAAAGGAAATGATAAAGTTGCAGTCAAAAGAGCCCTTGCTGACTAGGGGTGCCCATGAGTTCAAGAGGTCAAAGGAAATCATCTAGTATTGCTAAGACAATCATCTCCTTCGTATTTCTACTGGCTTTCCAACGCATCATCAAGTAGGTTCACCTGATAAATCGATCATCGACAACGAAGGCGAAGACAAAAGATGCTGAAGGAAAATAGCATCAAAGATAGTAGTCAAACATGAAAAAAGAGCCCCTGTTGACCAGGGGCACCCAAGAATGAGACTATCCATATGTCAATTTTTGAGTAACCTTATCTCCAAGTGATCTCCCTAGCATTAGCTTAGCTTCACAACGAACCTATTCACCAGTTTATGAGACGCATCAAATGATAGAAGTCATTGATCATTCGAGCACGTAAAACAAAGGGTAAACTAATGGATATCAAAGTGAAAGAGCCCTTATAGGCCAGGGGAACCCATCAGTTTAAGCCACCTATTGAGGTTTTCAATAACTGCTTCCTACAAGGCGTCTTTTCAGCTCTCTCTCAGCTTCATAATTAATCCAATTGCAAGGTCACAAGACTTGCCAGACATTCGCAACAGAAAACCAAACATAAAACACCAAAGATGAAGCTGAAATGAAGAACATAGAAAATTGGCTAAGTGTTAAGGAAAATGCATCTTCCTAAAAATAGGCACCCATCTTTTGGGAAATCGGATGCAGTCTGCAAGCTCAATGACCTCCAAGATGACCTTCTTGATTTTGATCCATCTCAACAATGACACCATCAGTGAAGAGAATAGACAAATAAAACATCTGATGACAAAGATCAAATTGGGTTCATCCATAAAAGTTTACAACATAAAAATAACAAGTCAAAAATCCAAAGGTGCCCCTACAGGCTAGGGGCTCCCAGGCTTTTGAGGCACCTAAATCAACTTTCAGGATTCATGAAGCTAGTCATCCTTTCTGAAACTGAACTGGTTATCCATCCCATGTTTCAAAAAGATCACTAGACTCATTAGTCATAGGTGATCTTAGATTAGAGCACCAAAGGTCAAATTGGAGGAATTGAAGAACACTCAAGAAAATTGACTAAGTCTGGTGGAAAAAGCACCTTCTTGGGAAAAGGCACCCACAAATTAGAAGCACCAAACTTAGGTTTTGAGCTTTGCAGCTCCCAAGCACACTTCATCAAATTTTTTTTTCTCATCAATGGATTTGTCAATAAAACTTCAGGGTTAAATGAGCAACCAGAACCAGGGATCGAACGAAGGCATTTCACCACAGGAAAATAATAAAAAATGTTTAACTCTTTAAAGGGACACCTAAAGTCAAAGTAAGACTCAGTTGAGTGAAGTTGACTATTTTAGAAAGGCTTTCATGTCTAAAATGTACCAAAATGAGTGGAAATCAGTGTTGTGAACTCCAAATCAGGAAAATGAACTCCTCAATGAAGAGCTAGTGCCTTAAACTTGATTTGTTCAATATCAAATTATATTTATCAAGTCTAGGTGTCATTATTCATCATTTGTCTTTGCAGGTTGAAGCCAAGAACAATTATTTTCTCTCCAAAATGTCTTTTTAAAGATTTGACAGAGGGGATTTCATTGTTCTTCATATTTTTGAAGATCAATTGCATAGAGGGAGCATCTTGAGGCATAATTTTCTTGAAGATCCAGAGAGGCAATTGATAACTTCCAAAATTCTTCTTGTCTGTTTCCTCTATTCTTGTCTTAGATCTTCTTGCATATCTAAGAAAACAACGAATATTCACAGATCTAACCTTCTAGGTATGATCAACTCATTTTTTTTTTTAAAACCCATGTGTTAGATTTTTCCAAAAAAAGTAGCCCTGTTGTCCCTATTTTTTAGGGTTTTTGGAAAAAGTCACAATTTAAAATAATAGACAAACTGGGTTTTCAGCTGTGAAGCATGAAAAAAACCCATGTGTTAGATTTTTTTGAGAAAAATCATTTTTTGGTGCCTCACTACCTCTGCCGCCGAAGGGCTCTTTCATGCCATAAAAAAATTCATTTTTTCAAATTTATGATGATCTAGGTTTGTTTAGAAAATTATTCTCAACAGAACCCATGTCTCAGAATTTTTTGTAAAAATTATCCCCGGTAAGGCTATTTTTAGCAGTCACAAAAAAAGTTGTTTGAACAATATAATGTGCACAATCAATCTTCAAGGTTTTTAGAATGTAGTTCTCTGAAGTCGAATACGAGACCAAAATGGTCTTACTCCATGAATTCCTAAAAATGACTGACATTGATCTACGTCGAACACACGCAAAGGTTAATTTGGATAGATTGACAAGCATAGACACACAAGTCCACAAGTTCCTTAATGGTTTCACCTCATATATTTGATAGCCTTCCTAGGCTAGTTTAGAGGATTGATACCGTTGGAATTCTGCGTATGCGTTTCTCACAGCTGGAGTGTTTGTAGTAAAAATTCATGGTTTCATCATCAAACTTCACGGTTTCATCATACAAAACTCTTACATTGAGAAAGATCAAGGAAAACGTAAAAAACTTAAAACTGCAAAAGAATGCGAAAGGTAGTCATTCCCAACACAGAGTTGCCATTGGTTAATAATACACTACCTTCCACTTCTCAATGGAAACACAGACAAAAAGACAAGGAGTAACCCTCCTAAGGGAACCAAAATGAAGGAGATACGTACACCAAGTTGCTGACAAGGAGTAAGCTAATAGTTGAGGCATGTGATAGCCTCCATATGAAGAAGTCAATGACTGGTCAGAAGGATTGTTGACTAGAGGTGATGAGGTGTAAAACACCTAGTTAGGATGTCCTACCATCCAAAATATCATTTATGTCAAGAGGAGTTAACTTGATGCTTCTTTCCAAGTTAAATCACTATCCCACTAATCATGCATGTCAGATCCTACTAATTATGGATCTCTATTTTGGAGGCACTTTGTACATTGGATTTCACTTTTAGTTTAGAATCAATTAACTGAAGTAGATTTTCCAGTTAACTGCTAGGTCACCTACATTTAGACATAGGAATAAATCTTGTAGATTGGCAAAAACTCATTGTTAACTAAAGAGATTTTAGGGTTCCCTACTCCTTTAAGC
The DNA here is from genome assembly GCA_007115665.2 of Sequoiadendron giganteum. NCBI lineage: Eukaryota > Viridiplantae > Streptophyta > Pinopsida > Cupressales > Cupressaceae > Sequoiadendron > Sequoiadendron giganteum. The sequence continues at coordinate 139,510,079 of VCHN02000014.1, read as the reverse complement.
TTCTATAAATAAGAGCCTTTGCTCATGATTTGGTAACTTTACTTCATGACAACAAAATGATAAGCTAAAAATCCTTCATATTTTTCACTTAGTATATGTTCTTGGATCATATTTGTGATAGGGAAGCACTGAGTACAACTTGCATTCTTTTTATTCAGATAGGTGTATCCAATCATTGTTCATGTATTCTTGGTTTGATCACATCATGTGTGATTGTCTCTTTGACACATTTTTCTGTCCCAAAGTGTAATATTTGATGAAAGATTGAGATAATAAATCAGGAGAGCTACCTTTCTTTGATCTAAAAGTCTTGAAATTTATCATTGAATGTTATTCTAATAATCTATCTTTCGATATACACCTCGAAAAGAGCATTGTCTCTCCTTGGGAATTTAGGGAGTTAGATTATCATTCCTTGTTGTTTCTAGTAGACTATCTTTCAGCCTACACCTCAAAAATCTCTTGGTACCTCCTTGGGAATCCTGAGATCTAGTCTATCATTTGAAGATTGCTTGTGTGGATTCTATTTCAGTATAAATATAGAAGTTCAGAGCCTTCAGATGCATTTTGGGAGAAAAATTCATCTAAGTGATCAAACCATTACATTCCCACTCATATATTCTCTTTCTTTGTTTATCTAGAGGATATAGGATAGATTAAAAGTTAGCTTAGTTGTAGTTAAGATATGTAGAAACTAGAGAAAACCCTTAGCTACAACACATTGTGTTTATGCACCCTTGTGTCCTACCATTGAGTAAAAAGATAGGAACATTACTTTACTGTAATTTTTATGCAAACATCAAAAAAAAGAGGGATCTTCCCTCCTAATTTGAAGAGCAGTCACTACACACTTACAATAGCTACCATTTTCCAATAAGCACTCCAAAGGTGCTAATTGAAATGCCAAAAAAAATTATGGAAGGAGAAAGAGTAGAATTCTGGTGCTACTCAATATATGCTTGCTCAAATAGCTCTACATGAAAAGAAACAAGATACATGGGTTATTGATAGTGGCTTCTCTAGACATATGACTTGAGATAAAAGAAAATTTCTTGAACTCAAGATGAAGGCGGGATCAGTAAGTCTAGGTGATAATACAACTATAAATATCTGCGGCAAAGCAATTATGAGCATAGATGGGAAGAATAAGACTAAGGATGCACTGTATATTCAAGGTCTGAAACATAATCTTTTGAGTGTTAGCCAAATGTGTGACAATGGATACAAAGTTATTTTTAATTATAAAGGATGTAAGATAAGGAAGAATGGCAAGACAATTGTTGAAGGAGAAAGGACAGACAATAATCTCTATAATCTATGTGAGTCAAAAGGCCAAACATGTTTAATCAGCCAAGCAGATGAGAGTTGGCTATGACATAAAAGACTGGGCCATGTCAACTTTGACAATTTAGTAAAGATAAGTTCAAAAGGTCTAGTTAGAAATATGCCTAAGGTTGCAAAGCCTGAAAGTATAATTTGCAAAGGATGCTAACAAGGAAAGTAGACAAAGTTCAAGTTCCCTACAAAGGATTAGTCTACTACAAAACCCTTGGAGATAATTCATACTGATCTATGTGGTCCCATGGGGACAAGGGTGTTTGAAGGAGAAATATATTTCATGTTGATGATTGATGATAATACCAAAATGGCATGGGTCACATTTCTGAAGGAGAAGACTGAAGCATTTGAAAATTTTAAATGCTATAAGATGCTGGTAGAAAATGAGACTAGGAGAATAATCAAATGTTGTAGATCAGAAAAAGGTGGAAAGTTTACATCAAGTGAATTTGAAGATTTATGTGAAAATAATGGAATCAAATGCCAGTACTCAGCTCCAAGAACACCACAACAAAATGGTGTGGTAGAGAGAAGAAACAAGATTGTGAAGGAGATGGATAGATCCATGTTGAACGGGGCAAACTTGATAGATATATTTTGGAAAGAAGAAGTTCAAACTATTATATACATTTAGAACATAGCACTTATAAGATTTAATAGCGGTAGAACACCATATGAATTGTGGTTTGGTAGGCCTGCCTCAGCTAAGCACTTCAAAATATTCAATAGTAAATGTTATATTAAGAGAGAGGATGAAGAGTTAGGAATATTTGAGTCAAGATGTGATGAAGGGATATTATTGGGGTATTACAACCAAAGCAAAGCTTATAAATGTTACAAAAAAAGATTACATAAAATTGTAGAGAGCATACATGTCAAGGTTGATGAAAATGTAAATCAAGCCAAGTCCAGTGGAAAAAATCTTGAAATTGAATCAAATGATGAGGATATAGGTGTAGCAGAAGAAGAAAAGGAACAAGAAGAAGAGAATGAGCAAGAGGTTGAATGTGGTCCTACAAAATATGTTCAAAAGGACCATCTTGCAGAATAGATAATTGGTGACAAGAATGTAGGCATACAGACTAGAAGAAGACTTGTAAAGGACAAGGAACAAGTGAAATTTTCCCTCTTATCTCAGATTGAACCAAAAAGCTTTGATGAAGCGAGTAAGAATGAAAGCTAGTTAAAAGAAATGGAAGAGGAACTCAATCAGATTGAAAAGAAAAAAACTTGGGAATTGGTTCCTAGACCATCAAGCAAGAATGCAATAGGCACCAAATGGGTATTTAGAAATAAGTTGAATGAAGATGGAGCAATGGTTAGGAACAAAGAAAGGTTAGTATAAAAAGGATATGCTCAAGTAGAAGGTATTGATTTTGAAGAAACATTTGTTCTAGTTGCAAGATTAAAAGCTATTAGGATGTTTCTTGCATTTTCTTTGTATAAAGGATTTAAGGTATATCAAATGGATGTCAAATCTGCGTTTCTAAATGGAAACCTTGAAGAGGAATTATATATTGAGCAACCAGAAGGTTTTTAGCTGCAAGAGGATGATGATTATGTCTGTAGATTGAGAAAAGCATTAGATGGTTTGAAGCAAGCCCCAAGGGCTTGGTATTCAAGGTTGGATCAATACCTGCAACAACAAGAATTCAAGAGAGGATGTGCAAATAGCAATCTATATTTCAAATCTAAAGGTGAGCACATGATTTTTGTGGTAGTATATTTAGATGACATTATATTTGGTGGTATCCATGATAAAATGTGTAAGATATTTGATACTCACATGGAAGAGTAATTTGAAATGTCAATGCTAGGAGAGATGCCATTTTTCCTTGGTCTACAAATAGCACAATCAAAAAAGGAGATATTTATATCTCAAACTAAGTATGCTAAGGAAATTCTCAAGAAATTTGGCATGGAAGATAGTAGGCCAGTTAGTACACCCATGATTACAAGCTGCAAATTGAGAAAATCTGATGCAAATCAGACTACATACAGATCTATGATTGGAAGTCTACTATAACTAACTACATCTAGGCTTGATATAATGCAAGTAGTTTGTATGGTAGCTATATTTTAGGCAGCACCAAAAGAATCACATGCCAATGTAGTGAAAATAATCTTTAGATACATCAAAAACACTGTTGACTATGGTTTATGGTATCCCAAAAGCAAAGATCTCACTTTAACATCATACATAGATGCAAATTGGGTAGGAAGTGTGGATGACAAAAAGAGTACTAGTGTAGGAGCTTTCTTATTGGGAAACAAATTAGTTTCTTGGATGAGTAAAAAAAAGAGTTTGTCACTCTTTCTATAGTAGAAGCAGAATATGTTAGAACAACTGTGTGTTGTACTCAAGTCCTATGGATGAAGCAAACATTAAAGGACATCAAGGTAGAGTATAGTGAGCCTATCTCTATTCTTTGTGACAATTCAAGTGCCATCAATATATCAAAGAATCCAATGATGCACTCCATAACTAAACATATATCAATCAAGTATCACTTTATCAGAGAAAAGGTTACAGATGGAGAAGTTAGTATGGAGTATGTTCCTACAAAGGAACAAGTAGCTAATATATTCACTAAACCTCTTTCCACAAAGCAGTTTAAATATCTGAGGCAATAGTTGGGAGTGGTTTCTCCCACATCATATCACTAAATGTTAGTGATAGGGCATACATCCAGGGGGAGTTTCACTGACTGTTTCTTATCCTTGGACAAGGATAGTTTGATCAATTTAGGTAAGCTTGTTGTGAAAATTTCTAATGACTTGATGGTTGCAGATTTTAGGATTTCAATGTTGTCTTTCTCATTGCGCTACTAGTCAAAGGAGGAGAATACTTTCAGAAGGAGTATGTCATTTTCCATTGATGTAAAAGGGGGAGAAGAGTATCAAGCATGGGAGCAAGGTTGTGAGGAATATTTATAGATGCTAATCTGAAAGATGTGTACTCGCATGGTTAAGCAATATATTTTTCCATCAATGCCAAAGGGGGAGATTGTTGGATAAATGTTGTTATTGATGTCAAAAGGATAGATATGTCATTGATGACAAGAGTGCGAGAATAATTGTAGTGATGATGATTTATAGATGTTTGTAACTAAAAACTAATGCTAGATTCGATTTGGGTTTCTTAAGAGCTTTCCAAAAAGGTATTTTGTAGGTCCTGATGTCAATGGAGATGTCAACGTTCATTTGTTCATGCATAAATTTTAGTCACATCATTGAAGCAAGTTCTATTTTGTGGGTGACTTGGTGTTATAGGTTGCAGGTCACATAAGTAACAACTTATGTCATTCATTCCATGAAGTGACCAACCCCATTGCCTAGGTTGGTGGTGTCTACATGTCTCATCGGTGAGACATTTTTGCTTTTGTGGGACAGTTTCTTCGGTCCCCTTAATAGTCCATTGAGTGCCAGAAGAAAATAAAAATTTGGCTAAGTCATATCGTGGGTGACACTTTTCTAAGTTTCTCTAACTTACCACTTCAAGGATTTTGACTAAGTATAGCATTAGCGGTATTTTTGGCATGTGGTCTAACACATGTAGTGTTTTTCTATGTTTCACTAACTCGCCGCCCTATAGAATTGGTGGTGTTTTATCCATTTTGATGTACTTATGTAGATCATGCTTTAAGGCTAGTATATTTTTTAGGAACATGTCTAACTTACTGCTCAACAAAGAAAAGTGAAGTGTGGACCCCGATGGTGTGTGTGTGCTTTTTCGAAGTGACAAGAAGGGTTTGTGGGACTTGATTTGGAGTCCCCTTGACATCCTGATGAGTATCTCATTGGAGAGACTTTTGTTTTTCAGAGAGATTGTGTTTATAGTCCCTTCGATGGGACAATAAGGATAGTGATAGCGGTGGTAAATGGCGACGATGCTAATGATGATGATGCTGATGTTGGATGACATGTAGACAATGATGTGTGTAGTCTTGGGTGGTGTGGCTATAGATTTTGTCGAATTGACATAGATTTTTAAGGGAGTCTATTCCTAGTCACTTCGATAGACCGATGGTGGTGGACCCGACAGTATGGACGATGATAGAGCATGATGATGATAGTGTTTGGTGGAATGTTGTCCATGGTGGATGGTATCAATAATATGTGGGACCCGCTACTCAATCAAGTAATACATGATGAAGAGACTTATTGATATCGAAGAGATTTCTTATCGAGTTCCTTTGATGGAACTATAAAGGCATGACCCAACTATGTATAAGATAAAACGTTGACCAATGATGTGCTCGGTGAAGGAAAATGAAAGGATGAAATTTAGTGATCGATGGTTCTTTATTTTGCATCCTTGTTGCAAAACAAGACTTGTTCAAGGCGAGATATTGACGATGGTGATCAACACAATAAATGAATGTTTTCTGAGTGTGGAAAGACACAGGTGATGGCATGCTTTTATATGTACATGAAACTAATAATGAATCTATTTGATACAATGAGGAGTATGTCGTTGTATAGATTGTAACACTCGTTGGTGATGCGAGAAGGAATAACCGAATGCTAGATGTGTGCATAGATTCTCACACTAACAAATCGAATGTGAATTTGATTCGAGGATATAGATGAATGTATGAGATCTTAGGCATAGATCATTTTGAAACTTTTGCATAGATTTTGTTGCTGATTGGAGAGTATGGCAGTACTAGGGCAAAGGAGATTGGATTTCTTGAATTTGAATCCTCTGCATAGGAAGATGAAAGAATGATTTAGAAACCGTAAAAGATGATTTCAAAAGGGTTTAATGCATGTAACCAGATTGGATAATCTAGACAATGGTGTGTATCTTGATGTGGTGAGATTACAGGTCGGTGACAAAGAAGATATAAAAGAGAAGTTCAAAGAGATGAACTTATTGGTTTATGAGTAAAAGAATAATAGTCTATGAGAAGTAAATTATAGTCAATGAGTCATATGAATTTTTTTATTGATCACAGTGTATGTAAGAGAGCAGAGTGAGAGAAAGAGAGAAGTATTGTGTAGAAAATATTGATACATCTCAGGTTTATATAGAATGATTTTATGCATAGTTAATTGCTGAACTTTGTAAGAGGTTGTAGCCTCCATTTGCATTGAGTTGTAGCTTAGAACAAGGTATTGTAGCATCCTTAAAGTTGTTGCTTCTAAACAAGGAGTTGAAGCTTCCTTTGGGGTTTTAGCCCTTAAAACTTGTAACTGAACTTTGATGCTTGCGAGGCTAGTTTAGGATAGTAGATCCTAGTAGGATTTCTCATCTTGGGTTTTCCATGTATATCTAGTGTTGTGTGTTTCTCTTTCATGTGCTTGTGCTTTCATACTTGTTCATATCATAATCTGCACATTTATATGTTAAGTTGGTTTCAACATTGAGGGTTTGAGAGCTAAAGTTTTTTGATATCTACTGATTCACCCCCCCTCTCAATAGAATATTGTGTTCTAACATACAACACCTCTTTCCTAGCATTCTCGCACTTGTTGTATACATTGCATAAGGTTCAATCGATTAAATACATCATCATATCCATGTATGAAACCACATGAATATCTAACATGCTCTCATTCTGCATCAAGATACCTACAATTAAATTATGTACATTGTTGTGCCCTACATGAAAACCTAATTTTGACTTTGAAAAAAATGGACCCCATTATCTTCTTTTGTGTTTATTTATTGTTGTATTGGGCTTGAGTGTTTTCTTTAGTTCTCTCTTTATATTTTGACTTATCATAATTTATATGTTTGTCATCTTGGTATGACAATAGAAGCATCTCCAAAACTCTAGCATTTTAATTTTTCTCTTATTTTCATGCCTTGGTACCTATTTACTTGTGGATATTATTCATCTTAGTATGAATATAAAGAAACCCTTGACACCCTTTGATCCCTAATGGTTAGCATTAGGTTGGTGTGTGACCCTTCTCATACTTTCAGAGATGGTTATATCAGTATGAATTTAAGTGAACCTCTGATGTACCAATACTTGGCATGGGATATGATGTATCCCCAATATACCCTTGACATTGCATTTATATCACCTTCACATTTATGGTGTTTTTTCCACACACATGTGAGATGGTTTTTTTATCATTTTATTTGAATTTTCTTTCATTTTTCTTTGAGATTTTGATTCCTTGGTGCTTTGGTGATTTTCCTTCTTACAAAGCCTTGTGATTTCAATTTTTTTGATGCATCTTTGGTTGTGTGACCTTGTTTGTATGTGTTCATTTAGCCTTCCTCCCATGCCTTTATGAGTCATGGTTTCTTTGGTCATGTCTATAATTTAATGGACTTTTCCTTTTGGCATGAATGAAATTTAGTTTCCCTTTAATGTTCTTGCATTTTTCTTGTACATAGTTAGTGTGTTTAAAAATTTGATGTTGTTTATTTTGATTATTTTATCTTTTACTCTTTCTATTCTAGTTTTTTTCCCTTTTTTTTGTTTTGAGAATCTCATCTTTGTATGTAACACACATGTCAAGGTTGTTAGTGATGGCATCATAGTACCTCATTGAGTTGTCAACCCTTTTAATTTCTCTATACCATTTTGGTTGTATGCCAAGGTTTTATTTGATCCATGATCTATTATATTTTATATTCACTAAATATTTTGAGATTGTTTGATTAGGCTTCTCTAGGTTGGTATATCATTTGAGCATAAGTTAGATGGTCACTCCAATCTCCAATCCTTAGTTTTTTCTATTTCATAATTCTTTCAAAATTTCTTGGTAAAACCTCCCCTATAAGACCTCCATTGTGAGCTTATGCTAAGTGTTACTCTTGATCCCTAATCCTTGATGCCTTCATATAGTAAAAATCTAGGATCAAGTTTCCTTTGTTTTCTCTAATATCTTATATGGATTAGATGATTACTCCAACCTCTAATCTTCAATTTTTAATACTCTATACCTTTGTTAGGATTAAGTTGCTGAAGTCCCCTTTTCAGGATTAGTTTTTTTGTGGTATGTGGTATGCATGAACTTTGATCCCTGATATATGATACTCTATACGTTCATCAAGATTGGATTTCTAGAGTTTCCCTTGATGATTTACCATCTTGAGAATAAGTTATAAAGAATGTCTACTACTTGATCTCTTATACATGCTTTACTCTATATCTTTTGTGAGTTAAGGGCACTGGAATCCTTTTATTTTACATGACTTATAGGCATGGGTTATGGAGTATCCTCAATCCCTAATACTTGATAAATTCAAAATGAATGCTTTCTTTAATTGGTATAGAACCTTTCAGATCTTCGATGCCCAAGGATGACTTATGGCTAATCTATGGAGCCCAAATATAGGTTTTCATAAATACTATGAGCTAAATTATAAGTTAGGCTAAGTGTCAATTTTAATGAAATAATTCACAATGGACACTTCTCCTTATTATGATTATTTTATACTATTTAATGGTTCTCTTGTGTATATTTTTATAGTATAATGCAAGGTGATATTTCATGCAAGGAGATGAAGTATAATTTCAAGGGGTATCACCCCTCATCCAAGATGTTTTCACCTTCAAATAATATCAGAGACATGGATTTGGGACATTTTTATTTCCAAGAGTTATTGCAAAGGGTTAGTGTTGAAGAAGAAAAAAATATGATGGATTGATGCATGGATAGGTCATGCTTGGTTCAAGCTACTACTTTTTTAGTTTCTCTCTAGTATTTATATTTGGATTTGGATTATTCCCATAGGCATGATCTAAGAAATAGTGAAAGGTATTTGGCATCTTTGGATAAGTTGTTTTGGAAATCAATATAAATATGATATAGAGGGTCTTTGGATTCCTCATTTATGCATAATATGATAAGGTTAACATGAATTTGGCTTTGGAATACTATGAAAGAAAGAATAAGACTACCACCAAATTCATCAACCAACAACTTCTTGCAACACCAAGGAATTCTATAGTTAAGAAGGAAATAATTCAACAAGGAGTGAATTCAAAGAAGATGCCAAAGATGTCATTACACTCCTAAGTAGGGTTTATGGGAACCCTCATTAAAAAGTAATTCCACCTATGGATAGTCTCATTTGTCATGAATATAGTATAGGAGAAGAAAATTGATTATGAAACCATCATTAGTGATAACCTCCAAGAATAGATGGTAGATATGTTGGAATCAAGAATATTCCATACGACTTCATATATTTTCTACCTATTGGCCCATCAATCCAATTTCCTAGGGATGAAATGGGTTGGTACTCTCAAATTGGGAGAGAATAAGGTCTATGATCACTTTCCTTAGCTAGAGCTCAAGGAAAGTTAAAAGAATTATTATATAGTGAATGCTTTATTTTTTGTATGCAATCATTAAAGGACTAGAGAATGACTATGTAAAGAGGTTGTCATTTGAGACAAAAAAATGAGTTGAAAAATTGGGGAGACTATTTACCCAGTTCAAAACATTCAATTATATCATAGTGGTTATTTCCCACAAGGCACCCTACAAGTTGATAAGGTACACCAATGATATAATCATTATGTTGGAGCTTTGTGGAAAATTAGCATACATACAAAAGTTGGTGAACAACAAAAAAATGGGTAGATTTGTCTTCCCCATCAAGGTGGGCATCTAATCCCATGCCAACATGTATAATGATGAGACATCAAAACTAGAAATGACCCTATCGACCATGTATTTGCATAACAACATTAGAAATATGTATGTTATTATTGGAAACATAATACCAATGCTTGGGGCTTACAAAAATAATGAACTAGTGTTGGAAGATTATTAGGATGATTTATTATATGAACATGAAGTAATAATTAGAGCTTATATCAAGACAATTATTGATATGATTAGAATATGCATTATGGCCAAGACACCAAATAACTTGAAGGAGGATGAAAAGGTCTTACACCCTTCATACAACACAAATGAAGTATTTAATGAGACAATTGGTGAAATAAAATAGTATGTAGTAGATGAATCCTTAGTGGAGGATAATGCTAGGGTAACAATGAATAGATCATTAGAATGGATGAAGAATCCCTATGCCATGTTAAACCCATACCCAAACACCAAGAATAAAAAGAAGAAGAAGAAGAAGCATGGGTGAGATAATCTTCAACAAGAGTTTCAATAGAGGAGGTTGAAAGACCCGAAGAAATCAGAGCTACTACCAAGAGAAAATAAAAATAAAATGTTGTGGAAATTGAATCGAGGGTGAGGATGATCATGTGTCACTAATTAAGAGGAGGACCTAAATAGTTAGCCTCTTTTTGTTGCTTAGGTACCTCCTTTCCTTTCCTATCCTTTAGAGTAACCAATCCTTAATCCAATGCTACATCTCTACCTTGTTATAAAACACCTCTACTCTCTTAAACCATTCGTCCACCAAGCCAATCACCACCTCAAACTCTAGCTCCTCGACTAAAAAGAATAGACACCTAAAAATGACTAATTTTCATAATTATTCTCATCACTTCTTCTATCCATATTAATTAATTAATTTTTAATTTTTTAATTAATCTAATATTTCTCCCTTTTCATTCATAATCCTAATATTTTTTTTTTGCTTGATAACACGCAACAAAGCTGTGAAGGGAGTTTTATTACTAAAATCTATAAAATTTACATGAGGTCATCAAGGAATCCAAGCTTCTCTCAAAGGACCATAACCATATCAAAAACCTTCTTGAAGACCCGATCCTCCATTGCCTCAATGGCCAATATAGCCACTTAGAATGCATTTGAAAAATAGGTAGCACTTCCATTCAATCTGACTTTGATAGTAATATGATTTCCCGATGGCCAAGCCTATGCCAAAGTTTGTGTTTACCTAAAATTATTTGAATGAAGCTTTGATATCATATCCAAACCTTTGAGCTGAAATAGATCTCCCTCTGATTTCAAAATCTGCCTAAGATACTCCTTTAACCGTAATGAGAGCCTGTTTATTAGCTGTCTTATTGATAAGAGAAGGCACACATCGATGAAAAAAATTAGCAATGAGCCCCAAGTTCAAAATCAGGGGTGATAGTGCATCTGTACTGGAACCAGAGCTAAGAAAGTCCCACTCAACTCTCTCAACTACAATTGCAGGAGCACTCAGACAACTGTTGTCTAGTGTAGGTTTAGAAAGGAGGACCATACACACCAACCATTAGGACTATGGGGAGAACAATAGGTAGTAGATATAGTCCCATCCAAAAATTATTAGCATTCGATACCCCAACTATGTTGGGGTAGCATTCCTAGTACTCTAATCGAGCTCACAATAACTCCCACTAGCAAGGCCATTGAGCCATATATCGAGATAAAGTGTGACTTCATCTGAGGAGTGAAAAGTCACCCAAATGTTTGAAGACTCCTCCGGATGCTACCCTGGTCCAATGGAACCAAAAAAATTCCCATCTGCAGCCCAATTTTCCAATTCATCCGCTTCACTATTGGCTTCCTAGAAAATGTGGTTAATTGTAAAAGCCTCAAAGCTTTTCAACAGTTCCAGTGCCCTCTCCAACATTTCCTTCAATTTCCAATTAGGGATTTTTCCTGTTCTTATTGAATTAACTACTAATGTAGAGTCACCCTCAATCTCTACTTTTTCTAACACAAGATCCTTGCATAGTAAGAGTCCATGGATTAGAGCATTAAATTTTGCAATATTGTTAGTGACTTCATCTAGAGGAATGGTCAATCTGCCAACCAATTCAGTGCTCCACATCTTGATAGCACACCCGGCACCAAAGGGCCCAATATTTCCCCTTGACGCACCATAAAAGTTCAACTTGAACCATCCATTGGAGGGAAGTTGCTATTTTGTCTCCCTACATTCATTTAAGGAAGATTTTTCTCCTTTCCTAATGTGAGGAGGGATTCAGATCCCCTACCATCTAAATCTCATCTACCCATCCCATTCTGTGAATTTTCTTGTTTGGGTTGAACATGTGCTAATTCTATTTTTTACTACCTCCACAATTTTTGCCTCCACCTTATGTATAAAGGAATCAATTACCATTTTCTTGTCATCAAAGATCCGCCCATTCTGTTCCTTCTGGATTTCCCAAATAAGAAGGGAGGGACAGATAATCCAAATGCTACTTATGAGGCCAATCGAAGGTCTGATTGGCCATCCCTTGAAAAGGATCATAATATCATTTGGGAGTGTTGTTATCCACCCCAATTTTATGCACAACCACCTCTAAAACTGTTGAGAGAAGGGACATCCAAGTAGTAGGTGATCAACACTCTCTTCGTCCTTTTTGCATAACACACACCAAGATGGTCCCTCAAAGCCCAATTTTCTAAACCTTTCCATAGTTAAAATTTTCTTTTGAGTGGCAGCCCAAGCAAAGACCCCAGCTTTGGGCACATAGTGTTTTTTCCAGAATAAGTGAATTGGATTTTCAGACTTTTCCACAAGATCCAATCCAACAAAAATTCTATCCCCATCCTTGGCGTTATAGAGGCCATTCTTCGACCCCACCCATATCAGTTTGTCTTCACCACTTTTGAAGACTAGATTTCTTTGTTTGAAAACCTCAGTTAGCAAGGCAACATCTTCCCTTGGAAGTGGTAGTTTTGACATATCTTTCCATTTCCAACCAAGGGATGGATTATTCTGGAAGAAGACCACATAATCCTTGACCCTGCTGTCCCAATGTTGTTTAAGGTATGTTTTGGTTTGCTCTATTTTTATTTTACTATCTAGGATTGGGTGTCCTCCCTAGGAGTCCTCCTAGAAAAGTGTTGTTTCCCCACCGTATATGTCCCAAAACACATGGTCAGTGATAAAAGATCTGCAACTCAACATAAAATTCCACACCCACAACCCCTTAGGAGGATTAAAAATCTTGACAATCTCAGTTGGATCATTGGTGTTAAGGTATTTTGTTTGCAGTATCTTAGCCCACTTTAGTTCCAGTTCATTGAGAATTTTCCAAATCAATTTGGTGCCAAGTGCTTTGTTTTTCCAACTTTGATTCCTAAGTCCGACCCCACCATATTCTTTGGGTTTGCATATGTTCTCCCAAGAAATGAGAGCCATTATGTTCTTTTCAGCCAAGCCTTGCCAAAATAATATTCTCATCTTATGAATGATGTTTGTGTTTTCTCCAGATGTTAGGGAAAGGCAAGACAAAAGGTAGATGGGAAAAGAAGAAACCACTGTTTTTAACATCACTAACCTCCCAGCCCAGGAGAGCCAACGACCTTTCAAAGAGTTCATTCTTTTGTCCAATCTATCATTCAGGGGGTCCCATAATTTGGAGTTTCTCAACTCTTTATCAATAGGAAGACTAGGATAAGAGAATGGGAGATTTCCTTTTATGAATTTTAAGGTGTTTAGTATTTCCATTTCTTCCCTTGGGGGAGTCGAAAAGAAGAATACCTTTGATTTATCATGATTGATTTCTTGACCCGAGGCCTTGGCATATAGTGAGAGCAATTTTAGGAGTTTTCGAGATTCTTTCCTCTTGGCAACTCCAAAGAGCACGGTGTCATCTGCAAATTGTTGGAGTGACATAGGTGTTCCTTGCAACTGTTATTCCAACTAGGTACCCAACATATTGTATGCTCTTGAGAGCCCTCCCTAGTGCTTATACCATTAGAACTTACAAGAAAGGGGAGATTGGATCTCTCTACCTCAATCCTCTTGAGGCATCAAAAAATCCTTTTGGTGAACCATTAACTAGGATAGAGTACCTGGGGCCCGAAATGCACTCATAATTCCAATTAACCCATTGTTTATTGAATCCAAAAGCTTCCAAAAGCTTACACAAGAAACAAAAATCTACCTTGTTATAGGCTTTCTGAATATCCAGTTTAATCAACATCCCAACCTCACGAGTATTCTACAAGGTATGTATCACTTCTTGGGCTATGATGACTCCATCTAGGATTGATCTCCCAAGAATGAATCCAATTTGTTCTTCCGAGATGATGCTAGGAAAAAATTTTTTAAGCCTATTTTCCAATACCTTAGACAAGATCTTGTAGAGGGTGTTGCATAGGGAAATTGGCCTAAAGTCCTCCAAATTCATAGCCTTCTCCTTTTTGGGGATGAGAACGATGAAAGTGTTGTTCACTTCTCTAAGCAACCTCCTAGAATTTTTGGCCGCTTCAAGGGCTTCTATTAATTCTGTTCCAAAGATAGTCCAACACTTCTGAAAAAAACCAACGGGAAATCCATCTAGACCAAGAGCCTTATCCGGGTGGATTTTCTTGATTGTTGTTTCAACTTCTTCTTGGGTGAATCTAGCATTGAGATCCTTATTTTGCTCTTCATTGATAATGTGGGGAATATGCTGCAAAAGACTTTGTTGGGCCAAAAGGTTTGAGACCTCCCAATTGTTTAATAGATTCTGGTAAAAATTTACCATCTCATCCATGATTTCCTTGGTATTCTCAATTGGAAGGCCATTAAATTTTTTGCAATCTTGAGATTCTGTTTATGACTCTTCGCTATTTTGTGATACTATGGAAATATTTCATGTTCCTATCCCCTGCACCAATCCAGTTTTATCTGGATTTTTCTTCCAGAACATTTCTTCTTTTGTTAACACATCTTTGGAATCAGCCATCAAGTCTTTTTCTTTAAAAAAGAATTCCTGTGTCATACCACTTTTAATGACTTCCTCATTGAGTGTGCTCAACTCTTCTTCAATTCTGGTTTTAGTTTGAAAAATGTTCTTAAAGTGTTCCTTATTCCATACTAGCAGTCTGCTCTTTACATATTTTAGCTTTGAGACAAAAGAAAACAACTTTGACCCATCAAACTGCTCTTCATTCCACCAATTTTGTATCAGGATCATAAAGTTCTCATCCTTGGTCCACATCTTCTCAAATTTAAATGGAGGCCTTTCTGGTTTCTCATCCCCGTTGATGACTAGTCTGATGGGATAATGATCTGACCTAGAACAAGGAAGGATGGTGCCATCCATGGAATAAGGGAAGGTTATTATGTCTCCCCCAAATAAATATCTATCAAAATTTTTAGCTATGTTGCTGAAGCCAAGTCATCTATTGTTCCAAGTGAAAGCCTTGCCTCCAAGATCAATCTTGAGCAAGTTATTTCTTATGACCCAATCATTGAAGACCTTTTGTGACTGCCTCGATTTGAGTAAACCTCCTTTCTTGTTCTGGCTGCAGAGGATAACATTAAAGTCACCTCCTATAATTTTGTGAGGGAATGCATTTATTGCCATGAAATTGTCCAACTCAGCCCAAAGCACTCTTTTGTTGAGGTAAGAATTTGGTTCATATACATTAATCAATAGGAACTTCATGTTGGAGACTAGGCTCATAATAATACCTCCAATCCAATGACTTCCTACCCCCAACACCTCAAAATTTACCAGAGCCGAGTTCCAGGAATTGCCAACCCTCCAGAGGCACCAACTGATTAGACTTCCTCCACATTCTAGTACTTGAAGCTTTTAACAAATGCCTCCACCTCTCCTCTACCCATTTTAGTTTCTTGAATTAAAACTATTTCAGCCTTGGTCAAGTCAACCCTCTGCTTGACCAAGTGTCTTTTGTTAGGGGCATGAAGGCCCCTAACATTCCATGATAGGAGCATCATGTCTCCTTGGGAAGGGGACTTCCATTTCATGCTTCCACTAGAGATGTTATCTTAAGCTTCCCTTCAGCTTCACCATGCTTCATCCTTAGCTCATTTAGTGATTTCCTTCCGACTTTCTTGCTTGAGCTCTTCTCAAAATTAGTTTCACTTTGGTTGAGGGGATTTGTTGGATGCCTAGCTTGTCCTACTCCTCTTGAGCATATATGTTCCCTTTGAATAGGAGCTCATTTTCCTAGTTCTCTATCTCACCCTCTTCTAGAAGTTCTTGGAGGAGAGCTTGTCTTTTTTCTTGCTTTTCTATGGTTGAAGTTTCCCCAGCTTTGAAGCTCCTTGCATCCCTCCCTTATATCCCAAGGAGATCACAAATTATGTCTACCTTTGAAAGGTCCTCATCTTCTATGTTCATTTCATCATAGCTCACCCTTACCCCTTCTAGCTGTTTTCCTACTTTTTCCTTCCTTTATACTTTTTATGAGACTACATTTTCATTCTTCTTTGCCTCCTTTACTCCTATGAATTGCTCCTATAGAGTAGCATTCTTTTCCAGAGTCACACCTGGGCTAAGGGATAGACCAAAACCTTCTCTTTCATTTTTTCCTTTTAATGCCCTTCTGGGCTCACTGAAGTAGTCTATAGCCAAAAACACCTCTACACTCTGACTTTTCTTGTTTTCTTCCACCGTTTCTTGGTAACCCATGTCATCGAGATCAATCGAATTATTGGCCACTTGCTCCAAAATCTCCCCATCCTCAAGGCTTAAACCAATTGGGTTTTTCCCCTATCCTAGGGCCACTATTTCCAAGTCAGCCTTTTCCTACCCCTCGACTATTGGAGAGTCATCTCCATTCTTTATTTCCTTCAACTACAATCTGATGTGTCTTTTCAAGTCTGTTTCTTCTTTCAACAGCTTAATGAGCTCCCCTCCTTTTTTTCCTGCTTTCTCCAGGTTTTATTTTGGCATTAGATTTGTTGTCCAGGCTTCTTGCTTGTCTTGGAGTTCTCTGACACCCAGTTTCCTCTTTTTAGGGTAGTCCACTAAAGTCGTGAAAATCCATGGTGTTGTTTCCACCCTCTTCCCTTTCAACTCTATGTTGTTCAATGGTTTGGTTTTTGCAATGCCCTGTTTTGAGCCTTGGTTAGGGTTTTTGAGATTTATTGAGTCCTCATCCCCTAATCTTGAATAGGACATCTTGTATCCTTATTGAGGGAGACACATGTCTTCGCCTCCACCCCTATCCTACCGGATAGGAAATCTTCATCTACCCCAATGAATGTGCCCCATTCCTCCCCAATCTTTCTCAGGGCATCCATGTTCTAGTATTCAAATGGGAGGTTCCTTAAATTGATCCATCTGGTCACTGTTTTGATGCTATGTTTACTCAGATCAAAGTTTTCTTCCCAATCCGTAAAGTAAAACGTATATCCTTAAAAAAATAACGATTTTCCATACAAAATCTCTCTTTTCACAAACTAATCTATGCATTCAATAATAAAGAAACCATGTTCAAGAGATCTTATGTTAACCTTACCTTTGAAAATTCCTATCCACCAATGCACAATCCTTCCCGTTGGGCATTCATCTCCACACCATTTGGCAAAAAAGATGCATCTTTGCAAGTGTTCCAAGGCTGATGCCATTAACTTAGTTTTTAAGACAACAAATTTATAAGTTTTTGCTTTCCTGGGCCCTAATTTTGGTCTTTTAGATTGGATCTGAAACCAATCTTTCCCTAGCCTCCCATTCATTTGAGTTGTTCTAGGGTTGTTTTGGCCCAGATTCCTCTTGCGTCCAATCCCTTCTTTCGCTCTAGTTTGCTTCTGAAAAATCCATCTGGATTATGCCAAGGTTTTGTTTATTGGCAAACCAAAATTTTGTGATGACATTTGTTCAATCCTGACCTAATCCATTGGAGGAGCCCCCAAGTGCAATTCTATTTGCCTTTGTGGCAAACACAGGGATATCCTAAAAGGACTGGCGATGGATTTCACAGTATGCCTTCCACGTGCCTTCTCGCTCATTTTCGCTCTTGTACCATTGTTCTTTCAAAAAAATAATTAGATATTAATCCTAATATTTCATTATATTTATATTAATCAAATATATTTTAATAATTTAATTAATTCATCACTTATCATTTTCCCTCCAACATTAATTAAAATCAAATTCAATTTATCTTTAGTCCTCTATAATTAAATAATTTTTAAAATTTATTCAATTAGCTAACACTCCTAATTTATTTAAATTAAATATTTTCCCTCTAAAATAAATACTTAAATCAATATTTGTTTCCCCAAGAACTTTTATGAGTTAAATAAATTTATTTAGCTAATTCTTTTAACTTTCCCTCTTTTATATCAAAATTCAAATTTAGCTCCTACCCTATCTTGAATTTTTCTATCAATTGATCTTTCTAATTAAATCTTTGGCATTGATCAAATATCAAGTGAAACATATAAATACAAAGTATTTATACATTTATATCCCCTATATCATGATTACTATCAAGAGCACTATCAATAATTATCATTATCAAACAAGCAAGTTATCATTATCATTATCAACTATAAGTATCATTTCCCTTTGATCATTTATCATTATCATTGCATCATACCATTATTATTTTTTCATGGTTATTGTTACTTTGAAGAGCAACCTACAATGGAGAAAATCAATGTATTTTCTATGATGACTTGGTTTATTGTTTGATTATGAACCAATATCTTGAACTTCATTAAGTGATTGATGAAGTGCACACATTTTGTACTTCCATTGCATTGTTACTATTTGTGATTCATATTTTCATCATCCACACAATCATCATCACGAACTCCAAATATGCCTCCTCAAGTGTCAAACCCAACTCCTCCACCTTCTCCCCCATATAAAGGTATTATCACCTTTTCAATCCATAAAACAAAAAAGATCTAACTAAAGGCGATGATGATCAACTAGAGGAAGATCAACCAATTGAAGGTCCCCTTGCATTTGAGGCAAACATTGAAAATATCGACTACCTAGCCCAAGGTGTAGCTTCACTGCCTATTGATTAGGATAAATGATCCTAAGATATTATTGGGACTATTGTATTGAATAATTTTCCTTCCCCTCCTCATTATCCACAACTATAATCATCAATAATCCTATTGTGGTTGAACCATGTAGTTGAGAAGAGGAAAATAACCTATACTTAGGAAGAAGATGACTTCTCAATAGTGGTGGAGATGTTCAAGGCCCAAAAAAAGTATAAGAGGGCAAGGAAATTCTTTGCCATCATAATTGATTCTCATGGTGAAAGGCTTGCATAGGTACACCAATTCTAGTTGTAAACAAATCTTTAAGCTTGGGATACCATTTACTAGAGAAGAAGAGAAACAATTTTTTTAGGTCAGCTAGTAGACCAGATTGATTCTAGTTCCATTGCTCCATCCATATTAGTAGCCCTAAAAAAGATGCTCAATATATAGATCCAGAGGGGTTTATTTATGCTACCACTATATGGAGAGATGCATTGAAGGCCCTGGGTAGAAAGTTCATCAAGGAATCTTTGAGATTGTAGATCATAACATCAGCGATGAGGTAAGTGTATCAGTTTGATTTTAAAGTACTATTGATGAAGAACTATTGGTATGAGATGAATATCTCCCAATTTTGCAAATAATGAAGGCAATTTCTTCAAGTGAATCAAGACAATTAGGTATTGTTAACAAGGAATATTATAATTTGTTATCATAATGGTTATAAGCTAGTAGGCTCATGGTAAAGGTACTCAAAGGATGCAAGGCTAAAATAAATTCTAGAAATAACACAATAGATGTTTCCATTGATAATATTGAAAGGTTTATTGATTCTATCCCTTCCACCTTCTGAGAGAACTTGTCCTTGGTTCACCGATCAACCTAGATAATCAAGGAGTTTATATATTACCTTAAAGAATTAATAAAGGATAAATTTGATGACTTGGCAAGGAAGAAGGATACTTTTTTGGATTTCAAGGAGGACCTAACTAGGTTTGATAAATTGCAAGGAAAAATTAAGAAATTTGTTTTTTATTAGAAATTAAAGCTCAAGTACCACAAAGGGACAAACACCAATGACTTGAATGAGGTTGTTACTTCATTCTTGAAACATTATCCTATTCAAGCATAAAGTTTTCCTTGTGATATTGATTATTTAATCATTTATCATTCTTTTGGAAGATGTAATAATTCAATTCAAATTGAATTACAATTAATGTAAGGCCCATAAGGTTGACCAAATAAATTGTAAACTATAAAATTTAGGTTTTGGGACAAAGTGCCAACATAGAACTTAGGTCAACTTATTTTTTAATTTAAATTTTGGGCAACCAAGACTAGCTTTTTATAGCTCTTTTTTGGACATTTTAAAGGGTTTTTGAAATTTTTATTATTAGCGAACTATATAATTTTCAACATGGAATTCATATTAAATATTGTAATATGCACATCTATTAAAATTAGTAAAGGATCATGCCTATTGTGTTTCAAGTTTTTTCAACCTTGGAAGTGGTTTATGCTAATTTATTTCTTTAAAATTTAATAACTTTGTGAGATCCATCTTATTTTTCTTTTCATAAAGCTATGTATTGAATTTACACATGGAATATGTGGATTCAATTACATCCAACTTGAGAAAAATTTACATTGTGATTTCCCTTATATTTTTGTATTAATGTTGTGGATGGTAATGTGAATATCAGCCATTGAAATAATATTTTATTTGATCTCATTGGAACTTTTAGAACTGAGAAATAAATTTAAACTTTGTTGTAAGAATGAAGGTGTTGTCATTGATTTCAACTGGTCAATTGGTTATCAACTAGATTCTATTGGCATTAATGTCATGGTTGCAGTTTATGGGCTATATATGTCAAGGATATTGAGAAAATTGTATTGAAGAAAAGTTGTTGGTGTTCAGTGGTTTCTTTGGGTTTTGCTCCAACATTTTCTCCTATTTTTGTGGTTCAAATTTGTTGTTCATGTTTTTTGGAAGCTACTATATCCATATTTTTGGCTGTTGATTCATTGTACATTGTGAGTTATGTTCACCAGTTTTGAACTGTGGTTTTTTGTGTTTCTAGCTGAGGTCTCCGAGAAATGTTGTTGGTCCAGATTTCTCTTTGGTAAAGTATTATGACTTGCAATTCTAGAGTTGAGTTATTATGATCCTATTGAAGATAATTTCAGTATTTGGAAGGATCATGCTTAATTATTTTATGTGTTTTACACTAGTTTGGTTGACCTTGTATTGAACACTATCTTCAGAGTTGATGAAGTGTGTTGGACCTATTTGGGTCCTCATCAAGCATTTGTTTGGGTCACCCTCATTCTAATTCCACCCTAGGATTTTTTGGCACCGACCTAATTTGAATTTAATGTTAGATAGCTGACTTTGGATATGTTTCAAAGTTGAAGATGGTATAAATATAGGATGAGTTAGTGGTGAAAGTGGAAACAAGAGAAGTGCAAGGAAATAGAGCAGATAGAGGCAAGATTGATGCAAATTAGTGAGTGTGTGTGATGCGAGTGTGGAAGATTAGTACGAAGCCTAAATCCTAAGTTTTCAGATGTAGTGAGCTAAAGGTGTACTCCATCATTCATGCATGTCTACAAGTGGTTGAGAAAATTGTGGTGGATTTCTCTGTTACATTGAGATTGTATTCTTTCTGTACCATATCTCTTCTATCTTCTTTGTATCTTTGTGGCAGTGAGCCCTCCAAGTGGTTAACCCTATTGGACAATGAGTCCTTATTTTGGTAGTGAGCCTTTGTAATCGATTTTGATATTCTCTATAGTGTGAGTTAATCCTCACCATGGTTTTTCCCTCATTTGGTTTTCTACATAAATATGGCATTGTTGTGTTTGTGTAATGATTTTCAATTTTTATACTTACACTTAATGGTTAATCATTTTAGCAGTGTCAAGGGTTAGTTTTGGTGGAAGATTTATAGGTTTGAATTTGTTACAAATAATTCACCCCCCCTCTCAGTTATCTTGGTCAACAATTGGTATCAGAGCTTGGTTCCTTGGAGTAGAGCTTAACCACTTAAGGAAGGTCTGGGATGGTTGGAAAAGTTACTTATGATTATTTGAGGTTCGATGGAACTAATTATTCTATCTAGAAAATAATGATGGAATAATATTTGGATTATTGTGGATATGATGTGGAGAAAGCTTACATGAATCCTTACAATCCTCTTGCTAATGGTCTGAGTATGGCTGATGAGATCAAGGCACATGAATGAAAAATAAGGCAAAGTACATTTTGAAGAACAGTCTTGTCCATTATGAGTTGATTAAGGTTCAGAATCTGAAGACCACTAAGGAGGTTTGGGATGCTTTGGAAAGGGAACATGAATGTGATGAAAGAATGAAAGAGGAAAAATTGCAGAATTTGGAAACACAGTTTGAGCTCCTACATATGCCTCAAGTTGAGAATGATAAAGCTTATGTACAAGGATTAGATGAGATAGTAGTTGGAATACGAGGACTTGAAGCTACTATAGATGAAACCAAGATTGTAAAGAAGATTCTTAGAACTCTCCCTGATTCTTACAGTGAAAATGTATGTGTAATTGAATAGAGTATAGATTATAAGACTTACAATAAAGATATATTTCTAGGATATCTAACATCTTATGAGATGAGGAAGCTGAATTTGAGAAATGGATTCAAATCAGAGACTAATTTTAAGGATACAAAAGTTGAAGATCCGATGAAGAAAATCTTGATGAAGTAGAAGCTAAATTTGTGAGAAGGATGAGGAAAAGATTTGAAAAGTATGAAGGTAAGTTACCCTTTAAATTCTTTAGTTTTGGAGGAATAGGTCATTCTATTGCAAGGTGTCCAGAAAGAGCTAAGAGGAATAAACAAAGATATGAGAAAGAAAAGAAAGGTAAAAAGATCAGTAGAGCATATTATGTGAATGAGGATGTTAGTATATTTGATGAAGTTTATAATTATGAAGATCCTAATGACAATGAATGCTTGTTCTTGGCTATAAAATATGAACCTACTTCTATTAATTTTGAAAAATAGGTGAAGGAATGCCTTTCGATGAAGGAGAAAAATTAAGGTACTGTAATCTCTGCTCTACATGCTAAAAAGTAAAAGAAGTATTGGGTTGTTGACAATGGTTGTTCACATCACATGACTGGTGATAAGAGTGATTTTGTTAAACATGGAAAATATGATGGAGGGTTGGTTATGTTTGGAGATGATATTGGTGCTAAAATTTGTGGGATAGGTTTAGTAAGTTTTTATGGCAAGCATAATACTGATGATGTCTACTATGTTAAGGGTTTAAGGAATAATCTCTTGAGTGTTGGAAAAATGTGTAGTAAAGAATATAATCTTGTATTTAAGGATGAGATATGTGAGATTAGGAAAGGATCTAGAAGAATGATTTCTGCAAGAAAGAAATCTGAAGGAAATATCTATTAACTTGAGGGTGCTGATGGACAATGTTGTATGACTCATATTAATGATAGTTGGTTGTGGAACTGGAGAATGTGTCACATGAATTTTGATAACATGGTGAGGATTAGTGCAATTCAGGCTGTAAGATATTTTCGAAGGATTAAAAAGCCTATTAATTCTATTTGCAGGAATTGTTAGTTTGGAAAGCAAGCTAGAAGCTATTACAGATCAAAGGAACAGTCTACTACTAGACTACTAGATTTAATTCATATAGATCTCTATGGTCGTACAAGAGTGAGAAGTCTACAAGGTGAAAGGTACTTTATGCTTTTGATTGATGATTATTTTAGATATACATGGCTTACATTTCTTAGAGAGAAATCATATGCATTAGATAGATTCAAGGAATTCAAAGCTATGGTTGAAAATGAAGTGAATTTGAAGATAAAATGCTTAAGGTCTGATAGAGGTGGATAATTCACCTCCCATGAGTTAAATATGTTTTGTGAAGTGTATGGAATAAAGAAACTATTATCTACTTTGAGAACTCCTCAACAAAATGGAGTTGTTGAAAGAAAGAATATAACAATTCAAGAGGCTACTAGATCAATGATTACTGAGGCTGGTTTACCGAAAGTTTACAGGAGAGAATCTATTCATACTACTATTTATGTATTCAATCAAGTTCAAGCAAGAGAAAATAGTACAAATACTCCCTATGAGATATGGTATGGAAGAATTCCTATAGTTAAGTATTTCAAGGTATTTGGAAGGAAATGTTATATCAAAAGAGATGAAGAAACTTTAGGAAAGTTTTATGGAAGAAATGATGAAGGCATTTTTCTTGGATATTCTACTAAAAGAAAATATTATAGATGTTTCAATAAAAGATAGAGAAATATTATAGAAAGTTAAAATGTCAAGATTGATGAAGTAATGAAGAATTCAATTGATATTGATGGATATTTATCTAATGAACCTGATTGTGTAAGAATTGAAGAAATTGTGGAAGAACAGGAAAAGGATGAGATAGAAAAATAGAATGAAGAAAATGAAAGAGAAGAAGAAGCTTTGTTGGTGTCCCCTAAGACACCTAGATATATGCAGAAGAATCATTTAGAAAGTTAGATCATTGGAGAAAAGATAAAAGGTGTATTGACAAGAAGTAGAGTTGCTGCTAGTGAAGTAAATCTATGTTTATTTTATGAGATTGAATCGAAGGCTATAAGTGAAGCATGTAAAGGTGAACATTGGATGGAAGCCATGAAAGAAGAAATTATATAGATTGAGAAGAATCAAACTTGGGAATTGGTCCCAAGACTAACAGATAAAAACATTATTGGATCAAAGTGGGTATTCATAAATAAGTTGAATAAGAATGGAGAAGTGGTTAGAAATAAAGCAAGGCTTGTGTGTAAAGGTCACTCACAAGTAAAAGGCATAGATTTTTAGGATAATTTTTCTTCAATTGCAAGAATGGAATCTATAAGGATGTTCTTAGCATTTTCTGCTCATAAATATTTCAAGGTCTATCAGATGGATGTCAAGTCTGCATTTTTTAATGGTGAGCTAGAAGAAGAGGTCTACATGGAATAACCAAAAGGATTTCAATTGTTAGATCAACCGGATATGGTGTGCAGATTGGAGAAATATTTATATGGATTGAAGCAATCTCCTAGAGCTTGGTATGCAAGGTTAGACAGGTATTTGATTTATCAAGGTTTCAAAAAAGGTATGACAAATAATAATCCGTATTTTAAAATTGAAAATGATAAAATCTTGATTGTAGTTGTATATGTTGATGAAATTATTTTTGGAGGAAAGTAAACTATGTGTGAGATGTTTGTGGAAGAGATGCAAAAATAATTTGAAATGTCTATGTTTGGAGAGATGAATTTCTTTCTTGGGATATAAATTAATCAAACAGAGAAAGGAATTTTTATTTTATAGTCTAAGTATGTGAAAGAGATGTTGAAGAAGTTTGGGATGGATGGTTCCAAACTGGTATGTAATCCTATAGTGACTAGTTACAAATTGGGTAAAGATGATGATTCATCTAAGGCCGATCAAAGAAAATATAGATCTATGATTGATGGACTATTGTATTTTACTACTACTAGACTAGATATTATGCATGTTGTCTGTCTTGTGGGGAGATTTCAAGAAGATCCTAAGGAAAAAAATGTTGTTGTTGTTAAAATAATATTCAAATATTTGAATGGCACTCCAGATTATGGGTTATGGTATCCTAGGGATACTGACTTTACTCTAAGTACTTATACATATGCAGATTGGGCTGGATGTTTGGATGACATAAAGAGTACAAGTGGTGGTGCATTTTTTCTTGGTTGCAGATTGGTGGCGTGGTTGAGTAAAAAGCAAGATTCAGTTTCCTTGTCTAATGCTGAAGTTGAGTATATTATTGATGCATCTTGTTGTATACAAGTTCTATGGATGAAACAAGAATTGAAATATATCGTAGTAGTGCATGATGATTCTATTTTTATCTTCTGTGATAGCATAAGTGTAATTAACAACCTTAGGACAAAACATATATCTATCAGATATCATTTCTTGAGAGAGAAGGTTGTGGAGAATGAAGTAAAGATTGAGTATGTCCCTACGAAGGATCAGATTGCTGATATATTTATGAAGGCTCTTTCTAAAGATACTTTTGAGTATCTCTGGGAGAAGTTAGGGGTCATTGCCCCTCCTTTCTTAAACTAGATTCATATGGAGATGCATAAGTCTTGTGGATCTATGGTTCTATCTTATTTTTCCGGATTGATGTTTTGGTGGCTACCTCTCAAAGGGAGCATGTAGTGTCATGTGTTGTCATTATATGTATTCTATTTTTAATGTTAAAGGGGAAATTAATGTAAAATATCTTTTTCCTTTACCATTGATGTCAAAGGGGGAGAGGGAGAATGTGAAAAATAGGAAGAATGTGAAAAAGAGGAAGAATGTGAAAAGGAGAAGAGGAAGAATGTGGAAAAAAGAGAGGAGAGGAAGAATGTGAAAAATATTATCTACTAAGGGGGAGAAACATAAAGATAAATCTTGAGAATTATATTAAGAGCTAGTGTGTTATGGTTTTTCACATCATGTGTCGCCATCAGTGACAAAGGGGGAGATTGTTGCAAGAGTGAAGGTGTTTTCATTGATGTCAACTGGTCAATTGGTTATCAACTGGTTGTTGTTGTCATTAATATCATGGTTGTAGGTTATGGGCTATATATGTTGAGGATATTGAGATAATTATATTGAAGAAAAGTTGCAGGCATTTAGTGGTTGCTCCAAGTTTTGCTCTAGGATTTGCTCCTATGTTTGTGTGGTTCATATATGTTGATCAGGTTTGTTGGAAGTTGCTATATCCAAATTTTTGGCTCCCGATTCATTGTACAGTGCGAGTTATGTTCACTAGTTGTGAACTCTAATTTTTTGTGTTTCTGGTTGAGGTTTGGGAGAAATGTTGTTGGTCCAGATTTCTCTTTGGTAAAGTCGTATGACTTGCGGTTCTAGAGTTTATTTGTTATGATTGTATTGAAGATAATTTCAATATCTGGAAGGATCATGCTTAAT
This sequence comes from Sequoiadendron giganteum, assembly GCA_007115665.2. Taxonomy (NCBI): domain Eukaryota; kingdom Viridiplantae; phylum Streptophyta; class Pinopsida; order Cupressales; family Cupressaceae; genus Sequoiadendron; species Sequoiadendron giganteum. The sequence continues at coordinate 139,483,180 of VCHN02000014.1, read as the reverse complement.
TTTTCTACGTGTTTTACATTGGTTTGGATGACCTTGCGTTGAACACTATCTTTAGAGTTGATGAAGTGTGTTGGGCCTATTTGGGTCCTCATCAAGTGTGTGTTTGGGTTTCCCTCATTCTAATTCCACCCTAGGATGTTTTGGCATTGATGTAATTTGAATTTAATGTTGGATGACCAACTTTGGATATGTTTCAAAGTTCAAGATGGTATAAATATAGGATGAGTTAGTGGTGAAAGTGGAGACAAGAGATAAGTGTAAGGAAATAGAGTAGATAGATATGAGATTGATGCAAATGAATGAGTGTGTGTGATGAAAGTGTGGAAAATCAGTGTGAAGCCTAAATTCTGAGTCTCTGGATGTAGTGAGCTGAAGGTGTACTGTATCATTCATGCATTTTTGCAAGTGGTTGAGAAAATTATGGTGGATTTCTTTGTTACATTGATATTTTCTTCTCTCTATAACATATCTCTTCTATATTTTTTGTATCTCTGTGGTAGTGATCCCTCTAGGTGGTTAACCCTATTGGATATTGAGTCCCTATTTTGGCAGTGAGCCTTTGTAATCAGTTTTGATATTCTCTAAAGTGCAAGTTATTCCTCACCATGGTTTTTCCCTCATCGGGTTTTCCATGGAAATATGGTATTGTTATGTTTGTGTAATGATTTTTGATTTCTGTACTTACACTTAATCATTAATGATTTTAGTAGTGTTAAGGATTAGTTTTGGTGAATGATTTAAAGGTTTAAATTTTTTAGAACTGATTCACCCCACCTCTCAGTTGTCTTGTTCAACAAACTTATCATTGTCTATTTATTTTATTTTCTCTAAAACCTAGTTTCTTTTGATCTTTTTTGTAGCTCAATAGATTTATAATGGGTTGATATTTATTTTGATTTTAAGCTTTAGGATAGATTTGGAGAAGATTAGGTTAGTTTAGAGTAGATTTGATAAATAGTTTTTTCATCTGAGCTTCAAAGATCCAACTTCTATTTACCAGATCCAAAGTGTTTTAACTACACATTTTTGTTCAATTTGATTATATTAGCAAAGGCCCCTTGTTAAATAAATCACATAGACTACTTAGCTTTTCCAACATGGTTAATACTTGACTAGAAAGGAACCTTGGAGTTGAATTTGTAAGAATCTCTTAGATTTTCAAGAGAAGTAGAGTGTTTATCATTCTACTTGACATTGGTTGTGCTAATACCATCGTCTCAAGTAAGTTATCCTCTCATCATCCAACATGCCCAATGTGGAAGAAAAGGAACAAGCCAAGGTGAATATGCACCAATTCAGAGACCAAAAGAATCAATTACAAATGATAATAAGGTCTCTAGGTTGTAGAAAAATGAAGAAACCCACATGAATAATGTTGGTTAACATACTTATTCCTATCAAATTTTATTTTCTAGCTTTTTAATCCCCTCTTCAAGCAACAAACATACCAAAATATAGACAAGTTATTCTTTTATTCTTTTTTGGGGTATGCTTTTATCTTGAAAGAAAGAAAGTTAAATTCAAAATAAAATAACTTTTAAAGTGATAAGATAGAATAACAATTCACAAGTAGTTATCTTCAAAATATTAAGAACACATGTATGACTAACCAAGATTGAATTCCAAAATAGTTACTAGCACAATTGTAAAATGAATTATAATTACCAATACAAGGATATCATAACACCCAAAATATCTATCACTCACATAAACAATAACACAAAACCCTAGTAGTGTACAAAATTCCAAGATTTATTATTCAAGATTATCAAAAAAATAAAAGAGTTCACAAAATTACAATCATTCCCTAATAAAAAGTTACCATTATTCCAAAAAAAATCTCTTTACCTCCTTTGTCTATCCTAATTACATATATATCATGAAATATAACTAAAAATTTAAAATAATGTCCAATAGAATACAAAGAGGCCCCATAAAATTTTGGGGACTTCTAACACCTAGCAAATCTTCAAGAAAATTAAATATTTAGTTGAGATGGATTGATATCAATGCTATCTTTACTCTTCTCCAGTTGCTAAGGTATTTTTGTGATGTTCTTAGCTTTGTATAACTAAAATTCCTTGATGATAGGTCCCAACTCATTATGTTTTGGAATGAAAACATTGTTAGTTCTTAGTCTCCACAACACTTTGTTAGCTTCAATTTGTTCTAATTTGATTCAATGAGTTACAAGATTACATACACCTTCAATAAGCTTTGTATTAATAGAGGTTAAATTTTTCATGTTGTCGATGTAAAAATATTATAGAATAAGAAATTATTTGATCTTTTTTTTAAAACTATCTATACTAACCTGAACTTCTGTAATTTGAAGATCCAATTTGTCACCCAATTTAAAAAGCAAGTGGTGACCCTAAATATCTATTTTAACTTGTTCACATTCCTTTAACAACTTATTCTTCTCTTGTATTTTGATCTAAGAGTGATTATGTTCCATTAAATACTCTTTTTCTAAATTATGTATCTATTATCATTGCAGTGAGTTAGAATCTTCTCAATGACTAGTTTATCTACTCCTAGATCTATGATTTCTTTTAGGTTCTTGTCCAATTTAAGCTAGTTAGTTTCTTGCGATATTGAAGCCATAATATCCTCATTAATTTATTTATTTCTATATTCTAGGAAATTTAATATTTTCTTAGTTTCTTCAATAAAATTTACAACCTTATTTGAAATTCCTATGGCCTAATTTTCAATCGCTTGTCTATAACACTTATGCTTCTATACTTTTTCAATAACAAAATTTCCACTAATGGAACTTGGATCCAAATAAGAATTATTTTTCCCTATATTCTAAGCTAAAGTATCTACAATATATTTTAGACAAGAAGTCAAAAGCTTTACCTATTATTTGAGCTCCAATTTTAATTTATTATTATTCCCAGTTCACTCCACCAATCTTGTAGTTGATACTTGAAAATTATGAACGTCACCATATCAAGAAGAAGGACCCAAATTAACTATGGTGATTTTAAAATAATTCTCCATTTATTCACTTATATCCTTCTCAACAAAGGGATGAGAAATCTCCACATACAAACTCATTGTCACAATTAGCCCAATAATATTCTAACTCAAATACATAGTAAAAACTAGGTCCTAGTTGCAAATTATTTTGAACAAAGTCTTTTCCATCAAAAGGAAAACTAAAATCAAAGAATTATAATTTATACTTTACCATATATCTTACTATGTTAAGGGCATCTGAAGAAGACCTGCATTGGTAGAATGATAAGACAATAGGAAAAGGAACACAAGTGCCTTTTTCCTCTCTTTGCAACTTTTGTTAAATTCACCAATTTTCCTACAAACTTCAATTAACACAAGTTTTTTGCTAATATATTTAGGTAATTTTCATGAAAAGTCATTGTATCGATGAATCCTAAGATAAGTAAACCTTTTGAACTAAATAAAGAAACTTCCATATGTATTGACTACTTGGGTATCTTCTAGGAAAATTTTGATGGTCAAATATCCTTGTGATTCCTATACTATCAACATCACAATTGAGTCATTCACTCACTTGAAATGCCTATAGCTATTTTCTTGTTAAAAATGGGAATACTATTTATAAATTAGGTCATTTCATTCAAATTTCCTTTAGTATGTAACCTCAGCCAAGCCCTCATACTTGCAATGGCATAAAATGAATATGATGACATATAAAAGTTCTTATTAATATTAAATTGGGTCATTTTATTTGGATATGATCATTGATGATGTTGACTCAATGAATAAATTGTTTCATGTGGTAAATAATTACAATGAACATCCACACTTCAAAATTATATGCATCTTCATTATTAATTAATTTGTAACAGCTCTAATATGATGTCACCCATTTTATTTACAAAGTGTGGCCTATGAAATTTTTTTAGGTTATTGATATTTTCCCTTCTTTGGGGTTGTCAACCATTGTTTTTCCATTATAATTTGGAAATGGGTTTTATTTTCTATGAAGTGTTGGTATGCAATGATGATGTTTAAGTCTGCATTCTCATTCCTTTGGGGAATTTCAACAATGAATGAAAAGTGTCCTTATCGAGCTTAACAATAAGTCTTTTATTCTTGGTCTTCACCCCCTTCATCTTGGGATCATAATGATTAATTCATTTGAGTACCAAATCTAGGCATTGGACTACAACAAAGAAACTAGTACCTCACAAAAATCCACTTTCTACTAACTTCTGAGTAATAGGGGGTCTATTTTCTCCATTTATTCTTTCCCAAAAATCCTTCAAATCAACATGCCCTAGCTTAGTATCTCCAATTTCGGGTAGTGAGTTATTTGGACCAAAAAAATGTTCATATCCAAAGTATTTGTATTTTATTTTATCTGAAACAATATTGCAGAAGCTTTTAACCACCTTGCTAAATGCACAAATGACTATATTTGAGGGAATTTTAATTTCCAACAAGCAATTGTATATTTCATAGTTACTCATGAAACTTCTTTTCTTGATGAAAGTTTCCCCTTAAATAGTATGCTAGTGCAAAAATTATGTACCTTTAACCCCAACTAGAAGATTTTATTTTACAAAATCCAATAATTTCACCCAAACTACTCCTTGATTACACTTGAATTTTTTCTCTTTGCTCTCACCTTTTACTAGAAATTGTTTGCAAAATAAACTCATTTGAGGAATGAATCCTACTTTATAAGAAAACAATTAATCTTCTTAGGCTTTGAGACTATATTAATTGTGCCTAAAATGTTGGCATGTTCCAACTTTTATTTCTTTCTGACATATGCTCTTTCCTTCTTGAATTTCTTTTTGTTGGATGTTCAATAGGTTTTATAACTAGGGCAGCCTCCAACATAGTTTTTAAAACTATTCATTTCTCTAAAATCATTTTTGACTCCGCAATCAATTCAACAAATTATCATTTTTTCACAAGGTCCCCTTTTTTAAATGCTTTTTAGATTTGAAACTAGTTATGAGAATCTTGATGGCTTCCAACAATGTTTTAAGAACTTCTTTAGAAGCTAAAACAAGTTTTAAAACTTTTTCATATCTCAAAAACTTGAACCATCGAGACTCATTTTCTTTCTCTTTTGAAAGCCTTATATTTTTTAACCAATGAGATTTATGTGAAAATCAAATTTTCATATTTGAGATTGGTTTGGAAACCTTGTCGATAACTAAAGACATTTTGAGAACCTCATTATCTTCCAATATTTTTTTGAAGATATAACACCTTGAAGATAAAAAATAACACACCCCTGTTGCTTAAAATAAAGGTTTTGAAAACTTCGTTGACTTTTAACATGGTTAGACGAACCTAGTCAGGAGCTGACAAGTTTGTAAGAAATTTACCAGGGATTGAAATATATTTTTTACACTTCATAATTAGACCATGGATTGAATTCTTGAATAAATAATAGCAATTATAGGAACCAAAAAAATTATTTAAGGATCAAGACATAAAAATCAAGTCAACAATTGGCTCTAATCGGGGATAAGAATTGAGAAGGATGCTAAATGAACTCCAAATTAAAATGAAAACCAATCCTTACCCATTGGGCATAGAATCAAGACAAAGAGGGAGTGAAACAATAGAAAATCTACAACCAAATACCAACAAAGAAACAAATCGAACAAAAGGGACCAAACAAACAACTCTAACTAGAACTATGTATAATGGTGAGGAATAACCCAATTGCCAATCATCTAACCTCAAATATTTCCCATTATAGGCAAGAGGCACATAAGTGTCACCTGGATATCATAAAAATAATATGTTAGATCTCCAATTTCTTGTCTGGCCTTGAAATTACCCTATAGAGTGAATAAAAATTTCTATGAGCACCTTTGGTCTCTCTTATTTTGTCCCAAAGTAAGACCAAATCACTAACTACATAGTTCCTCTACTTAATTTATTATTATCACCAAAAATCAACTTCACTTTCCTTTGATGTTCTACTATTCTATCAACTACTTAAAAGAGTTGAGATAGAATAAATCTACAATGTGCAAGATTTGGTTGAAGATTATAGCCACCCAAGATCTAGGAATTTTAGGAAAGCACAAGAGAGATCAATATGCAATGCTCAATACTGTGATGGAATTGATTATCCAAGAATATGATATACAATGAATGATACCTCCTGGTTATATAGCCAAGGTGAGACACAATACTAAATAGGATTATGACAAGTGTCTTAATCCTATGACATGTGAAAAATTATCAAAACTACCTAGGACACATGTGTTACAATTCAAAAGATAAGATAAAATCTAATGGAAACAAAAACCTTCTAGAAAGATTCCTTCCTAAGACCAAAGTAAACTTAACATGTAAGTCCCCTAAGACCCTAGTAATGAATATACTAGGCACAAGACTTTATTTACACCAACACCCCCCTTTAAGTGCAACTTAGAGAGTAGTAGATTATTATGCAAATGAAACAAAGATGGGTCCCAAATATGAGGCCATGTTAGATACCCATGTACAAATGCAAAATCAATCTCTCACAGTTGGAGAAAAGGAGAAAACCTAGTGGGACAAAACTCCTCCCCAAAAGAGATAGAAAAATAATGCTCTCAATGATGCATGAGAAGGACAAAAACCCATGGGATGAAAAGTACCCCATCTGAGTGAAGTAGAAGAGAGATAATGCTGCCCCCCTCAATGTTGAGTCTCTTGCAATGATGGCAGAATTTTGACATTGAATTCTAAAGATGATCCAATAGCATCAAACAACATTCCTCCCCTTACGAAGAAATAAAACCAAGATGGTATGCAGGATTTGTGATGTCTTTGAAGAATTTTCAAGTGTCTCCATGTAGATGCTGAAAGCTTCCATACTCTAAACAAGCATTCTAGGCCACATCGCTAAAGAAGATAATCCAAAATCTCCTAGAAACAATTGTAGAACACAATCCAAAGACAAGGGTACATCCTTTTAAGATAAAGAAGCCTCCTCCAAAATGTTTCTAAAAGAATCCACACTCATGTCAAATTACAAAGGATAATCATGTAGAGAATGAACAAGAGGGTTAGAGTGTTCCCTCACAACAACTAAAGAAGGATCATCTCCATCAAAGAGAAGATGAATCAAACCGATGATGTCTCCCAAATATAAAATGTGTGACTCAAAAAACAAATCAGCAATGTCTGTCAAGAACTCATCCCAAGTAGTCATATTTGGAAGACTATGTATGTCTTGTTGCACTAAATCACAAGGAACCAAAATTGTTGAATCACAAGAATCCTTGGGTACAACAGTAGATGAAGGAGATGGAATATCAGTACTTGTCACAAGATCCTTAGTAGATGAAACAATACCAAGATTCAAATGACTATATTGAATCTCCTAAAAAATGTCCATACTAGATGCCTCAATGTGAACATTTGTTGAATCATTAGGAGAAAAATTTGAGAGGGTGTAGACTCGAGATTGGTGATCAACCTTCCCAACTACAACTATATCTCTACTATGAAAATCTTAGATTATGATAAAATCTAGTGTGAACTCAACACTTTTTCCTACTCCACCATGTGTGATCTGATAGATAGAAAGGATATTGGTTGAAAATGAAGGCACACAAAGAACATCATTGAATTATTTTTCATCCACAACAATGGATCCCTTCCCAAAAACACACATATATGTGTTGTTCACCATTAGGATGGGTGGTGGTGAACAAGTCTCAAATGAAGAGAACATACTCTTTGATGAAGCCATGCGATGTGAAGTTCCTGAATCAAGTATCCATCTCTCTGACTTAGAATTTGCAGCTAAAACAAGTGCTTTCCCCTAATGTTTGTTGGAATTTGATGAAGAAGAAGATAATCCCTTTGATGGTGAAAATTCATTGATTTGACGCTGCTTAATAAGATGCTTCAACTCATCAATTTGTTATGATACATTAGCATTCATCATGCCCTGATTTCTTGCAATATGCATATGTAAGATTTTCCTTGTTAGATGATTCCCCTTTTGAGGGGGAGGATTCTTATTCTTTATGTGGCTTGTTCTTTTTCTTCTTTTTCTTCTTATCAAGATTCCCTGATTCTTTGTGTACGTCAGATTCACTAGCCAACAATGCTTGTGACTTGGAAGACTTGATTAAACCCATGTTCATTAACTTAGCTTCCTCTTGGATTAGGAGATTTGAAAAGTAATCAAACTTAAGATCAACATATTATTCTCCCATGGAAAGTCGATGGGCATGAAAGCTAGAAACAAACACTAAATACTTAGGACCAAGCTTGGATAGCACATTCAAAATCAATTGTAAATCCTCTTTATCAATGTTGCAATATTTTAGATGTGTTTTTAGTTTCTTAACTTTGGAGATGTAGTCTTGGTTGTGGTCAAAAAATTTAGGATCAAGATTCATCAAATCATTATCAATCCGATATCCCCTAATCTTATCTGTTTTACTATATAGTTTTGTAAAAGCCTCTCAAGCCTCTTTAGGTGTCTTGCATGATTTAAAATGAAATTGTAAATCAAATGAGATTAATGAGCATATGAATCCAAGTGTTTTCTCATGATCAAGCTCCCATTTTTTCAATTCTTTAGCATTAGTAGGCTGATGAATTGTTACCTTTAGATATCCTATTAGACCTTTCATCATGAGATAGTTCCATACTGATTTTCTCCATATAACATAATTATGTGGAGATAGGAGTTCAATATGAGATTTCCCCATTGCAAGAACATAATCCAAGCAAAAGAAAGCAATCAACTATTGCAAGATTACCCTCCCAAGTTACACAATTGAGAAACCCCCTAAGAAAATATGATTTGTGACACTTTATAATTAGTGTGATTACAGTTGCCACTTGCCAAAATTAATGGGGTGTAATTAAGTTTAGTGCTTACAGATTACCAAATTAGGCCACAAGATAAAAGTAATTTTTAAACAAATAACGAGATCAATCTGATCACACCACTAGAAAGTACTTGAAAAATTATGCACTTGAAAAAAAAATCACTCAAAAATGTTACCATAGGAGCAAGAACAGAGCTCTTGAAGTTCTAAAAATGAGGATGACTTAGAAACACCTAGGAGAATCTAAAATTTATAGAAAAACTAGGAACCATAATAAAAATATGATTACACCACTATAAAGAGGGTGAAATTCTACCCCAAATAAAATAAACTTGCTTGAGAAAAGGAGGTTGTATGAGCAAGTTACGGGCCTTCAAAGTTTTGCAAAATCGAAAACTTCATTGGTGAGTGGGGAATTATTTTTGAAAATGTTGATGTCACCACTGATGTCAAAAAAACCAACGATTAAAATTGAGAGCCGAATGGCCATCACCAATCAACGTGAGCCCTGAGTCGACAAAATATTTTTGTAATATTCCTTCTAGCAGAATATGCTTTAGGAATATTGTACTACTCATAATATTTGTTAGTGCGATGCAATACTCTTCTTTTATGTGCTGTTGGAATTATTTTTTTCACCAAGTTTTATTTTTGAACTACATCAGTTTATTTTACCGGTTGTTGTTGGTTTGGTGGGGCGTCAATGGGTCAGTTGTAGTATGCCACACGATAGTCTCTACCACTACTTGCACTAGGCAACACAAAGTCGTATATGTTGACATAAGTATGACATGCAAAATAAAAAGTACACATAAATTTCTTTCCTTTTTTTAATTTAAAATTTATGAAAAACCTTGTAAAAAAACCAAAATATTTATAATTTTTAATAGAAAAATTTAAGATTTTTTAAAAAGTCGATTATAAAGTTTTGACCATAAACGACTGCATTAATAGCAACCTAGGGGGTTGTACAGCTCCTTGGACAATTTTTTTCCTCGACGAACAAATTCTCCAATCCAAATTTGACAATTTGACGATCGATCTTAGGGTTTTGTCCCTTCTAGACACAATGACAAGGTTGGATTTGACCAAAAGTGCTCCAAAATTGTAGTTCCCTCCTGGATTTGGAAACCAAAGTCTTGCTTCAAACCCTCATAGATCTGGCATCGTATATCTGATTTGGATGAAATAAAAGGAAAAATGGCTTTATCAAACCCTTTGATCTCAATTGTGAGCTCATATTTGCACCAACAAGCTCCAATTTGAACCTGCATTAGAGATCCACAAAGAGAAAACCCCCAAATCTATTATTTCTCTCAAGGTTTTATGATTCTCTAGATCATCATTCGATGCAAGAGAAGAGCATACTCAAATTTTCAAGATTTACCAAGATCTCTCAATAAAGACTAACAAGAAGCAATCCCATAATCTCTCATACCATGTAAGAGTTGGTATAGAATAACTCTACACCATGGAAGATTTTGTTGAAGACTAGCCACCCAGGATCTAGGAACTTCATGAAAACACAAGAGAGATCAATATGCAATGCTCAATATTGCAATGGAATTGATTATCCAAGAATATTATATACAATGAATGAGGCCACCTGGTTATATATCCAAGGTGAGACATAAGACTAAATAGGATTATGAAAAGTTCCTTAATCCTATGACATGTGACAACTTATCACAACTACCTAGGATGCATGTGTTACAAGTTAAAAGATAATATAAGATGTAATGACAACTAACACCTTCTAGAAAGATTCCTTCCTAAGACCAAAGTAAACTTAACATGTAAATAAGTCCCCTAAGACCCTAGTAATGAATTAACTAGGTACAAGACTTTATTTACACCAACACCCCCTTAAGTGAAACTTAGGGAGTAGTAGATTATTATGCAAATGACACAAAGATGGGTTGTGACTATGATGCCATGTTAGGTACCCATGTACAAATGAAAATGCAATCTCTCAAAAATAGAGAAAAGGAGAAAATCGAGCGGGACAAAAATCCTCCCTAAAAGAGAGATAGAAAACAAAATGATCTCAATGATGCTTGAGAAGGACAAAAACCCATGTGAGGAAAAAGTCCCTCCATAAGAGAGAAGTAGAAGATAGATGATGCAACCCCCCCTCAATATCGAGTCTCTTGCAATGATGGTAGAAGCTTGACATTGAATGTTGAAGATGATCCAATAGCATCAAACAACATTCCTCCCCTTAGGAAGAAACAAAACTAAGATGGTATGAAGTATGTGTGATATCTCTGAAGAATGATCAAGTGTCTCCATGTCGATGTCGAAAGTTTCCATACTCCAAATAGGTGTTCTAGGACACACTACTAAAGAAGACAATCTAGAATCTCCTAGAAATAATTTTAGAACACAATCCAAGGACAAGGATGCGTCCTTTGAGGATAAAGAAGGATCCTCCAAATGTTGTCCAAATGAATCCACACTCATGTCAAACTACAAAGGATTATCATGTAGGGAATGAACAAGAGGTTCAAAGTGTTCCCTCACAACAACTCAAGAAGGATCATCTCCATCAAAGAGAAGACAAATCATATTGATGATGTATCACAAATCTGAAATGTGGGACTCATGAAACAGACCAACAATATCTGTCAAGTACTCATCTCAAATAGCCATCTTTGAAAGACTATGTATGTCTTGTTGCATTGAATCACAAGGAACCAAAACTACTGAATCACAAGAATCCTCAGGTACAATAGTAGATGAAAGAGATGAATATCAGCACCTGTCACAAGATCTTTAGTAGATGAAATAATTACCATAGTGAATCTCCTAAAAAATGTCCACACTAGATGCCTCAATGTGAACATTTGTCAAATCATTAGGAGAAAAATGTCAGAAGGTGTAGACTTGAGATTGGTGATCAAACTTCCCAACTGCAACTATATCTCAACTATGCAAATCCTAGATTATTATAGAATCTGGTGTGAACTCGACACTTTTTCTTGCTCCACCATGTGTGATCTAATAGATAGAAAGGATATTGGTTAACAATGAAGGCACACAATGAACATCATTGAATGATTTGTCCTATGTCAATGGATCCCTTCCCAAAAAAATGCATATATGTGTTGTTTTCTATGAGCATGGGTGGTGATGAGAAAGTCTCAAATGAAGAAACATACTCTCTGATGAAGACATGTGATGTGAAGCTCTTGAATCAAGTATCTACTCTTTGAAATAGAATCTACAACCGTAACAAGTGCTTGCCCCTTATGTTTGTTGGAATTTGAGTAAGAAAAAGATGATGAAGACTCATTGATTTGATGCTTCTTGAGAAGATTCTTGAACTCATCAATTTGTTTTGAATAACATTGGTGTTCTTCATGCCTCAATTTCTTGCAATATGCACATGTAGGCTTCTCCTTCTTAGATGATTCCCATTTTTAGGGAGAGGACTTTGATTCTTTATGTGGCTTGATCTTTTTCTTCTTTTGCTTCTTATCAATATTCCTTGATTCTTGGTGTACCTTAGATTTACTAGCCAACAATGCTTGTGACTTGGAAGACTTGATTAGACCCATGTTCATTAACTTAGCTTCCTCTTGGATTAGGATATTTTCAAAGTCATCAAACTTAAGATCAACATATGATGATCCAATAGAAATTTGATGGGCATGAAAACTAGAAACAAACAATGAATACTTAGGACCAAGCTTGGATAACACATTCAAAATCAATTGTAAATCCTCTTTATCAATGATGCAATCTTTTAGCCGTGTTCTTAGTTGATTAACTTTGGAGATGTAGTCTTGGATGTGGTCAAAAAATTTAGGATCAAGATTCCTCAAATCATTATTAGTCTGATATCCCCTAATCTTATCTATTTTACCATATAAATTTTTAAAAGCTTCCCAAGCCTCTTTAGCTGTCTTGCATGATTTAAAATGAAATTGTAAATAAAATGAGCCTAATGAACATATGCATCCAAGTGTTTTCTCATGATCAATCTCCCATTTTTCTAATTCTTTAACATTAGTAGGTTGAGGAATTATTACCTTTAGATATCCTATTAGACCTTTCATCATGAGATAGTTCCATAATGATTTTCTCCATGCAACATAATTATGTGGAGTTAGGAGTTCAATTTGAGATTTCCCCATTGCAAGAAAATAAACCAAGCAAATGAAAGCAATCAACTATTGCAATATTACCCTCCCAAATTACTCAATTGAAAAACCCCTAAGAAAATATGATTTGTGACACTTTATAATTAGTGTGATTATAGTTGCCACTTGCCAAAAACAATGAGGTGGACTTGATCTTAGTGCTTACAGATTACAAAATTAGGCCACACGATAAAAGTAATTTGTTTACAAATAATGAGATCAATCTAATCAAACCACTAGAAATTACCTGAAAAATTATGCACTTACAAAAAAATCACACAAAAATGTTACCATAGGAGCAAGAATAGAGCTCTTGAAGTTCTAAAAATGAGGATGACTTAGCAACACTTATGAGAATCTAAAATTTATAGAAAAAAATAGGCACCATAGTCAAAATATGATTACACCACCACAAAGGGGGTGAAATTCTACTCTAAATAAAAAAAAATTCTTGAGAAAAGGAGGTCGCATGAGCAAGTTATGGGCCTTTGAAGTTGAATTGCAAAATTGAAAACTTCATTGGTGAGGGGACATTTTAAAAAAAAAATGTTGATGTCACTACTGATGCAGGTTGATGTCAAAAAACCAATGATTAAAATTAACGACTGATTGGTTGTCACCAATCGACGTGAGCTCGAATTAAAAAAGTATTTTTGGAATATTCCTTCTAGCGGAATATGCTTTAGGAATATTCAACTAAGAATCTTTCCTAGCACGATGCAATATTCTTTTTTATGTGCTATTGATATTAATTTTTTGACCAAGTTTTATTTTTGATTTGCATTAAATTATTTAACTAGCAATTATCAGTTTGGTGGGGCCGTAGTGGGCTAGTGGTAGTGTGCCATGTGGCAGTCTCTACCACTACCTGTGCCAAGCAACGCAAAGTTGTATCTATTGATGTAGGTAGGACCTGCAAAATAAAAATTTCACAAAATTTCTTTCCTTTGTTTATTTTTGAATTAAAAATCTCTCAAAAACCTTATAAAAAAACCAAAATATTTATATTTTTTTTGTAAAACATTTCCATATTTTTTAAAGTTGATTATAAAATTTTGACTGCAAGCGACTACATTAATAGCCACCTGGGGGGCTGTACGGATCCTTGGACAATTTTTTTTCCTCAACGAAAAACTTCTCCAAATTTGACGATTTGATGATCAATCTTAGGGTTTTTGGCTTTTCTAGACACGATGGAAGGGTCGGTTTTGACCCAAAGTACTCCAAAATTGTAGCTACCTCCTAGATTTGGTAACCAAACTCCAGCTTCAAACCCTCATAGATCTAGCATCATATATACAATTTAGATGAAACAAAAGGAAAAACTAACTTTATCAAATCCTTTGGTCTCAATGCCGAGCTCAAATTTGCACCAACAAGCTCCAATTTGAACCTGCATTAGAGATTCACAAAGAGGAAACCCCCAAATCTAGTATTTCTTTCAAGCTTTTCTGATTCTCCAGAGAACCATTTGATGCAAGAGAAGAGCATACTTAAATTTTCAAGATTTACCAAGATCTCTCAATAAAGACTAACAAGAAGCAATCCCACAATCTCTCATACCATGTAAGAGTTGGTATAGAATAACTGTACACCATGCAAGATTTGGATGAAGACTATAGCCACCCAAGATCTAAGAACTTAATGAAATTACAAGAGAGATCAATATGCAATGCTCAAGATTGCAATGGAATTGGTTATCCAAGAATATGATATACAATGAATGAGACCACCTGGTTATATAGCCAAGGTGAGACACAAGACTAAACATGATTATGACAAGTTTCTTAATCCTATGACATGTGACAACTTACCACAACTACCTAGGACACATGTGTTACAATTCAAAAGATAATACACAATCTAATGACAACTAACACCTTCTAGAAAGATTCCTTCGTAGGACCAAAGTAAACTTTAAATGTAAATGCATCCCCTAAGACCCTAGTAATGAATTAACTAGGTACAAGACTTTATTTACACCAACACCCCCTTAACTGCAACTTAGGGAGTAGAAGATTATTATGCAAATTACACAAAGATGGGTCCCAACTTTGAGGCCATGTTAGGTACCCATGTACAAATGTAAATGCAATCTCTCACAAATAGAGAGAAGGAGAAAATCTAGTGGGACAAAAATCCTCCCCAGAAGAGAGATAGAAAACAAAATTCTCTCAATGATGCTTGAGAAAGACAATAACCCATGTGAGGAAAAATTTCCCCCATAAGAGAGAATTAGAAGAGAGATGATGCAACCCACCCTCAATGTTGAGTCTCCTGCAGTGATGGTAGAAGCTCAACATTGAATATTGAAGATGATCCAATAGCATCAAACACCATTCCTCCCCTTAGGAAGAAATAAAACCAAGATGGTATGAAGGATGTGTGATGTCTCTAAAGAATGATCAAGTGTCTACATGTCGATGCCGAAAGTTTCCATACTCCAAACATGCATTCTAGGGCACACAGTTGAAGAAGATAATCTATAATTTCCTAGAAATAATTGTAGAACATAATCCAAAGGTAAGGATACCTCCTTTGAAGATAAAGAAGGCTCCTCCAAATTTTGTCCAAAATAATCCACACTCATGTCAAACTGCAAAGGATGATCATGTAGAGAATGAAAAAGAGGGTCAAATTGTTCCCTCACAACAACTAAAGAAGGATCATCTCCATCAAAGAGAATATGAATGAAATTGATGATGTCTCTCAAATCTGAAATATGGTACTCATGAAACAAAGCAACAATGTTTGTCAAGTACTCATCCCAAGTAGCCATCTCTAGAAGACTATGTACATCCTATTGTACTGAATCACAAGGAACAAAAACTATTCAATCACAAGAATCCTCAGGTACAACAGTAGATGAAAGAGATGGAATATCAAAACCTATCATAAGATCCTTAGTAGATGAAAAAATTACCATACTGAATCTCCTCAAAAATTTCCAGACTAAATGCCTCAATGTGAACATCTGTCAAATCATTAGGAGAGAAATGTCAAAAGGTGTAGACTCGATATTGGTGTGTATAGGAGAAAATTTTCACCCCCAATGCAAATTATTCTTCTACCCCTCTCCTCTTTAGAAAACCAAACTTAGAGGCTTAATTCCACATAAGCCCACTGCTTCCCATTCCAATTGGTGCCCATTTTGAGTGTTGGTAGAGGTGTTTCTTTCAGAGATGCCTGCACAATGGGCAGATGTCAGCATGACACGCTTTTGTCCCTGGAATATTCCCGCAGCTGGAGTCTCTAGAGATGTTAAAATTTCTATTGGAAGTCGAAGTGTAATTCCTCCCTTCGGCTGGCCGACCTGAATATGGTCGTTTCTTGACCTACTTTCTTCATATTCTCCATTCATTCATCCATTTTCATCTCTTCACAATCTCTAGACCATCTTCACATGATCTCTCAACATTTTAGCATTCATCCACAATCATTGCAGCAACATTTCACACCCCATAGCAACAATCTCCTCACTCCATCACTTCAATAGAGCAAGCGTAGGGAAAATCCATTGCAATAGAGGCTTGAGTTCCTCTCATTTTTCTCCTCCACTAGATTTGAGCACTTTGGATAGAGGTGGTGAGCTCCTCACTCATCTTCTCTATTACTTGGTTGAGTTAGCACATTACTATTTTGGAGTGTCTTTGGTGTAATTTGTTGGTATTTCCTTTTGTATCACATTATTTATACATTGTTGCAAACTTGGCTATTCATGGAGGTGGAAACACCAAAAATAGGGGGTCTGACTGAGGCAAACCCCTAAACAACCCCCCAAAATTTTCCCTCTTTTTTGTGTGTAGGTGGAGAGATCTTGGATTAAGTTGGTGAAAGGATTATTGTTTGAGACCGTCTTCATTACCCTTGCAGTAATATACTTCCTTTATCACATTCATGTTTATGTTTCACATTTCATAGTGTTATTCTACACCTTTAGAAACTCTTAAACTAGGATGCTAGTCTGTTCTTTAGAAGTTAGACCTTTTCTCTTTAGTTTTCTGGCCGTACATATGCCAACGCACCTAAGAGATGCTAGTGTGCCATGTTGTCATCCCAGAACCATGCTTCTATCCTCTAGCAAAGAGATATCTAAGACACAAAGTTGACCATAAAGGCCAACTCGCCTATTTTCCTGTCAACTCTCAGGTTTGCAGAATGATCGAAGGACCTTATAGTCCTCATCATTCTCATCCTATCCATCCTAACACTCCTTTAAACTGAGGTAAGTTAGAGAAGACATACTAATTTTGGCCTTTTGTGATCTGGGACCTTGTTGTGGTTGGTCCCCCTCTCTTACATTTTTGGTGAGCCTGACATGAACTATTTTGGTTCTGTTTCGTGATACTGAAAGTTCCTTTCCTCATGTCCTAGGAGTTTTGTAGGTGTGAGTGTTGTGAGGCTTCTACCTAACAACCCAACCTGCGACCCCTAGTAGGCATAGTTGGAAGGTTCCAAAGGTGTTGCATGATGAAACTGGAATTGAGTCACTATGTTATCCCATAAGCTCTAGGACACTCTGTAGAAGTGATGTTTAGTGTGTGTGATGGCCTCTTTCTTAAATCAACCTATTCCCTTTGTGCAGCCTATGAGTAGTGGTAATGGTATAACCTTCACTTCACAAGACCTATCGATGAGATTCAATAGGGAACCATCTCCTCTTTACATTCCTATGAGGATAAATGAGAATATTGTGGCAGGTGTTCTCGTTGATCCAACATCTCGAGTAAATATCATAAATAAGGAGATTGTTGGCCTCCTATAATAATTTTAACAAGACTTTACATCTATGATTTAGAGATTGGACATTTGACCTGAATAGCTATCTCAATCATCATGAAGGTGCATTTAAATTGTCAACCCAGGGATGTAAACTTGAAATGGGTCAACACTATATGTGAACTAGGAATCCAAAGTAGCCACATTCATCCTAAAACTTAAGAGAGGTGCAATACTGAAAGTAAATTGTTTGGAAATAAATAATATAAATGTTGAACAATAACCAATAACTAGACCAAACTAAAATGCATAACAAAAATGAAAATCTAGGTGAATAAATAAGAAACTACTCTGTCTACCTTGGCTATAGGAACAATCACAAAATGGAATTCTAGTGGCTGTAGGAACAATCAGTGTCAGATTCTTAACTAATTATTGAAAAAAAAAAAAAAAAAACTAAACTACACTAAGGTACGAGATGGAATACTCACCAAGTAGGCCCCCTTGGATAAGTATTCCCTAAAACTAAGATAGACTCAAATGCACAAACTTATAAATTCATTTTTATTCAGTAGAAAAACATGAGTACAATCAACATAGTTGTATTACCAAAAAACTAAGAATGTGAGTACATCAGTAAATTACCATTCTTTAACTCTAGAATGTCCAAAAGGAACATTAGAGTCCTTAATTATCCAACCACCAAGCAAGGCAGTCCACTCCAACAAATGCAGAGGATGCCACATTAGGGAAATCACAAAAAAGAGTAGGGGTAGCTATGCATGCACAAAACCTGTCAAGCACGATTACCTTAACTCGAATCTGACACAACAGTAACACTTGTGCATGCTTAACAACATTTATGACCACTACATGGTGGTTACAATCTGATGCATGAGGAATCTCTAGCGACCAAGAGTCTTCTCTCCATATATGACCACCCTGTTTGACCAATATAATGCATGACCAATTGGGAAAATTTTCCTGAATTGTAGGCCTCAAATTATCTGCATGACAATGTTAGCATGCACAACAACTACATATCAATAATCATCTTAAAGTGACATTCATTAATCAAATGAAAAATTAACACAAACAATTCACATAGCATGTCAATATCATTTGAAAGCTTATGAAAATAAATTCATGTCCAAGGTCTATGGTTTCAAGGAAATATTATGAAAGATAAACTCTCAAGCATCAAAGTATTATGTTACTATAGGAAATGGACAAGAACTCTATCAATAATTAGACCATAAACTAGACTCATAATTCTCCCCAACCTAATGTCTTGTTGGTCCTCCAACAGAGGAAGATTTGTGCTTTTGTTTGGTCAATTCTTTGAAATTGGCAACTACAAGTTGTCCCACATCTGTTTCTATTGTATCTGAATTAGGATCCCAATAGAATCCTTGTTGTCTCTCCAACCTGATCCATCTCTATCTTTCATCAGCAATGTCATACCTATAAAACCTGTAGTTTGGCATAGACCATAGTAGAATATGAGGCTAAAAAAATAGTGGAAGCTAGAATTGCCCTTTTGTTCTCCCAAGCTGCATATACTTATCAATTATTTTGAGTATTGCAACATAGTTGTGCATGGAATGAGGCTCTGCTTGCTTCAAATCATCAGATAGGGTATTCCATCTCTGTGAGAGGTATCCCATTACAAAGTCTCTTGTGGTTCTTTCCATCTCTTCATATTCTTTGTAAACTGCCTCTCTCTCAGGAAAGATCCTACAACTATAGCTTGGCCGGTATAAGATTTGGTGCCAATCCTTAAAAATATATCTTGGATTTCTAGACTCAGCCCTAATGGGTAGGGGAATGTTGGATTCGACTTTCCTATAAGTCTTGTACTATTTTCCCCAACTTACTTCATTTTGAATTTTAGGAAATAAATGCCTATAATTGGACATCCCCAACATATAGAAGTGGATTTCACTCATGGTCTTTGGTTACAACAAAATTATGTAAATAAAAATTGTAATTTTTTTTTCATCTCAGGAGGAGCAATCCGAAAAGCATTGAAAAATTCAGTAGGGGTTTCAATTGAGGGGTTCAAACCTGAAACAATCTTTGAAAACTTGAAAGAAAGATGCCTCTCTTTTAAATACAAGGCATATACCCTTGGAGGAGCTCTGGATTCTAATATATGTGGTACTTAAGTTGTCATGTCATCCACCTTCTTCTTCAAAACAACAATTTCTGCATTCTTATCTTCAATCTCCTCATCTTTCTGTTCAATTTCCTTCTTCATCCTGTGTTTTTTGGCTTTCCATTCTTCTTCTCTTCTTTGTATTTGTTTCCATAAATTCATGATTACCATGTTCATTGAAAAATCAGAAGGCCTATGTACTCCTACCACCATTTTACCTGGTACTTTTGCTTGCTCTTGGTAGAGTACCATTTGTAGGGCTTTTGCTTGCTCAACCAATTTTGGCTACAAGGTGTCAAGTTCTTGTTCTCTTGTTTCAATCTACAGGGCCTCTTGCTCTTGTTCTTTCTCATGCTGCAATAACTCTTGCAGCAAGATTTCTTGATTTCCTTCACATGCCTAGTTTTCAACTTGCTCTGCAATATCCAAGAGATCAACCAATGTTAAATTTGTTGCTTCTTCAAAGACATCCTTTTCCTTTTCATTTACATACTCCATTGGAGCTTTTCTATCCTCTTGTGGTGAATTTCTAGGTTTAGGGTTTCCCTTAGGAGATACCTTAATGGCTGGCCCAGCTGACTTTGATTTTCTGGGAGGGTTTCTTCATTTTTCACTTGCTGCAGGAAGAATAGTGTCAATTTTTTGTTTCCTGGAGCTTGGCACTTCCTTTTCTACCATTTTATATTTAGATTTTCCTTCCTTTAGTTTTGCCTTCCTCTTTTGTGCCCTAGTTTTCATTAAGGTGCCAAGAGGGACCTCATCATCAGAATTAGGAGAGGAACTCTCTTTATCAGAATGCTCTGCTTTAGAAGAACTAATTTCAATAGCTTGTGTGGCTAAAGGAGGGTTGTCACTAGGGCTTGTGTCAAAGGTTGAGGTACTAGAAGCGGCCCCAACATTGCTCCTTCTCCTCCCAACCCTACGAAGTTGAGGAAAAATCCTAGGTTGCAAATGCTTTGGTCTAATTTGATCAATTCTAAAAAATTCTTCCCAAGAAATATTGGACACATCATGCAGATATTTTTTAGCTAATAATTTAATTAGGCAATGGTGGGAAACAAAATTGTCCCTACCTCTCTAGGTTTCTGCTACCATGATCGAAATAAGGTGGTACAACACTTTGGGCACATTCATTCTCCTTTTTTGCCTCATGTGGTTCAGAATCTTAAAATGCACAAAATGTAAATTTGACTAACAACCTTCACAAGTGATATACTTGACAACATAGATCACAACCTGCTTCCAAAGCTCAGGCAAAGAAGTCATCTTCGCTCCTTGTTTGTCTATGCTCAACGAAGGGTTATTAGGTTATGAAAATTTAGCCCTAGCTGCCTGGCATCCTTGACAATAGGGTAATTTTTTCCGTCGATAGGTAACCCTATAACTTCTATAATTCTTTCCTCCATAGCTGTGACTTCTAGTCCTTTTACTATGGCCCTTCCTTCAGACAATGTCTGGGCGAATTCTAATCCAACACCTTCGTTGAAACCATCTAGCTTTAATAAATAGTCTAGCCATCCACAATTTCTAAATTTGGCTAGGCAAGGTGCATCATGTAATAAAACATCATGAACTATGTGTTCATTTTGAATCAACCCACCTCCCATTTTCTGCAATCAAACAATTACTCTGCAAATATTTTCTTCCTGCAATTCTTGTCTGGAACCAAATTTCTTCTTCCTATAACTTTGCTAAATTCCAATGCTGGTGCCATTTGAATTTTACCTTTTGGCTTAGGATTATCATAGGGATAATTAAAGCAATAAATAATTAATAAATGTAGGCTATGATTAAGGGAAATGGCATAGCAGGATTTGCATTTCACACATACGAGTCATCATCTTAGAATTAAAATTGGCTCAATGACTTAAATCTTGCTAACGTGAATCAGTACAGACATACATGCAGACATGGCATTGAAACATTCCCCCCCACCTAAATTTGCACATGTATCCTCACATGTGAGGTGAAAGGATGATTTGACAGGGGTAGGAAATGATGACATGCTATGGTCATCATCCATATTAATTTACAATAATTAAATAAATGCACTAGAAGACAATTAAGATATAACAATTAATGCATATGTACCTGAATTCATGGAAGATTTATTACAAAGATCATGGAGAAAGTACTGGTCATTTCCAAGAAATGAGTTGAGCAATTAATGAAAGAAAAGTGGAATGAGGTAGAGTGAAATGAAGTGAAGTGAAATGATGGTGGCGAGGTGAAAGAGAGAGAAAGGTAGAATGAATGGGCGGATGGGTGAAGAAGTGGACCCCCAAAAAGTGGGAATATTTATTATGAGAAGTGACATACCTTAATTAGCTGTAAGAAGGGATACCAGGTCTACTTCCTTTGGCTGTAGGAAGTTCGGGTGTTGCACGCTAAGTGAATTTTTATAGGAACTCTTCCTTAGAAGTTGGCTTGTGATACAATCTTAGGTGATGACCATTCATTAATAAATTAAACCTAATAGGGTCAATGGTGGTAAGCTAAAAAAATCCATTGGAAAATACTTCAGCCACCTCATAAGGTCTGAGCCACCTTGTCAGCAATTTTCCTACATTATCCTGATATCTTGAGCAATAGAGCAATGCCCAATCTCTAGTCTAAAATTTCTTATCCTTGATGAATTTATCATACCATCTTATTCACTGATTCTGCACTACCTCTGTGTGATGCAATGTTTCCTTCCTCATCTAATCCAAAGCATTCATCTGCATGATTCTATCTCTCTGTGTTTCAAAAATATCCATCCCCAATTCTACAGCAATCGTAAGAGTCTTATGCTCAAATTCAGTGGGCATTATGGCTGACTTTCCATACAACAACTCAAATGGAGTGAATCCTGTAGTTATTTTCCAGGTGGTTCTGTAAGCCCAAACAACTTCTGGTAGCCTGCTTGCCCAGTCCTTTTTACGGATAGCCACTTTTTTGGTCAGAATGGCTTCAATTTCTCTATTGGTTGCCTCTACTTGGCCATTGCCTTAGGGGTGATAAGGAGTATACTTCCTATGCCTAATGTTGTACTCATTGACCAGTGTTGTAACAAGGGTTGAAATGAATTGAGTCCCTTGATTAGTCACTATCTCTCTTGGAACCCCATACCATGTGAACAAATTTTCATGGTTGACTTTGCGTACAATAACTCAAATGGAGTGAATCCTGTAGTTGTTTTCCAGGTGGTTTTGTAAGCCCAAACAACTTCTGGTAGCCTGCTTGCCCAGTCCTTTTTATGGATAGCCACTTTTTTGGTCAAAATGGCTTCAATTTCTTTGTTGGTTTCCTAAACTTGGCCATTGCCCTAGGGGTGATAAGGAGTAGAATTCTTGTGCCTAATGTTGTACTCATTGACCAGTGCTATAACAAGGGTTGAAATGAATTGAGTCCCTTGATGAGTCACTATCTCTCTAGAACCCCATACCATGTGAACAAATTTTTATAAAGAAATTTTGCAACCTTAGTATCTCTTGCATGCTTCATGGCCTTAATTTCTACCCATTTAGTTACATAATCATTGCATACTAAAATATATGATTTACCTTTTGATGGAGGATCAATGGGTCCTACAAAATCAAGTCCCCATTTATCAAATGGACTGATTACTACTTGGGGGCATAGTGGAATTCCATCATATTTGGTTGGCTGACCCATTATTTGGAATTTGTCATACTTCCTTGTATATCTCCTTGCATCTTTGTGGAGTGTTGGCCAGTAATATCTTGTTTTCAAAATCTTCAGCGTTGTCCTCTTGGCTGCAAAATTTCCTCCACAGGGTTCATCGTGGCATGCATGCACAATATTAAAAGTCTCATCTTCCCTTACAAACCTCCTCATGACCTAGTCAGGTTAAGTATATAACAAACATCCCAAAATCCATGAGAAAGGAAAATATTTCTCAATGAGAACTCTCCTCTCTTTTGGAGAGAAGTGAGGAGGGACTCTCCCTGTGACTAGAAAATTAGCTATGTCAGCATACTAGGGTGTCTGAACACCAATGGAAAATAATTACTCATCAGGGAAAGAATCATCTATGACTTTATTGTCTTCTGATGTTGTTAGCCTTGAAATAAAATATGCAACAACATTAGCCTTCCTTGGTTTATCCACAATGGTTATATCAAACTACTGCATCAACAGTAACCATCTTACTAGCCTTCCTAAAATCAAAGGTTTATTCATAAGATATCTAATGGTTGCATGATCCATGTGCATAAAGATTTGGTAGCCGGTTATGTAATGTCTGAATTTGTTTAAAGCATAGATGACTGCTAACATTTCTTTTTCTATCACTGTAAAGTTGAATTCAACTCCTTGTAAATTTTTGTTGACAAAGTAAATTTCATTTTCAATAGCTCCTTCTTTCTTTCCTAGGACTACTCTTATAGCATAGTCTAATGCATCTATATGGATGTGAAAAATAATCTCCCAATTAGGTCCCTTGAGTACAAGAGAATGAGTTAAAACTATTTTGAAATTAGAAAATTCCTTGTCACAACCTTCTATCCACTGGAACTCAACATCTTTAGTTAGGAGATTATACAATGGGGCTGCCATTTTTATGAAGTATTTGATGAACCTCCTATAATAACCTGCATGTCTTAAGTAATTACTGACATCTTTTTGTTTTGTAGGAATAGGCAGATTGGTAATTACCTCAATATTTGCAGGATCTACTTGAATTCCTTTGTGAGAGATGTAGTGGCAAAGAACTACACCTCCTGCATCATCATGAAGCACTTATCACTATTTAAAGATAGATTTTGGTCTTCACATATTTGTAGGAATCTCTTAAGATTATCCAATGCTTCATTAAAATCAGCACCATAAGTAGTGAAATCATCCATATAAATTTTCATGCAATCATGAGATGTCTACAAATATGTTGATGACTACCCTCTGAAAAGTTGTTGGTGCATTACATAAACCAAATGGAAGTACTAAGTAGGCATAGGTTCCCCATGGATAGGTAAAGGTGGTCTTCTCCTAGTCCTCAAGTGCAATTTGGATTTGATTATAGCCATTGAACCCATCAAGAAAAGAAAAGTACTGCTTTCCTACAAGTGAGTCCAGAACTTGATCTATGAATATCAAGGGAAAATGGTCTTTTTTGGTGGCAGAATTGAGTTCCCTATAATCAATACAAAATCACCACTTCCCTCCTTTTTTTGGTATAATCACCAATGGGACACCCATTGGCTATCTAAAATGAGGTAGATAAATCCTGTATCTAGCAATTTTTACAGTTCCCCTTTTACTATCTTTCTCAATGCAGGGTTAATTCTTCTTTGTGGCTACCTCACTAGTGTACAATCATCTCTTATGTATATCCTATGAGTGAAAATCTTAGGATCCAATCCCTTCATATCATGATAGTCCCATGAAAATTCAGTTTTTCTTTAGTAATTTTGCCAATGACAACTGTTGTTCTTCACTCAATTTACTATTGATATTCAGATAATTCCCTCTGACACTTGCACTTGTGTAGTTAACTCAACCATATCTACTTCAATAATGTTTGGTGCCTTGATTTTATGTGGTAGAAATGCATGGAACATACCTGTTGTTTTAGGAAATTTGGCTGCAAGAAAGGCCTCTGTAGGAAGAGCAGGTGTCGGAAGAGCAGCTGCAAGAAGAGTGGGTATGAGTGTTTTCACTACAACAACAAAATCAAATACATGAGAGGATGATGCTTCTTCTACCTTGTAATGGTTTTGAATGATGTAAGACAATACTTCATCTTCATCCTGAAGCTGTAGGAAAGGACTTCTCCTGAACATCATAAGTTGTGCCACAAAATTAACTTCCTCGGCCTCTTCACCAATGTGTGGCCATACTAGATTATCCTTATCATGGGATGGCTAAGTAGGAGGGTAGAGAATAGGATTTTTGGTGCACTTTCCATCATAAATGGTCATGTCTCCTATTCGACATCCAATATAAGCATCTTCTATTGCTAACCATGGTCTTTAAAGAATAATAGGGTACCTGCCTAGTGTGGCTTTAGGAGAAAGAATCATAAAATCTGTTGGGTACTCCTCGATAACAGCACAAAGTGTGTCACACTTTATAAAGGAAATGACCAACACTGATCCAACATTTAAACTTGAATCACTAAAAAATGACATATATGTTTTGAATTTTGAAATGATGTAAACTACTAAAATATTTTTTTTAGTATATTTTATGTTTGTAGTTTAAAAAATAAACTAAAAAATTATTTTAAACAACTTTTTAATAAATTAACACTATAATTGAGTTGCTGATAAAATGCTAAAAAATGAAGTTGCATGAGACGTCAAACTTTTTATAGTAATTTTTTTTTCTTTCCATTTTTTTGTGTGTATTTATAATTTGAGACTTTAGTGAATGGATATATTTTTTTTTCCAATTTTGATAAATATATATTTTAAAATAAATATTAAAATGTGTGTGAATCGAAAAATGGGACGTCAACTTTCTTTTTAAATATTTATCTAAAATGGGAAAAAAATTATACCATCTTGAAATAGATTATTTTATCTAGTGCATCATATTTTTTTCAAATTTTTTTAATAAGTTTTAGTATTTTTCCTTGGCATTGTAATGAACCTAATATTTTTTGCTGATAACCTACTTTTAGTAAAAATAAAAAATAAAATATAAATAATAATTAAGTTATTAAAATAAATATATTTTTGAAAACTACACTTATGGATCTACAAAAGGGTATTTTTATATTAAAAAAAAAATGTTATTTACATTAGTAGGAGTTATTGAAACTTCAAGTTTTTCAAATAATTTTAGTTTTTGGTAAATTGGACTCAAAGTGGTGATCCATATATTTTTAGCCAACTGTTTTAGTTGAAAAAGTTGTGGAGGTATCTAACTTAGCTAGAATGAATCTTACTAGATCATATGTTTGACGAAAAATGATTTTTAGTTAGAAATACTTAAATTTAGCTGTGTTGATAAGTTGGATAAAAGTGTAACACAACTTTGTGATTTTACCCTCCCAAGAGTCTAGAGTTACTACGAGATCTTCCACTATACCATGAGGCATAATAGTAGAACTGTCAGCAAGCTGCAGGATAGTAAGAGTAGGTCTCATGCTTACAATATTTAGTTGTTGTAGGATGTCCTTGGTCATAATATTTATTGCTGCTCCCAAATCAATCAAAGAATTATTTATCTGCATCCCATTTATAACAATGCCTACCAGATGACTCCCTAGGTCATTATACTTGGGAATAGTCACTTTCCCAAGCATGATGTCAGCAAGTTGTCCCACCACATGAACTATAGTGGGGTCTTTCTTCTTCCTGCCAGGATTCTTAAGGCATGCTTCCTTGATTGCTTTGCCATATATGGGAACATCTTTTATGGCCTGAAATAGAGGTATCTAGACACATATATGCTTCAACTGATCTAGAATGTCAAACATTGTGTCTTCCTTTTCTTCCTTTTATTTTACAGTTTCCAACCTCTGAAGAAATGGTGGTTCTGGCTCAGTCTACTTGACTGGAATTGGTTCAGGATTTTTATGTGCACCTGACTAAATGGGTACATTCAGAGGCTCCTCCTCTTCCACATGAAGCTCAATGATAATAGGTGTGGAAGGGTCTAGAAAAGTAGTTCATGAACGCAAATGAATGTCACTTACATTCACAACATATGCAGGGAATTGATTTGGATCAACAGAGTACATTGGTTGTTGTTGTGGTTTATTATTTGGGTTAGGTGTGGGATGGGTTGGTAGCTAAGTAGGTTTAGGTGCATTTTAACTTGAATTAGTAGGAGGAGGCATTATAGCGGGTTGATGGAGCTGAGAAGGTGGATGCATGTAATTGGTTGACTGGTTTGGCCATTGTTGTCCTCCCCTTCATTGAGATGTTTGCTGCCAACTTCCTGGAGGTGGCTGCCAATTTCCTTGAAACTGCTACCACTGGGGTGGAGATGTTTGGTGATTGGGTTAAGAATGTGGAAGGTTACTCCAAGGTTGTGGTGGATATCCTCCATAATTGGATGGATATGGATGTTTCCATTGATTACTAGATGAATAAGAATTGAAATATGGCCCAACAAAATATAGTGGATCAGGTGGCATACCCTGCCTTGGAGCACAAGGCCTCCTTTGTGCAATATAGTAGACTTGGTCATCTTCACCCTGGATTAGCTTGAACTCAAGTTCCATCTATTTGCTGTCAATAGTAGCTATCATCTTGCATATGTAATCCTTCTTCTTTTATCTATAATGAGGGCAATATTCTGCCAACATTGTCTCTGCCTCCTCTTGTTTCTTCTTTGCCTAAAGTGAATCCAGCTGAGTAGCTAGATTGTTTATGATGTTCTACTTGAAATCTTCCAGCAAGTGAGTAATCTTTATCCTTGAAACTCCACTGGTAGATGACTTACCCATAGAGGATTGGTAATCTCTCCCCTTCTTTGAAGCTACCCTAGAATAGTTTTGACAGATCTTCTTGATATCCTCCCAAGGAACTTGAGTGATATCTCCTCCTCCTATCAAGTCTAAGGCATCCTTACAACTCTCATTAATTCCTCTCAAGAAAATCAGCTTTTTTGATTCTTCATTGAATGTATGGTGTGGAGATTTTTTTAGGCAAAACAAAAACCTTGAAATATAATCCTTCAGGCTCTCATCCTCCTTTTGCTGCATTCTAAAAATAGAATCTCCTCTCATGTCATTGCCCCTACAATACTCTTTGTATTTATCAAGGAACTTTGTCTTCATGTCCTCCTAGGTTTCCACAGGATCTTTGCCTAGGCTCATGAACCATCTTAATGCAACTTCTTTCAAGGTGGTAGGGAATAGCTTAAGCCTATGGGCATCAATGGTATAGTCATAGCTTTTGCAGAGTACATCAAACTCAAACAAGAATGTATTAGGATCTTCTGTGACAAGTCCATAGAACTTAGGAAGAATTGAAGTAGGGATATTTTTGAGGTTGTCTACTTCATTCCGATGAGAAATGGGGAAAGGAAAAGCTGATTGGTTAGCTCTGTTAGGTCTATTTCCATTTGCATCACCCATTCCTGCTTGATGAAATTCTAAAGCGAGGGGGTTCTCAATCTAATTTTGATCTTCAAAGGAAACTTCAGAACTAGTTAGATCTGGAAATGTATTAGAAAAAAGGTGTGGCTCTTCTTCTTCATCTCTAGGAAGGTTCTGATACTCAACTATTTGGAATAGATTAGGATTGTTAGGAAGGAATCTCCCACGAGCATCTCTTATTCTTTCTCTATGCATATGGTATCAACTCACTATCAACTAGCTCACGCAAAAAAATGGAAAAAAATAGGGGGGTTCATACCTCTTCTAACGAGGGATATACTAAGAACAACTTCCAGAAATACTACAACAAGAAAAACTATCAATGACTCCAAAGAGCTTCCTAGTTTGACACCATCCCCGAAAATGGCACCAAAAATGTTGGCCTCCTATAATGGTTTTAACAACTAAGCCTTTACAACTATGATTCATAGATTGGACATCCAACCTGAATATCTATCTCAATCATCATGAAGGTGCATTTAAATTATCAACCCAGGGACATAAACTTGAAATAGGTCAGCACTGTATGTGCACTAGGAATCCAAAGTAGCCACATTCATCCTACATCTTAAGAGAGGTGCAATACTGAAAGTAAATTGTCTAGAAGGAAATAACATAAATGTTGAAAAATAACCATTAACTAGACCAAACTGAAATGCATATGAAAAATGAAAATCTGGGTGAACAAAAAAGAAACTACTATGTCTGCCTTGGCTACATGAATAGTCATAGAGTTAAATTCTAGTGGTTGCAGGAATAGTCAATGCTAGATTTTTAACTAATTACTAAAAATAAAATAACAACTAAACTAAACTAAGGTACAGGATGGAATACTCACCAAGTGGGCCCCCTTGGACAAGTATTCCCTAAAACTAAGATAGACTCAAATGCATGAACTTATAACTTCATTTTTATTTAGTAGAAAAACATGAGTATAATCAACATAGTTGTATTGTTGAAAAACTAAGAATGTGACTACATCAGTAAATTAACATTCTTTGACTCCATAACTTCCAAAAGGAACATCAAAGTCCTTATTTATCCAACCACTAAGCTAGGCAGTCTACTCCAAAAAATGCGGAGGATGCCACATTAGGGAAAGTTAGAAAATGAGCAGGGGAAACTACACATGCACAACACCTGTTAGGCATGATCTCCTTAACTCGAATCTGGCACAACACTAATTCCAACGCATGCTCAACAACATTTAAGACCACTACAAGGCGGTTACAATATGATGCATGAGGAATATCCAACCACTGAGAGTCTTCTATCCATAAATGACCACCCTATTTGACCGATATAGCACACGACCAGCTAGCAAAATTTTCCTGAATTGTAGGCCTCAAATTATCTGCATTACAACATGCACAACAACTGCATATCCATAATCATCTTAAAATGACATTCATTAATCACATGCAAATAAATAATTCACATAGCATGTCAATATCATTTGAAAGCTTATGAAAATAAATTCATGTCTAAGGTCTATGTTTCAAGGAAATATTATGAAATATCAACTCTCAAGCATCAAAGTCTTATGTTATTGTAGGAAATGGAAAAAAACCCTATCAATAATTAGACCATAAACTAGACTAATTAGAGATCAGGTTAATCAAATTCCTTCATAAAGATGGGTATGATGCACCTGAAAGCATCGTTGACACTGATGATGGAATTTTCATACCTCCCATAGGGAGTATTGTCCTGTTGGTCCTTGTTAGACCTAAATCTGTGAACCTTAAGTATGACATCATCTCAAGGTCTAAAATCTTTAGGGTGAAGCTAGGCATCCTCTGGCTGATAGCTATGAATGCAGTTCCCTCGGTTGTACACAAGTGTCTAAAATTCATTAATGGAGGTTCGGTACATGTTGTCCATGGCACCGGTTATAGACCACCGGTTGCATGTGGAAGCTATACCTTAGATTAATTTTGGCTTGCACCTATTGGTCCTCTCCCACTAAGGAAGGACCTCCTATATCACACATATCAAAATTATAAGAAAGGACATTCTAGGCCAAAAGTGAGATACCCTCCTTCACTTTATGTTGTTTCGCATAGAGCTTGCCTGAAAGGTGATAGTGATGTCGCTAAATCACGTAGAATAGAAGAGGAGAAGTGGTCTCGAGATCCTCCTTCTTCCTCTACTGGTATTTAGCCTAATGCTTCCTCTCGCTCTATTGTGGTACCATCTACTTTTGTCTCGCATTTGTGAGAGAATCCCATGGTGCCCACTTGGCAAAAGGCCAAGCATCTTGCGTTTGAGCTTCCTGTCTAAACCACAAAGCCTAGGCCGATTCGGTATGGTAGACAAAAATCCCCCCATGGAGAGTCCTCTATGTCCTAGCCTCCATGGCCTCCTACTATTCCTACTCCTAAAATAGTGAACGAGAAGAGGCCCACTATCGAGGCACTAGAATCAATTTCCCTTGCTATTTTTGAACCTGTCCCTTCTGCTCCCATCCAGGAGTATATCCCTCCATTGAAAATAGCTATGGAGGACACTCCCATGGTTGAGCAGGATCCCTTTGTTCCTTCGCAAGCTCTGCCTTCTAGTTTGAAGAGTCATAGAAACTGCCTTGCGCATGAGTGCAAGCGCTGGCGAGAGTATCTTCTAGCTGAGGAAGCCGCCTTATAGAAGAAGGAAGAGGAGATGACCACTCCTATATAAGGACGTCTTGTTGTGTCCTCCTCTCTCTACCCTTATGTTTCTATTCAAAATAACTTTGTTTCACTTTCGGCTTCCGCTGCGAGTGCACATGTTCCTGGTAAGGTGCAGGTGTTCATCACTCCTTCGGTGGATCCGCCTCTACTAACATCTATTTCAGATGTCTCGCCTTTCCCAAAACCCATAGATATGATTAACACTTTAGTTGTATCTGTTATGGTTCTTTCTTCCTCTTCCTTATCCTTTCTTGCTTCGTCTGTGGGGAGTTTGCTTCCTCCAATGAAGAAAAAGGTAGATAGTGGTCTCTCCAACAACAAAGGACATAAGAGGAGCCCACCTTCTCTGAAAGGTGGTATCACACTGACTTGTTCTGTCCTAGTGAGAAAACTAGTCCCAACCTCTTCTGAGTTCTTCATCACTCCCGAATCTCTCGGTGAGCCTGGCGGTGAACCTCGGGTAAAAATACCTCCATCTGTCGAGTTAAAACATGGCACTCTCGTTAAGTGCATGTTTAATTCAATGGATGGAGTTTTGACCTTGTCAGTTATCTTCACAAGGTTGTTGACCTTGGACCCACAAGAGTTGAGTGACAAAGACCTCACAGGTTCTTCCTTGGCCCTTGTTGCGGGAGGATCATAAGCACCTCCCCTTAACATTACACCATTGTAGGCTCGTCATCCTTCCCCCTATGATGACCTAGAGTGGGAAGCTGGTGACCTCTAGGTTGACTAGTGTTAGGGGGAGACCCTCTTCTTGATCTTTATATTAGATGTGTGTGTGTGTGTTGTGATGTGCTTCCCTCGTGATCATGCTATACATGCCTGGATGACCCTCATCAATCCTATTGGTGATTGGATACATGCATGGTGTTTGCATTGTAAACCTTCTTCTATTTGTATCATCATTCTTCCATGTTTATGATTGAATTTTGGAAAATTGGGGACAATGCAAAGTGTAGGGGGTATTTAGGCTTCCTTCCACATTGACCCAATTTTTTATTTTTACATTGTCTTCCATGCATTCTTCCTAATCTGGTTGGGGATTTATGATATTTCACCTCGCACCTTGGTTACCTATTATATATATAAACAAAGGCAGATCTAACCCCGTGAAAGCAAATCCCCATGTGCCCTTTGTTCATGTTCTCTTCCCTTTTTCTTTATCTTTCTCTCTTCTTTACTTGAGTTGTCCCTCTTATGTGTGACAACACCACTTCTACATTACGTGATCTTTAGAAAATGATTTTTTTTTCCTAACAAATATTTTCTCAAAGACCCCTCCACACACTTCTTTGCTAGAATTGCATTCTCAACTTGAAACCCTAATGGAACATGTTTCCTTCATCACAGGTTCATAAAGAGAGGACTTGGAAACCTTCCTTCGAAGCGGGAACACCTTTGATCTTCCCCTCATGTGGGGGCATATCCTTCCTTTTGAATTCCTGGATGAAGTGAACATCTTTCAAAAGGATTCCTTGATGATGAATCAATTTGAGAAAGAAGGAATTGGCTCTTGAACGGTGTGTCCCTTGAGTGGACCCCTTCCTTTTTGCATTGAGTTCCAATGGACCCCCTCGAAAATCCTTTTACATCTTGGCGTCTAGTTCAGGGGCAACCCGACTAGACCTGTCTTAGCATCTAGCCTAGGGGCAGCTCAACTAGACTTGTTGCCTATCTTTTCATCTAGACTAGGGGAAACCCGACTATACCTACTTCACATCCTTACATCTAGCTTGGGGGTAGCCTGACTAGAATTCACTTTTCAAATAGTGCATCCCTTGAGTAGACCCCTCTTCCTTTTGAAGGGTTCTCAAGGGACCCCTTTTAAAGTCTTCCAACTTGGTGATGGTCTACATGACTATCCATTCACTAGCCTACACAACCACTTTGTGACGTGTTCTATATGTGGGTAAACATGTCACCATTCTTGAATTTTCTGAGTCCCCTTTGCTTGGTCTCCCTCACGGTCGAGTTCTTGGGGGATACCTTCCTTCCAGCTCTATAGGTCTATAAGGCACTTTCCTGGTTTCCTTCATGTGAGAGTTCTTGAAGGATACCTCCCTTGTAGGTCCGTAGGCTTGTGAAGCACTTTCATTCTTTAGATTTATAGTTCCACATGAGTGATGGAGCCTTTTTATTGTCCTGCACTTTCGAGTTAGCTAGACCATGATCTGATTCCTCATTAATACATGTATACATCTCTAACCCCACTACTTCTTCAATCTACTTTACCAAAACACTCATCAGTATTCGTGCTCACTAAATTGGGGGAAAAATGTATAGGAGCAAATTTGCATCCCTAATGCAAATTCCCCTTCTACCCCTCTCCACTTTAGAAAACAAAATTGAGAGGCTTAATTCCACATAAGCTTGTTGATTCCCATTCCACTTGACACTCATTTTGACTATTAGTAGAGGCATTTCTGTCGGGGATGCCCACATGGTGTGCTTACGTCCTTGTAAAATTCTCATGACTGGAGTCTACAAAGTCGTTACACTTCCTATTGGAAGTTGAATTTTAATGCCTCCCTTCAGCTGTCTGACCTGAATATGGCTGTTTCTTGACCTCCTTTCTTCATATTCTCCATTCATTTATTCATTTTCATCTCTTCACAGTCTCTAGACCATCTTTACATGATCTCTCAGCATTCTAGCATTCATCAACAAGCATTGCAACAACATTTCACACCCTATAGCAATAATCTCTTCACTCAATCACTTCAATAGAGAAAGTGTAGGATGACTCCATTGCAACAGAGGCTTGATTCCCTCTCATCTTTCTCCTCCACTAGCCTTGAGCACTTTGGATGGAGGTGGTAAGCTCCTCACTCATCATCTTTATTACTTGGTTGAGTTAGCACATTACCATTTTGTAGTGTCTTTAGTGTAATTTTCTTGTATTTCCTTCTTTATCACATTATTTCTACATCGTTGCAAACTTGGCTGTCTATGGAAGCGGAAACACCAAAATGGGGGTCTGACTGAGGTAGACCCCTAGAAATCCCCCCAAAATTTCTCCCCTTTTCTGTGTGTAGGTGGAGAGATCTTGGAGCAAGCTGGTGAAAGGATTATTATGTGAGACCGTCTTCATCAAGCTTGTGGTAATATACTTCCTTTATCACATTCGTCTTTATGTTTCACATTTCATAGTGTTATTCTACACCTTTAGAAAATCTTAAACTAGGATGCTAGTCTGTTCTATAGAGGTTAGACCTTGTCTCCTCGGTTTTCTAGCCATACGTATGCTAGCGCACCTGAGAGACACTAGCACGTCGTGATGTCATCCTAGAATTATACTTCTATCCTCTGATAGAGAGCTATTAAAGACACATAATTGACCCTAAAAACAATCTCGCTTAGTCTCATTTCAATTGTCAAGTTTGAAGAATGATCGAAGGACCTTATAGTCCTCATCATTCTCATCCCGTTTATCCTAACACTCCTAAGTTAAACTGAGGTAAGTTAGGGCAGCCATACTGCTCTTGGCCTTTCGTGACCTGGGGCCTTGGAGTGGTTGGTACCCCTCTCTTACATGTTGATCAACCTTCCCAACTGCAACTATATCTCTCCTATAAAAATCCCACATTATTACAGGATCTGGTGTGAACGTGACACTTTTTCTTGCTCCATCATGTGTGATCTAATAGATAGAAAGGATATTGGTTGACAATGAAGGCACACAAAGAACATCATTGAATTTTTTTTCATCCATGTCAATGGATCCCTTCCCACAAACACACATATATGTGTTGTTCACCATTAGGATGGGTGGTGATGAGAAAGTCTCAAATGAAGAAACATACTCTCTTGTGAAGCCATGTGATGTGAAGCTCTTGAATTGAGTGTCCACCTCTTTGAATTAGAATCTGCAACTGCAACAAGTTATTGCCCCATATTTCTAGTGGAATTTGATAAAGAAGAATATGATGAACCCTTTGATGATGAAGATTCATTGATTTGATGGTTCTTAAGAAGATGCTTCAACTCATCAATTTGTTTTGAATAACATTTGTGTTCATCATGCCTCGATTTCTTGCAATATGCACATGTAGGCTTCTCCTTCTTAGATGATTCCCCTTTTGAGGGAGAGGATTATGATTCTTTATGTGGCTTGTTCTTTTTCTTCTATTTCTTCTTACCAAGATTATCTTATTCTTTTTGTACCTTAGATTCAATAGCCAACAATTCTTGTGACTTGGAAGACTTGATTAGACCCATGTTCATTAACTTAGCTTCCTCTTGGATTAGAAGATTTACAAAGTCATCAAACTTAGGATCAACATATGATGACCCCACAAAAATCCAATTTGTATGAAAGCTAGATAAAACCATTGAATACTCAGGACCAGGCTTGTATAACATATTTAGAATCAATTGTAAATCCTCTTTATCAATGTTACAAGATTTTAGCTATGTTCGTAGTTGCTTAACTTTGGAGATGTAGTCTTGGATGTGGTAAAAAAATTTACAATCAAGATTCATCAAATCATTATCAATCTGATATCCCCTAATCTTGTCTATTTTACTATATAATTTTTCAAAAGCCTCCCAATCCTCTTTAAGTGTTTTACATGATTCAAAATGAAATTGTAAATCAAATGAGACTAATGAACATATGCATCCAAGTTTTTTCTCATGATCGAGCTCCCATTTTTCCAATTCTTTGGCATCAATAGGTTGAGGAATGGTTTTCTTTAGATATCCTATTAGACCTTTCATCGTGAGATAGTTCCATACTAATTCTCTCCATGTAGCATAATTATGTGGAGTTAGGATTTCAATTTTAGATTTCCCATTGCAAGAAGACAAACCAAGTAAAAGAAAGAAATCAACCTCTGTGAGATTACCCCCCAAATTACTCAATCAAGAAACCCCCCAAGAAAATATGACTTGTGGCACTTTATACTTAGTGCGATTATAGTTGCCACTTTTCAAAAACAACAAAGTGGACTTGATCTTAGTGCTTACAAATTGCCAAATTAGGCCACAAGCTCAAAGTAAATTTTTTACAAAGAATGAGATCAATC
Source organism: Sequoiadendron giganteum (assembly GCA_007115665.2). NCBI lineage: Eukaryota > Viridiplantae > Streptophyta > Pinopsida > Cupressales > Cupressaceae > Sequoiadendron > Sequoiadendron giganteum. The sequence goes on along the minus strand of VCHN02000014.1, from coordinate 139,446,597 downwards.
TGATCCTACCACTATAAATTACTCAAAAAATTATGCACTAAAAAAATGACTCAAAAATGTTATCATAGGAGCAAGGATGAAGCTCCTAAAGTTCTAAAAAAGAGGATGACTTAGCAACACCTATGAGAATCTATAGTTTTTTAAAAAACTAAACACCAAAGTCAAAATCTGATGAAACCACCATAAAGAGCACAAAATTCTATCCCAAATCAAAAACAATTCTTGAGAAAATGAGGTTGTATGAGCAAGTTATGGGTCTTCGAAGTTGAACTACAAAATTGAAAACTTCATTAGTGAGGGGGGTAATTTTCTTTTTGAAAATTTTGACGTCATTGTTGACGTAGGCTAATGTTAGCAAAACCGGTGATTAAAATTGATGGTAGACTGGTCATCACCAAGCAATGTGAGCTCGAGTTGATGGAATATTTTTGGAATATTCCTTCTGACAGAATATTCTTTAGGAATATTCAACTACTTGAAATATTTGCTAGAATGACAAAACATTCTTCTTTTATTTGCTGTATGTACTAATTTTTTTAGTGGGTTTTATTTTTGAACTACGTTAGTTTATTAAACCGGTCACTGCCAATTTGGTGGGCCGTGGTGGGCTAGTGGCAATGTGCCATGTGGCAGTCTCTACCACTACCTATGGTAGGTAGCATAGAGTCGTATTTGTTGATGTAGGTATGACCTACAAAATAAAAAGTCCGCAAAAATTTATTTCCTTTGTTTTTTTTAAATTAAAATTTTCTAAAAAATCTTATAAAAAAATCAAAATATTTAATTTTTTTTAAAAAGCCGATTATAAAATTTCAACCGTACCTGATAACATTAATGGTGACTTGGGGGCTGTATGGTTCCCTGGGCAATTTTTTTTTCCTTGGCAGACAACTCCAAATTAGATGATTTAAAAATTGATCTTAGGGTTTTTGGCCCTTCTAGACGTGTTGGCAGGGTCGATTTTGACCCAAAGTGCTCCAAAATTGCAACTACCTACTAGATTAGAAAACCACACTTCAGTTTCAAACCCTCATAGATCTGGCCTCGTATGTATAATTTAGAAAAACAAAAGGCATAACTAACTTTCTCGAATCCTCTAATCTCAATGGTGAGCTCAAATTTGCACCAACGAGGTCCGATTTGAACCTACAATAGAGAGCCACAAAGAAGAAAATCCCAAATCTGGTATTTCTTTCATTTTTTTTCGATTCTCTAGATCATCATTCGATCCAAGAGAAGAGCATACTCAAATTTTTAATATTTACCGAGATCTCTCAATAAATACTAACAAGAAGCAATCCCACAAGCTCTGATACCATGTGAGAGTTGGTATAGAATAAATCTACACCATGCAAGATTTGGCTGAAGATTATAACCGCCCGAGAGATAGGCACTTCATGAAAGAACAAGAGAGATCAATATGCAATGTTCAAGATTTCAATGGAATTGATTATCCAAGAATATGATATACAATGAATGAGACCACCTATTTATATAGCCAAGGTGAGACACATGACTAAATAGGATTATGACAAGTGTCTTAATCCTATGACACGTGACAACTTATCACAACTACCTAGGACACGTGTTACAAGTCAAAAGATAATATCTAATGACAACTAACACCTTCTAGAAAGATTCCTTCTTAGAACCTAAGTATACTTAACATGTAAATGAGTCCCCTAATACCCTAGTAAGGAATTGAATAGGTACAAGAATTTGTTTACACATACACTACCTCTCTTTTTTCTTCAATTTTAGATAGATACATTATTATTTTCTCCAACACATCTTTAATGGTCATTTACAAATTTAATATTGAGAGTTTGAGAGGAATAGGTATAACACAAGTTCAAACCCATACACCAATTCAAAAGGGGACATACATATAGCTCTCCTGGAGTAATTTGATTTTCCCACAAAGAATCGTGCAATTTTTTATACCAATTTCTCTAATTTTCGTCAACCATTTTCTAAATAATAGTAACTAGGTTCTTGTTGCTTGATTTGGCTTGACCATTCCCTTGAGGGTAGTAGTTAGAAGAACGAGACAAATTGATGCCATAATCATAACAAAAAAAGAGAAATTTGAATAGAAGAAAAATTAGGGGTATTGTCAATGACTATCTTTTATGCACTCCAAACTTGACTATAATATTTTCTTTAATAAATTTGCATACTATTTTAGAGGTTGTGTGTTTCATTAGTATAGCTTCTACCCATTTGGTGAAATAGTTTGTAGTAGTCAAAATGTGAGTATGGAATGTATTGGAATGACTACATGTCAATAGAACTCAGGGAATGTGTGGAAATGGGTGTCACCTTGGACTTAGGTCTAAGTTACATGTATTGGAAGTCTCATGATTAAGTGAAAATTTCAATAAAGAATCTAATCCATCTTGGTGTATTCTAGAACATAGGGAATAAGTTATGTTGTTTGAAAATAATCAAATTATAATGTTAGATAAATTTTATGGAGGGTAATGTGTTGGGATTGACAATTAAAATAAATGGGAAATTTGAAATAAATTAAACTTAATATCTAGTTTGAAATTTGATAATGAAAATGAGATCTAATGTATGTTAGAAATTGATTTGTTATGGTGTTAGAATTTTAATGTTTTTTGAGATGAATATTTTAGATTTTTAAAGTTAAAATAGATGAGGGAACCAAACCAGATTGTGGGAGATTTCATGGCCAAGAGCATTTGGAGATATTTGGAGGTAGTTACGCCTTGGCTCCACTGGTCTAGCTCTAGTTTTCATGATGGTCTTTCGCTCAATCAACATAACGTATGGTGGTCACCTCTTTTTGATAGTAATGGTCAAACTATGGCCAAGTCACCTTGACTTAAGGCATTAAGATTTCACAAGAAAGGTATCAATACCTTGCAAGACATGTTTCATAGACCCATGATGCATATCCTATCGTGGGATGATTTATGTGCTCATTATAGGCTTCAAAACTAGGACTATGACACCTATGATGGTTTGGCGAATGAAATTTTGGTTGACATGCTTCATAAGGTGGGTATTCATGCCACCAAGCCCTGGTGGAAGGATTGGAAGTGGTATCTAGACACCCCTTTTAGGAACTACAAGCCTCAACTTGGTTATATGTGGCTTTCACCCTATTTTCCTATGGTTGACAGTTTGAACCAACGGTGGCATCTCTAGTCTTATGTGTCTGTTTGGTGTAAAATATTCTCTACCACTTGGTTTGCAAGTGTTGAGCCAAAGATTTCCCACTTTTCTTGGTGTATTATTTTCCAAATCTTACCTGTGGGGTCTCGGCTTGTCCACTTGGGGGTCTAGGACCCTCGTTTTCCATTCTGTGGGCAGGAAGAGTCATTTAAGCATCTTTTTTGGTTTTGTACTAGAGCTCAACAATTATGGAATTAGATTCATGACTTCTTTTGTTTGTTCAAGCTAGATCCATTTTCTTGGCATATGATTCTACTGGGTGATTCACATAGGCTTTCCATAAAGTATACCCAAATTTGGCACACTTTCATGGTGGAAATCCTCTTTAGTATTTGGAAAGATAGAAATTCATGTGTATTTTCTCACAACCAGATTTATAAATATGTATCTATAATATAAATAAATTATTTGTTCTAATGTTATTTTTCATATTCAAGTGCAAGAAAATAAAGTTGTGATTGAATTTTCTCACCTCCAAGTGCTTTTGGACCACTAGGGAAATGCCCCTTGCACTGTGGCTTGTGTTCCCTCTTTACATACCTCTTCTTACGACTGGTTGCACCCACGGGGCTGATGATGGAGTGGCTCTGCTCGCCCCCTCTCTCAGGCTCCTCATTGTGGCTCTCACCATCCTTGGTGGTTGCATTCTCCTCCTCCATGAGCTAACCTGGGGTGGCCCTCTAGAGGGGTGGTGGGAGGTGGTGTTGGCACTTTTGGGTGGCCCATTGATAATGCTCCTGGTAGCAGTTTTGGTTGGTCGGATAATAAAATGGCCCCCATGTTTGGACTAGCAATCTTGCCCAGATGTGAGGATAAAGAAAAATAAAAAGAAAAAGAAGATGACAATGGTTGGGGTCCTTCTGATGTCACTCCAGACCCTACTGATGTATGGGGAAAGAAACCAGATGATAGGGACCCTCCACCCTCTGTTGGAACTGCTATGGCTGCCTGATGGCCTTTTATTTTTACATGTTTGTAATGTTTATTGCTTTCTAGGCTCGACCCATGTGATACTAAATTTTGGGTTCTGCCCATATGACTCTTGGGGTGTGCCCTTTTACCACCCACCTTTTTTTTGTGAATATATTTCTATCTTTATAATTAATATATATACATTCCTATTCATAAAAAAAAAATTATTACATTTATTTTTGTTTCAACTATGGATATGAGTGTACCTTTGAACTTATGGATGGACTTAAGTTGTAAGTATACATTTGATCCAATAGAGTGTGAATTGTTGGAATTTTATCACCTTAATATTTTATGCCCAAATATGTATAATGACAACTAGTGTTTAAGGACACCTTTGTGAAATTTACTAAACTTATAGGGTCAAGTTATCATCGACCATAAAATTAATATATCAACTTTATAATTCTAAGTTGTTTGATTGGAAAAGGGGATCTAGGTCTTAAATCACACTTCTTCCAATATGACAATTGGGGGAGGATTTTAAATGATCTCAAAACCCACTTGGCTACAAACCCCAATGGAAGAGATAAAATGGTGGACTAAGGTTTTAATCCTCTATGATGGGATGATGTTGATTGTATTAATTTGTTATTAATTGATTGAATTTGATAATGCAATGATGTTCCCATTTGAACTATGGAAATGCAACAAACTTTTGAGATTTCTAGAAAACACAAAATTGGAAAATAGAAATAGAGTTCAAAATAGTAGAGGGTGGATATAGAAGAACTTGGCATATAAATTTGGGCCTGAAATAGTTGGATAAGGGCCATGGGTTCCCTAGACTAGGTAAGAACTATTTAAGATATGATTTCACTCTCCTATTACACTTGATCTATAAGTTCTCTTTTGGGATCATTTTCGAAACTTCATTTGTCGTTGATAAAATCCACTTTCCTTGACTTGATGATTTGTAGGGATTAAATGCATGAATGAGAAATTAGCCTTCAAATCTTTCTCTATTTTACTTCAAATCTACAAATGCACACATTAAAGAGGGGGAAGGGTTGTGTCATATAGGACTTGCATAAGTAAAACCCCATTTTGGTATTTCTACCTCTACAATAGCTATGATGATGTAAAAAGTGTAAGATCGAAAATTAGAAACAAAACCTAAATCCTAAATAGCAACCATGAAAACCATAAAAATTAAGCAAATAATTCTGACCTACTAATGAAGTATGAAAAAGAGTGCAAGAAATAAAATAAATCAAGAAAATGTTATACCTTCTCACATCAATGTCATTTTACATCCATTGTTCTTCTTAATCTTTCTTTTCAAGTAGTTATTGTTTCTCTTAGAATCATTGTGTACAATCGCAATAAGCTCGAGATGATAATGGTTGCAAGATTTCAAAGTTAATGGTTAGCTTTGAAAGAGGATGAGGGTCAAATTTATAGAGGATGTAGGCTCAATTGATGTTTAGGATTTGATAGAAGATCAAAGGATGAGATTAGAGGAGAGAATGGGAAATTTTCCATTTTCATTCATGAAAGGATAATAATGAATTATTTGAATTAAAATGATGGATAATGGCGCACATGAAGTTTCCAACTTCATGCTTTGTTAACTGATGAACATTGAAGAGGTTTCTAAAATGGGGAATAGCTAACTAGTGAGAGAATATTGAAATGCTAAATTAAGACTAAGTTAACTAATGATGGAAGATTGAGTTAACAAATGATGGAAGAAAGAGTTGAATAGAGAAAAAAGAGGAGTTATGAAACACTTAACTAGAAGAGAAAATGGAAAGATGGAAGAGAGAAATATGAAAAGTCTTAATAAAAATAAATAAATAAAATTTATTTATTTCCATCCTCATATGAATAATTAAATAAATTAACATATTTATTTAATTATAGAAGAAATTAATGATTAAGTAATTAATTAATTAAATTACTTAAGAGGAAGGTTAAATAATTAAATAAATAAAATTATTTAATTACTAATGGAAGAGGAAGGACTAAATTGGGGTTAGAAGAAAGGGGTTAATCATAACTAAATAAAATTTAATTAGGTTAGATGAAAATTAGCAGAAAAATGTCATTGAAGGCATATGATGATTTTTAGTGTCTACATTTTGCCCCTCTTTGAGACAATTTGATTTTTAGCATTGTTTACAAGAAATTTTGAGAAGCCTTGCCTCAGCGTGCTCTGACAGTGGTGGAATAATATGGTGCTCCCTCCATAAATTAGGAAAGAATCTAGAAATTGAGCCAAATTTGTTGACAAGATAGAAGAAAAGGTTAGTAAGATGTGAATAGTTAGCTTGATAAAATTGGATATGGATAAGCTTGACTGTAATTGATGAAGGTTGGAAATGGGTTGATGGATAGACTTTGAGCTTTTATTAGTGCATGATTACCATCATAGAGTGTTTTTATTTTGAAATTGGATAACCTACAATGAGGTATGGCATACCATGGTGCCAAATGCTATCCCTTTGCATAGATAAAAATATTGTAGACAAGGAGTGTTGTGACTCATACTAGTGACAATAGAACCGTCCTAGAATATGTGAGGGAGTAACCACAAAGCATGTTGATCATAATACATAAAATAATTAGATAATATTTAACTTGCATAGGATGTTTTGATTATGCCAAATGGAATGCCAATCAAATACAAGGAACCTTGTTGCCCCAACAATATTGTCAAGACAAACCACAAACAAAAACCGAGAAAAAATCATTATCTTGTTACAAGGTGTCGCCCTTGGTCTCCTTGGCATGGGCCAGCACAATGCTCGGGCTTCGTGACATGGTTTAACCACCTCCTATGGATCTTGGATCTTGTATAAATCCAGCGGTTGTATTAGGCATTAATAGGTTGATCATTTGTGCAATGATAGTTGTCTTTGCAACAATTGGTATCAAAGACGAGGTCACAAGTTTGAACCCCTCGCTTGCACTAGGGGGGGATTGTTGCAAGGTGTCACCCTTGGTCTCCTCGGTGTGGACTAGCATTGAAATCAGGCTTAATGACATGGTTTAACTACCTCTTGTGGATCTTGGATCTTGTATAAACCCAATAGTTGTATCGGGCATTAACAGGTTGATCTTTTGGTGCAACAATAACCGTCTTTGCAATAGATCCATCCTCGCTCCTCCAATCACTTGTGGATATCCTTGAGTAGTATAGGAACATGACATAAGATAAATCAAATAAAATACAACTCACTAGACCAAACAAGTCAATAACCATGTAGATATCCTTGCCGAGGATGAGTGATTATTGATAAGATTCTAAAGATGGTGTCTGGTTTTAGGCACAAAGCATCTCGTATAAGACATCTTGTCTAGTTTCTTTGATGCAACAACTTGTATAAGATGAATTTAACTGCTAACAATAGATGGTGTTGATTAGGCAATTGATTAGTTATTCTTGAGGGATAGTTTGATACTTTTCCTATTATTTCATAATTTATTAAGCTCAATGTTTTATGAGATGTTTTATTTATGTCTGATCAAAGTGCCAGTCTCAGCAATGAATGATTTATTATGGAAGGTGAGTTGTGATGGGTATAAAGCTTATTATGGATTGTGGATAGCTTATAGGTAATCGTTATGTAAGGTGGATTGCTTATGAGTGATCGATGTTTTTTTTGAATATTTTGAACATTTTTAAATGTTTAGAATTTTGGAATATTTGAGGTTGTTTTTGGATTTTGCATTATTTGGATGTTTTTTGGATTTTTCAATTTTTGAATGTTATTAGATTTTGAGCTTTTTTGAATGTTTTTGGATTTTTTCAATTATTAGGATTATGATATGGATGTGTAGGGATATCAAATACCTTTGAGATCTTATCGCTAACCAAGCTAAATTTGATTGATTTGAATGATTGATTGATGATAGTGAAAATGTTTTTAAGATAGGAACAACATGATGATAGGGAAGGATACATCCCAATGATGATTGATTAAGATGGATCAAGATTTGTAGCTCGACTAAGAACAAAATATGTTAGATAGTTTGATATCATGATAAAGTGTGAGTGAGATGTGATTGATGGGGATTATTTAGATTAATATTGATGGTTGAAAGTGTGATGGAGAAAATGTATTCATGGAATGGTGGGAAATGCTTGACAGTCTTTTTATTTTTTTCAAGGTATTTGATTTTATTTTTTTTGGATTTTTTTGAAAGGTGTCCATATCACAAAGTGAGCTAGAAGACATATATCAAGATTTATTCAAAAGAAAGATGTAATCACCCACCCCCAGTGTCTAGCAATGTATGGAATACTATGAATGGATGATTAGATCAACATGATAGATGTATATGTGAAGGATGGGGAGGATAGGAATTATTGAAATAGATCTAAGATAAAGGATTTTACTTCCAAGGACTATCTTGAAATAGGATAATATATTTGACCCAAGAGAAATGTTTGGATAATGCTACATAGGTGATGGTATGCCAGGGAATAGTATATGATCAAAGGTATGACCATGTCAAGAGTTTTCCAAAAAGAATGGTTTGAAGTATATGCTCTTAGTTTGTATCAAGATAAAGATGGATAGGGAAGATGGATGAAGATGGAATGAATGGATCAAATATTTATTATGGATGGAATTGATAAAATGTTGGATTCATTATGGATAAGATAAGATGCTCTCGACTAGAATGGTGCACATAGATGTTCGATTTTACACATGACACCTGTTTGACAAGTTTTCATCATAGTACTTTCCCAAAGCACCACCAAAGTGGTTTTCAGTGGAGCATAGTTTTTTATCTTTACTTATTTTTATTTATTTATTTATTTAATTTTAATTTTATTTTTGGAATGATGGATGACTGTTTTGAACCATTTGGTTGTGTCAATGATGATGTGCAAACAATATCCTATTTGGAAAAGTTGATTTGCCAAGATACATGCACTTGTATATAACCCCTAAATGTTCTTGTGATAGAGTGCCATTAGAGTCCTTATGATAAAGAGTTGCCATCAGGACATGGTTAATGCATGATTTAGATATTCTATATTTTAAGTTGAATGGTGGAATTTTATGGAGGATATAAAATGGAGATGAATTATTTGATAGTTTGGATTGTGGATCTTTTCTTCTCCAAACTTGGGATAGTGAGAAATGAAATGTGGATATGGAATTTTGAATGGATTTAGGACCAAATTGTTCATAGAATTTTTATGTCGGTGTTGAAGAATTTTTTGAATTGGCAGACATATTTGATGGATGGAGGTCCCTTTTTGATGTTTCCCCATAGTTTCATTGACAAATGGATTTGATATGGATTATTATTTTTATTTTTCTTTGGGATCCATTTTAACTTCATGTATCCACTTTGATTTTTTAATTTTTTTACTTCAATGACCTGATATTTTTCTCTGTAAGGATTATTCTCTTGTTTGCCCTAATTAGTGGTTGGAAAGATGCACAGACAAAAAATTATGATATAGATAGTTAGAGTGCTAGCAACAATTTCATTATAAGGACTCTTCATGAATCCCATGCTGATGTTTTGCTTAGATAAAGTTTCCCCCGCTATTATGAAGGTACCACTAACATGGTTAAATTCCTTGATTTTTGAATAACTGATAGCTTGATGCTTAGGATTTTCAAAAAACTACCCTAGTTCTTTGCCTTGATGTTGCATTCTTTGAGAAATCTTGTTTATAATAAGATATGTGTTATTCTGATAATAAGATGATAACTCTTCTTTGTACCACTGGGAACCTTCAAAGGTGGTATTCTCCTCATTAGTAAGAGAGTTTTCTCTGACAAAGGTAAGTGATCCAATTTTATAGGTTATAGGTGCTTCATCATTATGCAGGGTGTTGACCAAGTCTATAGTCACTTGTTGATTAATATATTCAACCTAAGTTTGAGGAACATTGAATTTTGATTGTTCCTCAAAATATGTTGTTGACTCTAAGTTGATATAAAACCCCTCTTCATGGTTATTTGCTAGAATATGATCATGAAGTCTTGTGAACATAGCTATAGCTTCTTTGTACATGGTTAGTCTAATTGATAAAATACTAAATAATTTAAACAATAACAAGATGAAATGATCAATTCAAAATCCATATTCAATGATATTTAATCTAAACCATAACAAAGATTCATTCTAAAGTAATTAAACATGAAATGAAGCTAAATGAAACTATCTAAGATGCAAGCCAGTGCAATCCCCTTTTGGATTGAGTGCAATTGAGTTAAGGTATGGTGTGGATTGCTCAAATTGATTTATCCATAGTTGATTTGATGCAAAATATTGATGAATTGGTAATGGTGAGGTTGATTCACAAAGGCTCAATAGCTCAAGTATGAAATTGGGTAGAGTAAGGTTGCTCAAATGCTTGCGAATGAATTCTCATGTAAAATGAAGAGTATTTATAGACTTTTGAAATGAATTAATGGTTGGGATTGAATTAGCTAATCAATGCATGAGAGTTGAGGACATGGATCAAAGATAAAATCAAGGGTTGATAATGCATAATGACATGGATCAAGGATTTTAATCAAAGGTCCAAATTGTGTGAGACAATAACAAATCCCTTGATTTTAGGAAGCATGTGGGATATATTTCCATGTGGAGGGAGAAATTTGAATCTGGAAAGGGAATATTCCATGAGAATATTCTTTGAATGATTAGAGGAAAATAACCAATTAAATAATTTAAGAAATTATTTAATTGTGCAAGTGGAGAGAATTAGAGACTTTAACTAAACAACTTAAGAATTATTTAATCAAAATTGTGGATTTATGAAATTTAATTAAATAATTTCACATTATTTAATCTTAAGAGAAGAACATTAGTGTGAAGGTGATAAATTAATCAAATAACATTAATTATTTAGTTAATAGGAAAAAAAAGTGAATTTAACTAAAAAATTGACATTATTTAATTAAATAGATGAAAATAAGTGAATTAGGAGAGAAATGGTGTTAATATATGAAATATTGGTGTATGCTATACTTTGGAAATTTTTAGGTGTCTATGTTTTTCCCCTCTTTGAAGCAAGGTACCTATTGCATTGCTTCAAAGAACTGATATTGCTTAGACTGATACTACTTGGATCAAAATTTATTAATTTTTTACTTTTTTGGATGCCCCATTGTGCCCTAGCGAATGAGGGAATGCTAGTGTGTTGCCCACTCGAGAGATTGAGCAAAAATAATAATTTTCAGGTCGATCTCATGACAAAGCTACGAGAGTGGTTTGACTGTTAAGAGGACACAAGATAAATCTTAAAAAGCTCAGATGTTTGATGTAGACAAGTTTTATGATGTATATACATTCATCATCCATGGGTAGCCTCATGTATATTTTGATGTATATCACACAGATATTCGATACTTGGATAGACATGTTGATATGTATAGAAGAATAAGAATGAGAATAAATATTATAGAAGTATACAAATAATTAGAATGGAGATAATAGAATAGATTAGCATTGTATTGAGATTGATTCAATATTCCAACAAGTATATGATTATTTAAGATTTTATTGGATATGTGATGAGATAAGATAGATGATATTTCTTTTTCTCCTTGGATTAGGCTTAATTTCATCATAGCAATCCTTATTTTTGATATAGAAAATAGACATGATGCACCAAGATATTGAACACAAAGATGATATTGTATCTAATGCATGGAATTTGGCTCTACAAATAGATAGGAGTATCTTTGTTCATACCCAACATCCAAAAACCTTGTTTGATCAAGTGAAAGAATGAAGCCCTCAAAGTAAGGAGACTAATACACAAAAGGTATGAAGAACTTGATATGTCCTAGTCATTTTTTTACTTGAGAATACCCTCACACACACAAGGAAAGTATTCACCAAGGTCATATTACAAGAATAAATGAAAAACACAACAAATAAAAATAATGATCAATGCCCCATTCCTTTCTCTCTAAATCATTTTGTAGATATCATCGAGAGATCATCGATATGGACCAATAAGATAAATCATAAGAAAAGATCAAATGAACAAACAATTAATGTTATTCATATCTCTTGTGAAAGGATGTTTTAGGGTGATTTCAAATGATGATATACGTTGTAGGAGAGATGTATCCATAGGACATGTTATTTGATGTTGATTAATTCTAACAGTTTGATAGGCCATTGATATAAATGTTAATTGACATGTTTGACCATGATCAAGACTTAAGATTTTGTGTTGGAAGTTTTGTGTTTTGATGATTTGTTGTACCTATTTCCATTTGTGTTACCAAAGGTTGATGATGATGATCAATTTATTATGGGTGAAAGTGAGATGGGACGAGTGATTTTGTTTTTAGAGTATTTAAATACTTTTTTTGACTTTTTGAAATGTTTTGAGACTATTTTTGATATTTTGAGGTTATTTGAATGTTTTGAGTTTTATGAAGATATTTGAGGCTGTTTGGGTTTTCAAAGTTTTCTAAATGTTTTTGAATTTTTGGATGTTTTTGATTTTTTAAGTGATTTTGGATGTTTTTTAATTTTTGAAGTGATTTGGATGTTTTTGAATTTTGACATGTGATGAATGTTTTTGGATTTTTTAAATGATACCTAGATCAAGATGTCGATATTACATTGTCAGATATAGGACATGCATCAAGATTTATTTGAAAGCAAGATCAAGTACCTGCCCCCAATGTCTTGCAATATATGGAATGATCTATGCGGATGGATGGATGGATGGATCAATATTTGAAGGATGCCAAGAATTATCTTGTAATAAGATAGCATGTTGGGATAGAGGATGCTTTTTTGGATAATGCTTGATGGATTGGATGATTCTGGATTACTTAAGATATTATATTGCATAGGTTAGGATAGGATCAATGATAATGACCCATGTCAAGATTTTTCCAAAAAAAAGGTTGAAGCATATACCAAACCTTTGTCAAGATCAAGATAATTTGGAAGATGGATGAAAAATTGGATGGTTGGATGGATTTAAGTTTAGATAAAATGGATGAGATGTTGGATTTATTACATGAATGGGATGAGATGCTTCCACTTGAAATAGCACATGCAGATGCTTAATTCTACTCATGATGTCTACTTTCCAATATTACATCATGACACCTACCCAAAGTGCCACCGATGTGGTTTTCACTAGAGGATGACTTTTCTCTACTATTTTCTTGAAGTTTTATGATCATGTCAAATCAACTGGTGGTGTTGATGTAGATACTACTATCATGTTGTGCCAACAATATCCTGCCTAGAGGAGTTTCTTAGCCAAGATATGAGCACTTGAGTGTAGCCCCTAATAATTATTATCTACCTTATTGATATTGGATTCAACCTTACCTAGATGCTTACATCGTTATAGAGTGCCTTTAGAGTCCTTATGATAAAGTGTTTCTTCCAAGACACGGTCAATGCAAGATTTGGATATCATGAATGTTGAAGTGGATTGTGGAATGCGATGAGGAAGATGAGATGTAGAGGGATTGGTTGAAAATTTGGAATATTTGATTCTCCAAACTTGGGATGATGAGTAATGAAGGGCGGATATGAAGACTTGATTAGGACCAACTTCTTGATATACTTTTTATTTCTCTCTTGAAGTTTTCTTTTGTATTGATGGACATTTTTGATGGATGAAATTCCCTTTTTAATTTTTCCCCATAGTTTCTTTGACTAATGGAGTTTGATAGGAATGGTTTTCTTTATTCTTCTTTGGCATTCATTTGTTTTTTCCTTGTCCATTTTGACTTGTCAATTCTTTGGCTTCAATGATTTTCTCTTTTCTTTGATATAGTTCTTTATATTTGTGTTGGTCTCAATTAGTGAGTGGAAAGATGTAGGGGATGATGGTTCTTGATATGGATGGTTGTAGTATTAGTAGAGGTTTTATCATAAGGACTATTCATACTCCCCATGTTGATGTTTGTACTAGATAAAGTTACCCCTAGTATCGTGGAAGTATCATTGACATGATTGGGTTTCATGATTATTGTATAACCAATACTCCAATACTCAGGATTATTGAATATTTCTATTGATTCCAAGATATCATGTTCTTGTAAGCCAAATCCTTTTCTCTAATAATGTTGAATGTCTTCATACTCAATGTCTTCAATCTGAATTTGGGATGCATCATATTTTGATCATTCTTCCAGAGATTTCTATGACTCATAGTCAATGTAGGGATCCTCTTCATGATCACTATAAAATTTAGTTGATTCTGCTATGCTTTGATCATTTGTTAGGATGTCGAGAATAGAAGACTCTTTATCATTGGTGAGAGTAAGGAATTCTTATTTTTGAAGATCATTTATGTGTCCATCAAAAGGAATAATCTCATGGGTAGATGTGTGTGTTCTTGGTATATGGATTTGGTATTCTTTTGGATAAATTTGGATGTCTTGGAAGATACTCACCAAGTCATTGTAGTATTTTGGTGATATGAATTCTTGATCTTAACTAATTTTAGAGTTACCTTCAATATGATTTGGATCAAGTTCATGACATGGATCAATTTAAAAGAAATGATTTCTTTGAAAGGGTTCTTGGATTTCTTTGAAATGTGAACATGTAAGTGATGGGTCTCAGATTAAATTCTCTTTATTAGACATGGGAATCATTTTTTATAATTTTTGATCCTTGATTAGATTTGCATTAAGTGGTGTGTTAAGAATCTCCTCAATATTTGCAACCATGAGGTTGAAGGATAAGATATCTTGGAATGGACCATTGCTAGACACTGATGGAGGATTTTGATCATGTTTTGGAAATGAGTCTTGATGTATGCAGATATTCTCACTAGGTGAAGTAGAGACACTTTCAATGTGATCGTTGGTGGATGAGTTGAATATTTTCCTCAATAATTATTGTTCCTTGGTCAATGAGGTCTTGTAAGAGGTTCTCGAGTTTAATAAAATTTTATGTTTCATGACCTTTTGTACTATGGTATTCACAATAAGCCTTGGCATCATACCACAAGAATTTGAAGATAGATTTGTAACCACCTAATGATTCTAGAAGAGTGATAAGTTTAGCATGGACTAACTTGTTTAACACTATAAGTGTGGAATAAGTAATGAGTAAAATAATAAACAACACTTCTTAATAAGACATTATATCAAGATATTCAACAATAATTAATCTAATTAAAATAGGAAAAATCTTGAAAGCGTCATATTTCTCTCTATCTCCAAAGATTTATTAAATCATAGGGCTCTTAGATTTGGTAAGCATTGTGACTGTTAAAATGCCAATCTAGAGAATGAGATGTTTCTAAATGCAATAATCCAATCCTATATGATGATGGTTAAATTATAATGATGAAGCTACTATACTCTAAATTGACATGGATATGATAAAAGGAAGCTACAATAAACTATGATGCAACCATGATTATGATTACTATTATAAAATGTTATGATTACTTATTGCTAAATGATAATGCTATTGATAAGATGCTTGATTGCTCAAATTGTTATTCTTGCAGAGTAAGTTTGCACAAAGTTGGGATCCTTTTCCTATTGAAAGAGGTTGTATTTATAGATTCGTGACAACACATTTGTGAAGGGGCAACAAAGCAAAGGCCTGGATTTTATCTGAAGAATTGAATGGTGAAGGATGAAGAAGCCTGAGAAGATTATGGGGATTGTTCCTCCCCACAAAAAAATTCAGCCAAATGATAGGAAGAATCAATGGAAGAAGATGAATAAGTTCACTTCTAAATTTGTCTCCAATTTGTCTCCAAAATTGCTCATGAAGGTTGAGATAAATTAAATTAGACATATAATAACCAATTTGGTAGGTGCACATTTTTTAGTGATAAGAGGAAATAGCTATAGAATATCCTCTAATTGAATATTTAGATTTATTCAATTTAGGAAAAGAAGATATTTAATTTAATAAAACAATAATTATAGAAGTCTATGTTTATTAAATAAATATGGAAGAAATATGATAACTAAATAAAACAAAAGCATAAAACTTGTTTATTTAATTTAGATGGGATGATAATAGATAATTAATAGAAGAATTTAATAATGATAATTAAATAAAATAAAGTATTGAATTTGTTTATTTAATTAAGAAGAAATAATATAATAGAGATTGAAGAATTAAAATATGAACTATATAAATAAATATTTCTATTTATTTAATAGTAGAGGAATTAAAGGTCAATTAATCAAATAAATCGTATTTAATTAATTAGATTATCTAGACCATTTTTAGGTGTATACAAACACCAACTCAATTGGCTCCCCCAAAGGAGTGTATTCATGTTTAGTAGTGTTGTGGGGTGGAAAAAATTATTGCTTCTGTGATGATTGTTGATATTGATGCTATTGTTGTAAGGATAGAGTTTTTTGTTGATATTATGGTTGTTATTGATATATGTCATTTTGATGTTATTGAAGATGTCATTGATGTGGATATTGAATGATGTTTTGAGGTGTGAATGGATCTATCCCATAGTTCAACATGCATGGAATTGACCTGTTCAAATTTGACATGTTTTCATTTGGTATGTTCATGTTTGACATGTTTATTTTTGAGATGTATTCATTTGGTGAACTAATAATGTGTTGATGAAGACTCATGATTTTGTTGTTTGGTTGATAGATTGGTAAATTTTGACATTGATTGAAATCTATCATATGAAAAGGTGTTCTAAAGTTTTGACTATGTACACCCATATTTGTTAGGTCATTGAAGCTAGTAGGATATGTTGAACCTATATAAGAATCATATGGGTGTGAGTTTGAATAACTAATTAGCATTGTCATGTTTTCAAGATTGAATTTTCAAGGCCCCTAAATGATGTAGGATAAATGTTTAAATGATGAAGGAATGCTTCAATCCTAGGAGATGTTTGATGAAAATTTCCTTGTTGAAATGTATTTTTTGTCTCAAATAATAACAGTTTAATAGGTTTTAGGATCAATGTTGAATGATTTTAAAAATGGGTGGAGGATACGAAAACTCTCAATTTTGACAAGATTCTCAACTCAATTTATATATGTGTTTGATGTTGTTGATGATGATGAACTTGCAAACATTGGGAGTAGACTCATGACTCCAAGATGAGTTTTTCCAAAATGATGTTTGCTAATTCAACTAGAAACTTGAAAATAAATTGTTTCCAAATATGAAGCAAAACTAGTTGATGGATGAAGATTTAAAGTATAAATGATTTGTGTCAAAAATGTCAAGTTTCTTGTTTTCAATGAGATGTTTTGATGGTTTGATGTTGGTAGTTTGATGTTTTTATCCTAATTGAGAACCTGAAAAGTGTTTTTGATAAGCTCAAGATGATAGTGAACAATCATAATTTCACTAGCTCAAAGTGATAATGACCAAAGGTTTATTTGTTGTTGTTTTGAATGATCCAAATAATCAAAAGTCCAAAATGATAGTAACCAAATATTTTATTTATTTTGTTTGGAATGGATTATTTGTTAGTTTACTATAAAAATTTGTAGCATCCATAAAGGTGCAAATGTTCAACATAAGCTTCAGACTATTTGAAAAAAGTTGTTGCTCTATAGATGTTTATTTTCTCTAACATATTGATATGTGTAAAGATGTCGATATGAAAAAAAGGCATTATTTTAATAAAAATTAAAGTGTTTGGTTTGCACAAAGGTGTCACACCATTTGGAAATAGGTGTCAGTCTATTAGAGGATCTTTAAAATGTGAGTTGACCTAGTTGTTTGATGTTTTGATTTTTAACACATAGTATACAACATGTGGACTAACTCGATTAGATGAATAGATTATTTTCATGTGTATTTCTTCTACAAGACCACAATAAAGAGTATCATAAGGTCTTCACATGAAAACAAACCATGAAATACATCCTATTTAGTGGTAGAGTGGGTGTGCAATCTTTAAGTAGGCCCACCTCCCATTTAGGGGGTAAATACTCAAAAAGATCAAGTAGTGAACCAATTGTTTCAAAAAAAATTATATACGAAGGTAGATAGTAGATGTCCAGTGACATGGGGTCATCGATAGATTCTGTGGGCACACCTTCTTTCTCTTCTTGAGAGACTATTTCTAAACTCCCAAAAAGACTCTATCTTGACCTAAGAGAGTACATGGTGAGTAGCTTAAGGGTATGATCCACATCCCTTGCACCACTTTATAAGATTACATTCCAATGGAATTTAAGGCCTCTACAACAAGGGTTCTTAGTGGGTGGAACATATGTGAACACCATTGGCTACATAGACATCTCCTTGGGGTTTGAAAAATTGTAGTCCCCTAGAAAACATTTAGTATGCTACATGTGCAGATTGAACTACAACTTTTTCTCTTATCCAATTTATATAGTGTGTCAAAAAAATCGCTTAAGGCTGATCCCTTGGGTTATCTATTAAGATGTATCCCAAGGCAAGCCTCCTACTAAAAAAAAGGGAAGGATTCACATTACTATTTTTCATCACCCAAGATCGCACTGGGTGCGAGGGGAGAGGATACGCAGACAACTTCCTTTGACTATTATGAAACATGAAATGTAAGTTAAAGATGTTTATCTTCACCCAAGATCACACTAGGCACAAGGGGAGATGATACACATCTAAACCTACAAAACATTCTTGAGGTGCACCAAAATGTAAGTGTTTGGTTCATTTTAACTCCATATAAAAGATGCAAGTTTTTTGTTATTTTTAAACCCAAAATAAAGGTGTATATTGATTGTGCAATTTTAAATCACCAAAGATAAATGTTTGATTTGTAGGGTGTATTTTAGTGCACCAAAATAAAGATGTAATTTTTAGGGTTTATTTTAATACACCAAACATAAATGTGAGTCTATCTAATACATAAAATTAAAATTACCCTAAGATTATTCCTTCAAATATGTGTTAATAAACACTTTTTAAATTGATCCATGCTTTATGATTTTCCAGGTTCTCTACAAATGTTAGCCTCAAAAAATAGAAAAACAGTAGTCAACATATAGTTAGGGTTAGCCAAATATCAAAAACAAAATTAAATTGATCCCTAAGAATTTTAGTCTCTGTTTTACCTTATCGAAGCATAGTAATATTGTGCAAATGTATTGGACTGTCAAACAAAAGCGTTGCATTGCAAATCTAAAAAAGTAGGGTAGTTTCTTGCAAAGGTGGGGCAATATTGCAATGGAATTTCTATTTTCAAAAGATTTTATTTGTAAAGGTATCAATATTTGCAAAAGCATCGATCTGCTTTTGGAACTTGCAATGGTAAATAAACTCAAACCAAACTGATGAGTTCAGGGATGTAGGTCCCACCAGACATGCCAAATGTGTACATGGTTAGTATAATTGATCAAATACTAGACAATTGAAACACTAATAAGATGAAATGATCAATTTAAAAGAAATATTCAATGAGATTTAATCTACAACATAAGAAAGATTCATTTTAAAGAAATTAAACATGAAATGAATCTAAATGAAACTATCTAAAATGTGAACCAGTGCAATCCCATTATGGATTGAGTGCAATTGAGTGAAGGTATGGTGTGGATTGCTCAAATTTCCTTATCCATAATTGATTTGATGTAAAATATTGATTAATTTGTAATGGTGAGGTTGATTCACAGATGCTCAATAGCTCAAGTATGAAACTGGGTAGAGTAAGGTTTCTCAAATGCTTGTGAATGAATTCCCATGTAGAATGAAGAGTATTTATAGAATTTTGAAATGAATTAATGGTTGAGATTGAATTAGCTAATCAATGGATGAAAATGGATGAGAGATGAGGACATGGATCAAAGATCAAATCAATGGTTGATAATGCATAATGGCATGGACCAAGGATTTTAATAAAAGGTCCAAATTACTTGATACAATAACAAATCCCTTGATTTTAGGAAGCATGTGGGAGATATTTCCATGTGCAAGAGAAATTTGAATTTGAAAATGGAATATTCCATGAGAATATTCTTTGAATGATTAGAGGAAATTAATCAATTAAACAATTTAAGAAATTATTTAATTGTGCAAGTGGAGAGAATTATAGACTTTAATTAAATAATTTAAGATTTATTTAATCAAAGTGGATTTATGACATTTAATTAAATAATTTGGTATTATTTAATCAAAAGAGAAGAACATTAGTGTGAAGGTGACAAACTAATCAAATAATATTAATTATTTGATTAATAGGAGAAAATAGTGAACTTAACTAAACAATTAACATTATTTAGTTAATAGATGAAAATAGGTGAATTAGGAGAGAAATGGTGTTAATATAAAAAATCTCAGTTTGTGATATACTCAAGACATTTTTAGGTGTCTACAACTTCATCCTTTGCAAACATGTATAGAGTGGGAGACTCTTGTTCTGGTGGAATGGGGGAGAGATCATCTAAGTGTTTCGTGGAAGACATTGAAATATGGATTGGATTAATTGTTTCCTATAAATAGAATGAAACATATGGTGGTATCATTAGGGAAATCAAGAGGCACTAAATTCTAATCAATGATAGGAGAGGATTGGAAGATTTGAAGGGATTGATCTTGAATCACTTTGGAGCATTCTTCATTATGTTGTGAATTATGTTCTTGACATAGATGAGGATTTAATGATAGGGCAGGAGTAAGAAACTCTTGGATTATCTCAATGATAGGTGATGGAGGGTATGCATGTGCTTTAACTGGATTTTGTTGATTATTCATTTGAATGGTATCAAAATCTAGATTATCTTTGAGTTCATGATTATGTACTATGGATAGCCCTTGGAAGTGATCTTGAAATGTCTAATTATTGGATAAATTATTTGATCGAGATGGTATGAATTGAGGTTATGTGTTGGTGTGAATAAATGTATTGTACCTAGTTAATTCACTCACTATGGACTTAGGGGACATATTCACATGTTAAGTTTATTTAGGTCCTAATATTCTTTCTAGAAGACTTAGTTGTCATTTATAGATCTTATCTTTTATCTTTTTTACTTTCATGTCAAGTTAGTTGTCTCATATCATAATATTAAGACACTTGTCATAATATTATGGCATCTTATGTCTCACCTTGGCTATTTAACCGAGTGGTCTCATTTTTAATTCATATTGTGTGGTTGGATAATCGATTCCATTACAATCTTAGGAATTTCATATTACTCTCTTTATGCTTTCAATTTGGCCTCTAGATCTTGGGTATCTCCATAGCCAACTCTAACATTGTGAAGGTTTTAAAGTGCAAAAATAGTTAGGTTCACCAAAATTTTTGATTGGAAAAAGGGATCTAAGTATTAAATCACACTTCTTTCAATATGACAATCGGGGGAGGATTAAAATGATCTCAACACCCACTTGTCTATAAACCTCAATGGAAGAGCTAGAATTATGGATCAGGGTTTTAATCCTCTGTGATGGGATGATGTTGATTGGATTAATTGATTGTTAATTGACTAAATTTGATAATGAGATGATGTTCCTAGTTTAACTATGAAAATATAACAAACTGTTGAAATTTCTAGAAAACACAAAATTGGAAAATAAAAACAAAGTTCAAAATAGCAGAGGGTAGACACAAAAGAAATTGACATATAAATTTGGGCTTGAAATATCTAGACAGGGGCATTGGGCACCCTAGAATGGGTATCAGCTATTCAAGATTTGATTTCACTTTCTTGTTACTCTTGATCTACAAGTTCTTCTCTTCTAGGATCACTATCAAAACTTCATCTATTGTTGATAAAATCCACTTTCCTTGACTTGATGACTTGTAGTGATTGAATACATGAATACAAAATTAGACTTCAAATCTTCCTCCAATTCACTTCAGTTATACAACCTACACACATGAAAGAGGGGGAAGGGTTGTTTTGTATAGGGCTTGCCTAAGTCAAACCCCATTTTTGTATTTTCTACCTCCATAATGAATATGATGATGCAAAAGAGAGATTATCCTCAGTCGGTCAAAGGCTAAATGATAAACAAGTGATAAATTGATAATTTTTATAACTCACCACTCAAATTTGCATTCTTTGATGGAATGAAGTCATGTAGTCATCACCTTCAAGGAGAAATTGATGATTGATTTGAAGTCATGCATGTGTTAGTACTCACAAAAAAAAAAAAAACATAAAATATGAACAAAATCACATGAAAACATGATGCTTGACTGAAATAAATGTTGTAATAGTTCTAATAATTTCTCTCTTGACTTCTCTTAGGATGCTTAGTTATTCTCTTAATTCACTTTCCAAAATTGCTAGGATTAAAATTGTGAAAATGATTTGTATTGTATATGCAATTATTCTAATATCTCAAAAATCAAATACTGATAGATGGCAAATGATTTTGGATTTTTAAATATTAAAATGCCAACACTGAAATATTTAAGTTTTAGCTAAAATTGGTTGGACAAGGGAGTTGAAAACCCTAGTCCAGACCCATACTTTTTGGGGCCTTAAACATCATTATTAAATATTAAATGTTAATTTTCAATCCCATCTTTTAATTTTCCAAAGATATTTATAAAGTATGCAAATTAAATGAATAATTAGGTCAAAGCACATGGGGGGAGATAAACCTAGTGTGAAATTATTAAGGGTAAAAATTTTCAATGCTACATAAGCAAAAAATAAAGACATCGAGCAATCACATAATAGACCTAGGATGATAGGTTCTAATGATTCTTTTGTTTATACTTGGTTTGGTGCACACCAACTTAGGTAAAAGGTAAAATTATTCTACCTCTATTGAAGGAAATTAATTTTTCATATGGTATATATCACTAACTCATGACCATACAAGCTAACTCAATAATTAATTCAACTATGTTCCACTTCAAGGGGACTATGACATTGTCAAGTGAAATCAAAGAAATAACAAAGGCTATTGCACAAATAAATCAATATTCTCATAGTTTAATATTCATGAGTAATTAAATTTAATCATTTATTACATTCATTTGGAATAAATTTTATATAAGATCAATAATGATAAATGATAAAGGGTACTCCCCTTACAATCTAAAACTCACAAAAACAATAGATAATGGCACAAACAAAATGCAAGAAGGAAGCAAATATTTTCTATTATCACTGAAATGAAAAATAAAATTACAACATTATATTTGCCATCACATGGGCTTTCTGATTACATAAATCTACAAATCTGCAAATCGAAGCCACCATCTACACTTCTCTACCCCCTTTCTGTAGCCCCCGTTTCACATCCTTTATTTGGAAGGTGTAACTGCCCTAGAATCTTCTGGAAAGTGTAACTTCCTCAAGAAGATATTTTAAAATTTTATTAATTTTGGTAGTACAACTTCACGGGGTCATAACTTTTGATCCGACCATCAAATTTTCTATTATAATACCTTGTTGAAAATCTCTCAAGAGATGTTGCCAAAAAATGGGGCCTAAAGGCTAACCACTTTAGTTTTCCACCAGCTTTTAGGCCCATCCAGATCCTCTAAGTGCCTCAGAATTGACTTTGAAGATTTTAATAGGATTTTAAAAAATTGAAGTTTTAATATCTCTCAATTGAGAAATGGTATTGAAGTGATTTATTCACTATTGGATTTAATTTACCATTCTGGAGGTTTGTGTAAGATTTCATGCCCAATCATGCATAAATGCAAATTTACTAAAAATAGTAACCCTACCAAATTTAGCCCTTATTGAAAAGAAACAACATTTCTTTTTGGTGATGCAAGATTGCTCTTACACCTTGGATGCTCTTGCATCAATAAACCACTTGCATTATGAAAATTTTAGATTTTAGATTGTAGATCATAAGTGCAACCCTAAGCTAATTAGGTATATTTTGATCTATTTTGGCAATTTTGAAGCATATTTACAGACTGATGTAATCCTTTTATTATAATATAAATATATATAGGCTATATTGCCTTTTGCCTAAAAAAAAGAACCATTTTGTATAAAAAATAACTATCAAACTACATCTAATAACTCATATTTAAGCCTCCTTTTGCAAGGTCAATAGTCTCAAATAATTTAAAATTTAATATTGAAAGTCATCATCTTTTCTATCTAACAATGCAATGTAAAAGTAGAATATTCATATGTCATAGGGAAGTAGCTTAATTTCCAATATAGGTTCTCACCTTTAAATAAATGTATTTATATAATAAAGGGGTCTTGATCTTGAATGGAAAACAAAGTGTAGAAACACTTTCCTAATGCAAATCAATCAGGAGAGTGTTACAAAAATTTGTTTCAAATTATTTTAACTTTCAAAGTTTCATTTAAGATTGTAAATTCATTTAGTTAATTTTATATTTAAATAATAAACCACAAGACACAAACTTTACATGATAAAATGATTTTGAGAAAAAACCCACACACCAAAGCACATATCAACTATATTAAAATAAAAAACTATTAAAATACAACTTTCAGAGTCCATGCTCTTGTAGGTGTTGATTCATTGTGATACAAGATTCTAGAGTGAATTCGATAGTATAATGATATCTCAGATATTAAAATCTCACATTAAAAACAAATTCACTAAGGCATCAATATATATCCTTCTCATACATAGGCATCCAAGATTGCCATGTGTCAATCCCACAATCTCTACATACATATAAATTGAAATTGATAGCATGCACGAGTCCCAAGTGTCCCAATTAGAAACCTGTCAAGCATGCAGGTACATACAACCAAATGCAAGCACATGAAAGTCTTGTAACTCTAAAAAATAAGTAACCTCAAATGCTAGGAATCCCATAGAGAAAATCAAATCAACTACCAAATTAGAACTCAATCTTGACTCCTAGTCACTCCTAGTGACATCTCAGTCTTCATTTAGCAACATTCCCTTCCGAGCTTTAGTAAAGAAGTCAAACACATGCCACATGGCATCATGGTGCTCATCCTTGAGGTTTTCATAGTGCTCAAATGAGCGCCTAGGTGACAAGTGTCACCCTTCCTTGCTTCCACTTTTTTCAAGAGATAAACATGCACACAAGTGGACCCTGCCAAAGATTGCTTCAAAATTAGATTGCCACATGTCAAAATGAAACTCACTTTGGATGTATAAATAATTTCATTTTCCTAATGGAGAACTCATGTGACAAGTGTTACAATCTTATCCTTTTTCACCTTGCATACATATGATGCCAACTTTCTATTGGGTCCCACAAAGTAACTCAACAATTTAGAAACATATATTTTGGCAGTTAATAAATAAAATTAGCAACTTAGGGGAAAATAATTAATTTATTAATCATGGGAATCACTAAGGTTAAGACATATTAATCCAAACATTATCCGATTTGTCAAAGACTTTACATGAGTCTTTGTATCACTACTCAAGCCACAAGGCCCATAGAACCAACACACCATATGAACTTCTCTATGCTCACTAGCTTCGTCAGTGCATCCACAAAATTCACCAAAGTGTCCATGTTTTCCAGGTTCACCTTTCCATATTCCACCATATCATGAAAAAATGAAACTTCACATCAATGTGCTTTATTTTGGCATGGAAAGTAGGAATTTTTGCTAAACATATAGCACTCTAGTTGTCACAATAGATATTAATATATCTTGCATCAAAACTAATATCCGAACATAGCCTCTTAAGCCAAATAGATTCTTTAAAAGCATGATTAGATGCCATATACTTTGCTTGTGTAGTGCAAAAAGTGACTACAACCTATCAATTACTTATCCAACTTACTACACCACCAAGCATCATGAAAACATATCCGCCGGTGGATCTCTTGCTATCAATGTCACTAGCCCAATATAAATTCACATGTCCATGAATTCTCACTGAATCTTAAGGTCTAGTAGGATAACAATGAAAATATAGGGCATACTCAAAAGTACCTCACAAGTACCTAAATACTCTCTTTACTGCATCCTAGTGCACCTGTCTAGGATTAGCCATAAAATTACCAAGGAATCCCACTACTTGGTCAATGTCTACCCTCATATAGACCATAACATACATCAAGCTACCAACAAAACTTGCATAAGGAACTCTAGTCATTTCCTCCATCTCGGTAGGAGATTTTGGATAATACTCTAGTGAAAGCTTCATCCCTTGTACAATTGGTACAACCATCTATCTATAAGTAGTCATGTTGAATCTATCCAACAAAAAGTTCACATAATTTCTTTGGCCAAGCCAAATATTTTTGTCTACTCTATCTCTCTAATCTCAATCCCCAAAATATACCTCACTACACTTAGATATTTCATCTCAAGGTGTGTGTTGTGCCCATAGCACACACACCCCATTCAAAATGGGGACCCTCTCTTTTTCGCCTCCGTCGGGTCACTTTCGCCCTCGCCTCATTTTGTGTGCCCTTTTTTTTGAGCATCAAAATGGTCATAGACCATAAAAATCATCATCTTAAATTGACTAAATTTCACCACCTTGGAAGTTTCCAAGTCTTTTTCCTTTGTGGGCTTCCCTTGGCAGTTTTCCTCTACCTTTTGAAACCAGCATCCTTTGCTTCCTATAGGTCTATAGCTATAGGCCACCACTCCTAGTAGGTTTCTACCTTGTGATCGCCATTCCAATGACAACTGACGTGAGACATCTACTTGCAAGGTGGGACCTGCATCCTCCGTTGTCATTCCCCTTTCATTCTTCGGTGACAATCTTGTTACTTCTATCTATGTTGCAGACCCCGTATTTCCCACTGTTGGTCATTTTGAAATGCGTGTTCACCAACTTCACCGATCATCGTACAAAATTTGATGTGGGTAATTAATGTCAAATTTTCTATAAATAGGGCCATTGACTTGTCATTTTTATTCTTTCCAGTTAGAAAATTTGTTAGAGCTCTGCCAGTGGCCACTACCTTGACACCCGTGTTGCTTTGAGGATGAATTCAAGATTATTCTTTATCATTTTCATTAGGTTCATTAGGTGAGTTCGTTGCCACCCAACCCACACGTCTTTTGAGTTAAGCTTTTAAATGGTTAAAGTCTTAAAGAAAAAACTCATCAAAAAGTTTAAATGACTAGTGTGATCCTAATAAAATGTCAAGTCTTAAAGTGAGATGCTAGATAAAAACTAATAATGCAACAAGAGGAAATAACAAGATAAAAGGGCACCTCAATGATTAGCCTAAGAAAATGGATAACATGAAAGTAAGATAAAACAAATTGATTGTTGTTTATTATACCTTCTATGTTGCTCTTTCCTTGGTTGGCCCTTGATCTTGAAGAGTTGTGTGCTCCTTGGATGGCAATGAAGTTAAATGGATGCAAGATGCAAGATGGATGAAAATGCTAAGTGTTATATTGGATGAGAGCTCAAATGGTAAATTTTCAAGAGTTTGGTTGCAAAAGACTTGATCCCAAAAATGAGAGAAATGAGAGGGTATTTATAGGCTAATTGGAATTCTCTAGAGAATTCAATGGTTGAGATTGATCCAACAAGATCAAGATGAAGGGCTATGGTGAGTTGAGGACTCGCAAGCCCTCACATCTTGACATGTGGAATGTGAGATGTCTTAGGGTGGAGTGATGTGGAAATGAGGTGGAGGAGAAGGACAAGAGGTGGATGAAGGACAAGTGCCTTTGAGGTACCTTGGGGGATGAGAAGATTACCTCAAAAAGGAACTTCTTGTCCCCAAATGAGGATGAAAGAGACTTTTGAGAGATTTTAGAATTCCTCAAAAATCTCCATGAGAAAAAGGGAAGTGGTTGGAAGAATAAATGCAAATTAAAAATTTACATTCATTGGGGAGTTTAATGGGTAAAAGGTTTCCAAAAAGTTGGAGATTTGTCACATGTGGGTGATGTGACAAGTCCAAGGTTCTAGAAGTCCTTGGCACATGTAAAGTGACAAGTCAAGCCTTCTAGAATCTTGCATGGGGGATGAGGAAGACCTTGGGAAGACAAAAGTGAATTGAAAATTCACATGGGGAAGACAGAAACCTTGGGCAAATAAATGTGAATTAAAAATTCACATGGGGAAGAGAGTCTAGGCTAAAAATGGTAAGTGGGAAGGTTGACCAGAAAAAGTAAGCTAAATGTGGCTAATGATTCTGATTAAGGTTGTGCAAACACAGGATTAAGATAATTAATGAGAGATTAGAGGCAAGTGGGAGATTATGGAGGATGTGACACTTAATCTTGATTAAGTGGTGCACATCCTAATCACAGATTAATTAATTTAATTTGGATTAAAAGAGGGTTATGGAGAATGTGACAAGGAGAGAGAAAAAAAGGAATTAAAAATTGGTTTTAATCCAAATGGGTTAAATGACTAAATTAAATAATTTGTCATGTTTATTTAATTTAGAGAAGAAAAGGGTGTAAGGTAAAGTATTTAATTTATTTAATTACATACTTTAGGAACCTTAGGCAGAGAATGAAATAATGATTAAATAAATTATTTAATCACTCTTAATGAAATAGATGAATATAATAGACATTTTTGATCAGGTGGAAGTGATCAATTTTAGATGTCTACATTTTTCCCCTCTTCAAAGTACCGTTAGAATAACCGTGCTTCAAAGAAAAGAAAGTGCATATGACTCTATAGAGGAAGTAACCGGAAGACGATGCCCTAGCATGGGGAGGAGGACCTGAGCTGTCCAAATTAGTGGGGAAATTGATGAAGATGCCCCAATCCTGGAAGGGGTTGACTATGGCCGAGAAAATAGATAAATGTGAAGGGTATGCCCCCTCAAGAGGATGACGAGGGAGAAATAGGGGTTCCAGGCGACTTCTTGATAGGAGAAAATGGATGGTATAGTTGGAAAGAGGGCAAAAAATTAAGCAAGTTTTCCTTTTGAATGAAGTCAATCGGACAAACGGGGTGCAAATGGCGGCCTTGGGAAGGGAAGGGATTAGTTGGAGGAAAAAAAAGGTAAATAAAAAGTTAAAAAATACCCCTTAAAAGGGGAGGGACAAGAAAGGGGTCCTGAAAATTTTCTCAATAGGAAGAAATGGAGGGTATGGTTGGAAAGAGCATGAAATAATAAGCAAGTTTTTCTTTTGAACGAAGTCGATCTGACGCATGGTTTGCAAATGGCGGCCCTGGGAAGAAAAGGGAAAAAAATGTCTGCAGAGGGGCGGATTTGCCCCATTGCAGAAGGGCGGGTCCACCCCGGGAAGGGGCGGGTCTGCCCTAGAAAGGGGCTGGTCCACCTTAGAACAGGGTAGGTCCCCCCTGGGAAGGGGCGGGTCCGCCTCGGGAGGGCGGATCCGCCCCAGAAAGGAGCAGAAAAGCGGATGAGTGATGAAGGATGAAAGGATGTGGGAAAAGATAAGAGATGAGATGATGAAAGGGGATATGAGGATGAAGTAAGTTGATGGATAAGAAATGATGATAAGCAATGGGAGATAAAGGTGAGCACAAATGGAGTCAACAACATAGATGATGTTGCCCCCAGTCAAGCTACAAGCTAGGGTGGCCGGATGGATGATGGAGTGTTGTTTGATAAGGACATGATACATCCCAAAACAACACAAGGATGGGGAAGGATACATCCCAATGAGAGTGTTATTGATGAGGGAAGGATACATCCTAGAACAACACAAGGATAGTGAAGGATACATCCCATTGATGATGAGGATGAGGATGAGTGTTATTGACGAGGGAATGATACATCCTAAAACAACACAAGGATAGGGAAGGATACATCTCGATGAGAGTGTTGTTGATGAGGGAAGGATACATCCCAAAACAACACAAGGATAGGGAAGGATACATCCCACAGATGATAAGGATGATGATGATGAGGAGGAGGAGGAGGAGGATGATGAGGATGATTGGATCAAGGCTTGCAGCAAGGCTAAGACCAAGAGTGTGATTAGATTATTTGAATGGATGAGGATGGGGGAGATATGCAAGATGATGAAATGGAAAATGAAATGCAATCCTAATACAATTTGCCATCCTTAGAGCACTGATTTTTGCGATAGCATAAGACACCGGGTGTCAGGGTATGTAAACCAAGATGGATTAGTGTCCAATGCATAAAACAAACACAACAGACAAGAAGGCTATTCCAAAACCCCAAAGTCATGACGACATTGGTCGGGCTAGGTATTGGGATAACCGCAAGCAAAAAGGGATGTTCCAATGTAACGCAAGACCACAAGGGTCTTGGTGGTTACTACGTGGGACAACCAAGAAGATAGAAACATAAAAAAAGAGATCAAAATACGCCCCTATGTTTACGAGTCAAAGCACACCATTATATGATGGATCAAGGTGACCATGACAAGTGATGATAGGGAGCTCAAATGATAAACAAAATTCAAAAGCATTAGAAGATCAGAATCAATTTCAAATGTCCTTTGCCATAGGATCAAGAGGATGGATGGGGTTGATGTGGTCTGTTAGGAAGGATACATCCTGTTGAGACTAAAGATGGAGGATATATGGGTTGATCAACATGACACAAGATACCAAAAACCGATTAGATCTCGTGATACAAATGAATTTTTTTTATAAGTGCCAGCTCGGATAGGACATGACACAAGACTCAACCTAAAGACCTAGGGGCTTGAGGGTTGATCAAAGATCAACCTTGCCTACATGAAAGCACATAGCCCTCATAGTTCGGGAAAAGAAAAGACCATGCTAAAAGTGGAAAGAGGATGATGAAGAAAGAGGATGGAGGACAATGATCAGATGGAAAAATGCCCAAGGGGCAGATGAAAAGATTGACCTTGCCTACGTGAAAGTGTAGGGGCAATGTAGTTCGACACAAGGCCAAAGACAGATGATGGAAGAGGATAAGACAGACAAAAGATAGAACCCTGAGAGTGGATCAAATGACTGACCTTACCTATGTGAAAGCATAGGGGCAACGTAGTTCGACAAGAGATTGACAACAAACAATGGATAAGGGATGATGAGATGACCAAGATAAAGGGATGGAGCAGATATGATGAGCTAGGATAAGCCCTGTGGATGGGAGGGTCGATATGTTGGATGTGGGTTATGCAAAGCACAGGGTTGGGAAAGGGATCTAGATTATTAGGAGATGAATTGGGATGATGATAGGATGTATAGATGAATGATGAAGAGTGATAAGATATTGGAATGATGTATAGAAATGATGAATTGGGATGAAGAATGATGTATAGAAATGTGATCCTTCTATGTTGCTCTTTCCTTGGTTGGCCCTTGATCTTGAAGAGTTGTGTGCTCCTTGGATGGAAATGAAGTTAAATGAATGCAAGATGTAAGATGGATGAAAATGCTAAGTGTTATGATGGATGAGAGCTCAAATGGTAAATTTTGCAAGAGTTTTGTTGCAAAAGACTTGATCCCCAAAATGAGAGAAATGAGGGGGTATTTATAGGATAATTGGAATTCTCTAGAGAATTCAACAATTGAGATTGATCCAACAAGATCAAGATGAAGGGCTATGGTGAGTTGAGGACTCGCAAGCCCTCACATCTTGACATGTGGAATGTGAGATGTCTTAGGGTAGAGTGATGTGGAAATGAGGTGGAAGGGAAGTACATGAGGTGGATCTTGGGGGATGAGAAGATTCCTTGGAGGAATAAAAGTGAATTACAAATTCACAATGATTGGAAGAATCTAGTGGATAAGAGAAGGTTTCCAAAAAGTTGGGGATTTGCCACATGTGAGAGACGTGACAAGTCCAAGGTTCTAGAAGCCTTGGGCACATGTAAAATGACAAGTCACATTTGCATGGGGATAGGGTAAAAATTGGAAGAATAAAAAAGAATTAAAAATTCCTTGGGGGATGGGGAGAGTTGACCAAGGTACTAATTAGGCTAATGAACTTGATTAAGGTTGTGCAAACATAGGATTAGGATAATTAATGAGGGATTAGAGGCAAGTGGGAGATTATGGAGGATGTGACACTAATCTTGATTAAGTGGTGCACATCCTAATCACAGATTAATTAATTTAATCCGGATTAAAAAAAGATTATGGAGAATGTGACAAGGAGAGGGAAAAAAAAGGATTAAAAATTAATTTTTAATAAAAAAGGTTAAGTGACTAATTTAAATAAATTGTCTTATTTTTTTAATTTAGAGAAGAAAAGGTGCAAGGTAAAGTATTTAATTATTTAATTATATACTTTAGGAACCTTAGGAAGAAAATAAAATAATGATTAAATAAATTATTTAATTAGTATTAATGAAATAGATGAATAGAGTAGACGATTTTGATCATATGGAAGTGATCAAATTTGGATGTCTACATTTTGCCCCTCTTCGAAGTACCATTAGAATAACCGTGCTTCGAAGAAAAGAAAGTGTAGATGACTCTATAGAGGAAGTAAACGGAAGATGATGCCCCAGCGTGGGGAGGAGGATCTAAGATGTCCAATTAGTGGGGAATGGATGAAGATGCCCCAATCCTGGAAGGGATTGACTATGGAAGGGAAAATTGATAAATGTGAAGGGTATGCCCCCTCGAGAGGGTGATGGGGGAAAAATAAGGGTCTTGGGCAACATATCGATAGGAAGAAGTGGATGGTACGGTTGGAAAGAGGGAAAAAAAATAGGCAAGTTTTCCTTTTGAACGAAGTCAATCAGACAAACGGAGTGCAAATGGAGGCCCCGAGAAGAAAAGGGATTAATCGAAGGAAAAAAAAGATAAATAAGAGGTAAAAAAGACCTCTTAAAAGAGGGGGAAAGAGAGGGGTCCCAGAAAATATCTTGAAAGGAAGAAACAAAGGATATGGTTGGAAAGAGCACAAAAAAATAAGCAAGTTTGTCTTTTGAATGAATTCGATCCAACACACGGTTTGCAAATGGCGGCCCCGGGAAGAAAAGGGAAAAAAAGTGCTACAGAGGGGCAGATTTGCCCCACTGCAGAAGGGAAAATCCACCCCGGAAAGGGGCGGGTCTACCCTGAGAAGGGGCAGATCCACCATGGAAAGGGGCGGGTTAGCCTCGAGAATGGGCAAATCTGCCCCAGGAGGTCAGGTCTGCCCCGGGAAGAGGCAGATCTGCCCCGAGAAAGCGGGTTCGCCTCGGGAAGGGGCGGGTCCGCCCCAGGAGGGTGTGTCTGCCCCAGAAAGGGGAATATTTTCCTTGGAAGGGCGGATCTGCCCCAGAAAAAGTGGGGAAGTGTAGATGAGTGATGAAGGATGAAGGAATGGAGGAAAGGATGAGAGATGAGATGATGAAAGGGGATATGAAAATGATGATGTAAAGTGATGGATAAGAAATGATGATAATCGTTGGGAGATAAAGGTGAGCACAAGTGGAGTCAACGACATAGATGATGTTGCCCCCAGTCAAGCTATAGAAGTGTGGATACGCCCTCTAGATTGCTGCAGAAGGGCGGATACACCCTCCTGATTGCTGCAGAAATGTGGATATGCCCTTCTGATTGCTGCAAAAGTGCGGATACACCCTCTTGAGTGTTGCAGAAGTGCGGATATGCCCTCTTGAGTGCTGCAGAAGTGTGGATATGCCCTTATGATTGCTGCACAAGTGTGGATACGCCCTTCTGATTGCTGCAGAAATACGGATACGCCCTCTGGATTGTTGCAGAAGTGTGGATACGCCCTCCTATTTGCTGCAGAAGTACGGATACGCCCTCCAATTTATTGTAGAGGGGTTACATACTTTTTCAAACATGCAAGGCTGGGAACAAGACCAAGAGTGTGATTAGATGATTTGTGCTAGATTGAATGGATGAGGATCGAATGGGGATGCGATGGTTAAATGAAATGATGGGGGACAAGATGCTTAGAATAACCAATTGATAGTATTCTAAGAAGATTGAAGAGATGATGATAAGAGAGTGGATGGATAGGGGAGAGAAATTGATGAAGGATTATGGATTGGTGGGGGATTTTGTTGGATGTGAGGATGAGGGATACATGCAAGATGATCGAATGGAAAATGAAATGCAATCCTAATGCAATTTGCCATCTTCGGAGCACTGATTTTTGCTATAGCATAAGACACCGAGCATCAGGGTATGTAAACCAAGACGAATTAGTGTCTAATGCATAAAACAAACACAACAAACAAGAAGGCTATCCCAACACCCCAAAGTCACGATGAATTTGGTCGGCCCAGGTATTGGAATAACCACAAGCACAAAAGGATGCCCCAGCGTAACACAAGACCTCAGAGATCTTGGTGGGTACTACGTGGGACAACCAAGAAGACAAAAACAAAGAAATGAGCAAGATATGCCCCTATGTTGACTAGTCAAAGCACACTGTGATATGATGGATCAAGGCAACCATGAAAAGTGATGATAGGGAGCTCAAATGATAAATAAAAGCCAAAAGCGTCAAAATATCACAATCAATTTTAAATGTCCTTTGCCATAGGATCAAGATGATGGATGGGGTTGATGAGTTCTGTTAGGAAGGATACATCCTGTTGAGACCGATGATGGATAGTAAATTAAAAGATCGACATGATGCATGATATCGAAAACTGATTGGATCTTGTGATACAGATGATCATTGTTTGTAAGCACCAGCTAGGATAGGGACATACTTGATGACATGACAAGATGACAAGATGACAAGTTAATAGGACTAACACACCCTAAAGACCTAGGGGCTCGAGGGTTGATCAAAGATCAACCTTGCCTATGTGAAAGTGCAGAGCCCTCGTAGTTCAAGATAAAAGACCATGGATAAAAGTGGAAAGAGGAAAATGAAGACCTCGATGGATGACAAAGACCAAATGGAAAAAATGCCTAGGGGGCCAATCAAATGATGGACCTTTCCTATAGGAAAGTGTAGTTTGACACAAGGCCAAAGACAAAATATGGAAGAGGACAAGACAGAAAAAAGGCAGAACCCCGGGGGCGGATCAAATGATCGACCTTGCCTACGTGAAAGTGCAGGGGCAATGTAGTTCAACACAAGGCCAAAGATAGATGATGGAAGAGACAAGATAGACAAAAGATAGAACCCCAGGGGCAGATCAAATGATCAACCTTGCCTACGTGAAAGTGCAGGGGAAACGTAGTTCGACAAGAGACTGATGACAGACAATGAGATGACCATGATGAGAAGACACATGAAGGATGGTGATATGATGAGACAAGATAGGCCGTGTGGATGGGATGGTGGATATGTGAAGCTCAGGGATGGGATAGTGAGCTAGATTAGTAGAAGATGAATTGGGAGGATGAGAGGATGTATAGATGAATAATGAAGAGTGATAATATATCAAAAAGATGTGGGAAATAAATAGGAGGGACTAATTAGGATGTGAATGGAATTGGAGTGCATGCGGGTAGCCTAGAGCTAGATACCAATGACAAGGGATGATAGAGGGAAATGGATGGATGGATAAGAAGATGCTAGGATAGGTGGATAGATGATGGATAAAAGAGTGATGAAGATTGGAAAGATGTGAGAAATAGATAGGAATGATGATAGTGAGATAGAATGGCATTGGATTTCATGAGGGTATCCTATAGCTAGATACCAATGACAAGGGATTATGAGATAGGAGGAAAAAGAAGTAAATGGATGGATGGATAAAAATGGGGAGATAGAAAGATGCGAGGATAGGTGGATAGAAGGATTGGAAGGATGGAATGGATTATTGGATGGGGAGGTAAGGATGGGCAAGATGGGGAGATGGAGAGGATTACTTAGCAGAATGGATGGACGATCTCTCCAAGGACCCAATTGAAAATAAGGAAATGCCCCCACTCTAGATGTGTCATGCATGATGAGGCAAGAGGGATAGCAAGATGGACGGATAAGGGAGTGAGATGGGCAATGGAAGATAGATAGAGGTGGATAGGATGCATGGACAATGGAAGATAGAGAGAGGTGGATAGGATGAATGGATAATGGAAGATAGAGAGAGGTGGATAAGGAATATGATAGTGTATGGATGAGGGGAATATATGCCAAGAGGTGTCCAAAGCATGTATATAGGTTTTCCACTACATGTATCAATATCACAACGAAGATGGAGGGAGCGGGATAAATGAGATAGGATGGATAGGATGCGGAAGATAGGTAGATGTAGGAGATGGAGGAAAGGAATGCGTAAGTGGATGTTGCCCCCAATCATGGAAGGAGACTAGATGGGGAATTTACGCATGATTCCTATTTGACAGGTTTTCATCATGGTACTAATCCAAGGCGCTTGTTTTCCAAGTTTTCACCATTGGACGAATGATTTTCTCCTTACTTTTTTTTTTCTTTTTTCTTCTTTCTGTATTTTTTGGACTAGGATGTGGATGAAGATGGATAAAGATAGGGATATGGATATGCAAATTTGGAGGATATTGGATAAGGAGATGGATAAGGACTCAAGCATCAAGTTCCATATGAGGTAATAAGAGCCCAGGTGTAAAGTGACCAGTGGATGTTGGTACAACCTTAGTAGAAGAAATGAATTATGCAAGAAGATGGATTAAAGGGATTTGATGGGGGAGATAGAGGGGATAGTGGATGGGATGTTGGAAAGGGTATGGATGGAATGATGGAGTGGATGTGTGATGGGGGAAGGTGTTTAGGACCAATAGTGGCACATGGGATGGTGGATTCGAAAAGATAGGTGGATGAATGGATGGAGAGTGTGGTGATAATGGAGGCATTGGTATAGTGAATTTTGGGATGTAGGGACCCAAAACAAATTTAGGAGATGGAGGAGGTGAATGATTTTGTGGGGGAATAACAACTTTGGATGTCATTATGGACTTTTCAATTGAAGGTATGGCACCTTTTTTCCTTGGGATCCACATGGTTTTTATTTTTGCTTCGGTGGACCTTTGTGGCCATTTGGATTGATGTGGATTTTGGACTTGATTTTTATTTTCTTCAACATGTCTGTGGAAGGGGACATGAGGAGCTTTAGATTCATGTGGATATTTGGATTTATACATTTTTGCTTTGGCATCCAAAGTGCGTTTAGTAGCAAGGGGATAGATGCGAGGAGATGGATGATGGGGAGCGATGGAGGTAGGGTTAGAGGGATTACGTGTAGATGGAGAATGTGTAGGTATGTGCCTTTGTTGATCCTAATTAGGAGTTATGAAGGTAGGATTTTTATGTTGTGTGTGAGGGAAAGGGGGTGGATGAATGAAAGGATGAATAGGATAAGATGGAGGGGGTGATTTTGGGATATAAGGACCCAAAATAGACTGTTTATATGGAGGATGTGTGGGGTTTGATGGAGGGATATAGGAACCCATAGTAGATGAAGGATGAGCAATGATGGATGGAGGGACATAAGGACCCAAAATGGATTGAGAGGATGAGGGAGGAAGATGGATGGTTGTTTTTAGGTAATATGATGGAGGAGGGGGGATGGCGGCATATGACTTGGTAGAATGATGGGAAGTACCTCTTGTGCCTTTAGAAGAGGATCGTTTAGGATGTATGAAGGTTGTACCAACATCTTTAGAGTGCGAGTTTTGGGAGACATATCCAAGACCATGTGTGCCTGGATGTTCTTGGACTTGAATGGGTTCTAAAATACCTTGCTCATGAAGGCCTAAACCTTTTCCTTGATAGTTCATGTTCTATAGCATGTGATTTATTGTAGGATGCTTATTCTCTTGGAAGCATGATGTGAGCATATTAGTAGGTGGAAGAGGTAGGGTGGTGCATACGCATTGTTTTGCTTCTATAAGAAGGCCACCACGGATAAGTGTAATGTGAGCAAGGTGATACAAAAGTGGTGTTAGGATGGACGATGAAGGATCATGCGATGGTGATGAGGGGATATCTGCATCAGAAGGAATGAGTGATAAGGGATCGGGAGAGGAATTGGGGAGTATGATGGGATCTAGATTTATGGTAGTGGATGATAAGGGCTCATGAGATGGAGTGATTGGATCTTGAATGCAAAGGGGATCATGGGATGGAGTGGATGAGCTAGTGTGATCTTGAGATGGGGTGGATGGGAGGATAGGAGCATGACTTGGTTGAGGATAAGAATCATGAGATGGGATGGATGGGGGATTATGATCTTGGGATGTAGTGGATGGGATGGGAGGATCTTGATTTGGGGAAGGGGATATGCTTGTATGCTTTGGATCAAGCTCTTGGCATGAATCATCTTGTATGGGATGTATGATGATGGAAGAGTGTTGGAGGGATGCCTCAATTGGGGGAGATAGGAGAATGGAGGATTCATGAAGGTTATGGGATTGAAGTTTGTGAATATTAGGACTGGGAGGAGGGGATTGGATGTCTTCAATGGATTGGATGGATCTAGGAGTAGAAGGTGGAGATTTAATGGATTCGATGGGTTTGACCGGCTCAACCATTTGGACAATGTTAGGAATGGTGATGGGAGGGATAGGTCTAGGATGGAGGAGGGCCTCATAACTAGTGATAGTACATGATAGAGTGGGAGGGCATGATGTCTCTTCTTGCATGAGTCCTTGGGAAACATTTGGAAGAGATGTAGGATTAGGTAGAGTGATGGGAATGGATGGAGAATCAAGGATGGATAGAGGATTAGGATTGGGGATTTGTGGATTAGGATTAGACATGGGGATGTGATTGGATGGAGTAATAGGAGGAGATGGAGGATTAGGATTAGATTTATGGATGGGATTGGATGGAGGACTAAGAGGAGATGGAGGATTAGGATTAAGAATTGGAGGATTATATGAGGGGATGTGTGGATGAGTATTAGATGTAGAACTAGGAGTAGATGGAGGATTATGATTAGGTGAGTGGATGGGACTATATGGGGGACTTGGAGTGGTTGGAGGAGATGGAGGATTATGATTAGATGGAGGATTAAGATATAATGCAGGAAAAGGGAGAGTGATGTAGGAGGATGTGGATGTTGGATTAGATTGGGAAGATGGGGATGGTGAGTGATGGTAGGAAGATTTGGATGAAGGATTAGAATGGGGAGATGCAAAATTAATGTAAGGGTATTGGGATGGGGGATTGTGATA
Organism: Sequoiadendron giganteum; assembly: GCA_007115665.2. Taxonomy (NCBI): domain Eukaryota; kingdom Viridiplantae; phylum Streptophyta; class Pinopsida; order Cupressales; family Cupressaceae; genus Sequoiadendron; species Sequoiadendron giganteum. The sequence continues at coordinate 139,407,672 of VCHN02000014.1, read as the reverse complement.
GGAAGGTGTGAATGTTGGATTAGAATAGGAAGATTGAGGTGGTGAACCATCGTAGGAGGACATGTATGGTGGGTTGGTGTAGGAGGATATGGATGGTAGATTAGGATGAGAGGATTGAGATGGTGGATTAGGATAGGAGGAATATTGGTATGGGGGGTTGTGATAGGAATGTGTGAGTGTTGGATTAGGATGAGAAGATTGGGATGTGAGATTAAGGTAGAGGTATTGGGATTGTTGATGATGATGAGGATAAGAGGACGTGGATGTTGGATAGGATAGAGGTTGAAAGGGAGGACATGATGAATATGTCGATGGTGAGGATGTTGGATATCCCTTGTCAAGGGTAGCATAAGAACTGTTATTAGATGTGGATGAAGGCATGGTGGGATAGTTTGAAGAAGTAGTGGGATTTTGGGAGGCGATTGGAGAGAGCTTGCTAGCAATGATAGCATCAAGGGGATCTATATAACAATCTTCATGATCAACAAGATTTTCATTATCATCATCAACGGAGTTAGGATTCCCCTTGACTACTATTATTGGTTGTGTGAGAGGGGGATAAAGATTCATGATGGATATAGATTAGAAGGAAAGAATAGATGATGGATAAAAAACTAGGATGTATTGGAAGCTCATATGGGGATTGGATGAAAGCTTAGATTGGGATTGGATGATGGATAAATTGATGATGTATCAATTAATTTGATGATTGGATAAGGATTGGTTGATGGATCAATTGATGATGTATCAATTGGATGATTTGGATAAAGATTGGATTGGATCAATTGATGATGTATCAATTAGATGATTTGGATTTGGATTGATTTGATTGGATCAATTGATGATGTATCAATTTGATGATTTGGATTTGGATTGATTTGATTGGATCAATTGATGATGTATCAATTGGATGATTTGGATTTGGATTGATTTGATTGGATCAATTGATGATATATCAATTGGATGATTTGGATGAGGATTGGTTTGATTGGAGGGGATCCTAAAACCTGATTTGGAAATCACCCTAAGTGACTTATAACGTTGGTTGATCGGATTGAACTAGCTAAATCAATGATCATGGCACTAAATCCACCTTGAGATAGAAGGGGATTGATTTGGGCCAATGATGTTGACTTACAATACAAATCCAGCTCAAGATAGAAGTGGATTGATTAGGTTGAAGACAATGATTGATATGTAGGATAACGATCAAACTTAACACCTTGGTCAATTTGGGAGATAACTCCTAAAACAAGGTCTAAGGGATTTTGTGTTGAAAGGTGATGATGAATGCAAATGGAAGATGTTTTGGTGGAAAAATTTAGGTCACATGGTAAGATGGGTATCCCAAATAGTGGAATGATCAATAAGAATGTGGTAAATGAATGTTTTTAGAAAGGTCAAATGGAGGTTTGGAATGGTCAAATGGATGCTTGGATTGGTTAAATGAGTGTTTAGGATGATCAAATGGTCAAATGGATGAAACTGTCTGTTCAAGGGGGCGAATTCGCACTTTTGTAGTAAAAAGACTGGCAGAAATGTCAGAATAGGGGGGAAAATCCGCACTTCTGCAGTAAAAAGACTAGTAGAAATGTCAGAATAGGGGGGCGAATCCGCACTTCTACAGTAAAAAGGCTGGTAGAAACGTTAGAACAGGGGGGAATCCGCACTTCTACAGCAAAAAGACTGGCAGAAACATTGGAACAGGGGGTGAATCCGCACTTCTACAATAAAAAGACTGGTAGAAATGTCAGAACAGGGGAGAAAATCCGCACTTCTGCAAGAAAAAGACTGGAAGAAACATCGAAATAGGGGGGCGAATCCACACTTCTGCAAAAAATAGTGACTTCGTGTGAAAATGAGGAATTATGGCAAGGACTTGGGATGACTCAATGAAGGTTTAACTTATCAAAATTTACTGATTTTTCACAGAAAGACACTTTGAACAAGCACAATCCTATGATTAGTATTAAGGGGTATGGCCAGCAAAGGTCTTACTCTAGGATGAACAAAGTTTCTAAGGAGTCCTCGATATACGCTTGGTACGTGAGGAACAAACCGTGACCACCAGTCCATCACAAGCGTGAGTCAGGAACCCTAGCGAGATACTGAAAGGCTCGGACCAACTCTTCACGTCTATCTAGGTATCACCCTAGCTTCAACACTTCACCAATTACGACACAAATGGATTGGTATATAGCTTTGGCTCTCCCCCCTTTATATACCCCACTGGTACACATGGTTGGGATCATCCCTTGGGGTGATAAAATCCCCAAGCAGGTCCCACTAAGAAGAAGACACTAATCGTTTCCCACTACCCCCTTCAGATCCACACAAAATGCAAAGGAGGAAGGTGAAAACAAACTAATGCCCCCTTAGGGTAAAATAAATAAAACAAACACAACATGCAGCAAATGTTACTTTCCCCTACTTATACTAAGTAAATAGATAAAGTAGTAAGGAAAGACTTCAAAAATCAGAATAAAACAAAGGCCTTGCAAGCAAACGTTAGTTGTTTTATCTCCTTTTTTTTGGTGATTTTCAATAAAACACTCAAGATATCAACAAGAAATCTGACTTCACCCACCAACAAATAGGGTTAGAGAATTAGAGCACAAAACAACAAAAAAAAGGAACAAAAATGAAGCTGAAATGCACTTTTTTACCTTTTGGAATGTGTTGTTTAGGGCAAATCTGCCCCTCTGCAGAAAATAGTTAGAGAAAAAAAAAAAACATTGAATAGTGGGGGTGTATCCGCACTTCTACAGAAAATAGTTAAGAAAAACGTTGAACAGTGGGGGTGTATCCGCACTTCTATAGAAAATAGTTAAGAAAACGTTGAACATCGGGGGCTTATTCGCACTTCTGCAGAAAATAGTTAAGAAAAACGTTGAATAGCGGGGGCATATCTGCACTTCTACAGAAAATAGTTAAGAAAAATGTTGAAGAGCGGGGGCGTATCTGCACTTCTATAGAAAACAGTTAAGAAAAACGTTGAATAGCGGGGGTGTATCCGCACTTCTACAGAAAATAGTTAAGAAAAACATTGAACAACGAGGGCGTATCTGCACTTCTGCAGAAAATAGTTAAGAAAAACGTTGAATAGCGGGGGCATATTTGCACTTCTATAGAAAATAGTGAAGAAAAATGTTGAACAGTGGGGGCGTATCTGCACTTCTGCAGAAAACAATTAAGAAAAACGTTGAACAATCGGGGCGTATCCGCAGTTCTGCAGAAAACAGTTAAGAAAAACGTTGAACAACGGGGGCGTATACGCACTTCTATAGAAAAAAGTTAAGAAAAACGTTGAACAATGGGGGCGTATCCGCACTTCTGTAGAAAATAGTTAAGAAAAATGTTGAACAACGGGGGCGTATCCGCACTTCTGCAAAAAATAGTTAAGAAAAACATTGAACAGTGGGGGTGTATCCGCACTTCTATAGTAAAAACTATCAGAAACGTTGGATTGTGAGGGCATATCCACCCCTCTACAATGCTCGAGAGGGAAAATCCGCCCCTCTACGACCTGAATCTGCAAACAAGCTAAACAACAGAAAACGTAAAATAAAGAAACCCTTTTGTGGGTCCCACCGAGCGTGCTAGAAATGTGATCCTGATAAAACATCAAGTCCTAATGTGAGATGCTAGATAAAAACTAATAATGCAACAAGACGAAATAACAAGATAAAAGGGCACCTGAATGATTAGCCTAAGAAAATGGATAACATGAAAGTAAGATAAAACAAATTGATTGTTGTTTGTTATACCTTCTATGTTGCTCTTTCCTTGGTTGGTCCTTGATCTTGAAGAGTTGTGTGCTCCTTGGATGACAATGAAGTTAAATGGATGCAAGATGCAAGATGGATGAAAATGCTAAGTGTTATGATGGATGAGAGCTCAAATGGTAAATTTGCAAGAGTTTGGTTGCAAAAGACTTGATCCCCAAAATGAGAGAAATGAGGGGGTATTTATAGGCTAATTGGAATTCTCTAGAGAATTCAACAGTTGAGATTGATCCAAGATCAAGATGAAGGGCTATGGTGAGTTGAGGACTCACAAGCCCTCACATCTTGACATGTGGAATGTGAGATGTCTTAGGGTGGAGTGATGTGGAAATGAGGTGGAGGAGAAGAACAAGAGGTGGATGAAGGACAAGTGCCTTTGAGGTACTTTGGGGGATGAGAAAATTTCCTCAAAAAGGAACTTTTTGTCCCCAAATGAGGATGAAAGAGACTTTTGAGTGATTTTAGAATTCCTCAAAAATCTCCATGGGGAAAGGGGAAGTGGTTGGAAGAATAAATGCAAATTAAAAATTTACATTCATTGGAGAGTTTATTGGGTAAAAGAAGGTCTCCAAAAAGCTGGAGATTTGTCACATGTCGATGATGTGACAAGTCCAAGGCTCTAGAAGTCCTTGGCACATGTAAAGTGACAAGTCAAGCCTTCTAGAATCTTGCATGGGGGATGAGGAAGACCTTGGAAAGACAAAAGTGAATTAAAAATTCACATGGGGAAGAGAGGAACCTTGGGTAAATAAATGTGAATTAAAAATTCACATGGGGAAGAGAGTCCAAGCTAAAAATGGTAAGTGGGAAGGTTGACCAGAAAAGGTAAGCTAAATGTGGCTAATGATTCTGATTAAGATTGTGCAAACACAAGATTAAGATAATTAATGAGAGATTAGAGGCAAGTGGAAGATTATGGAGGATGTGACACTTAATCTTGATTAAGTGGTGCACATCCTAATCACAGATTAATTAATTTAATCTAGATTAAAAGAGGGTTATGGAGAATGTGACAAGGAGAGAGAAAAAGAGGAATAAAAAATTAATTTTAATCCAAATAGGTTAAATGACTAAATTAAATAATTTGTCATGTTTATTTAATTTAGAGAAGAAAAGGGTGTTAGGTAAAGTATTTAATTTATTTAATTACATACTTTAGGAACCTTAGGCAGAGAATGAAATAATGATTAAATAAATTATTTAATCACTCTTAATGAAATAGATGAATATAATAGATGTTTTTGATCAAGTGGAAGTTATCAATTTTAGATGTCTACAACTAGAACCCCTCCTCAGTCTGCACAAAACCCATGAATGCAAAACTCAAAATCTATCAAAATTGACCTGTTAACCCATGCAAAACTTTTGTTCTTCGCGGTTGTTCTTCACCTGGGCCATGGGTCCTTTGTGGCTTGCACTCTCCTTGTCACCATCAGAATGAAACTTAAATACTTAAATGGGAAATCCTCCTTTCGGCCATGGATCCTCGCCAACCCGTGTATGCACACTACTACATGCGAGAAGCCTTCACCCTATCGCCTTTTTCAATGGCTATTGAATGCCTCTTTTCTATGTTGCGGGTCTCACCTAGCCTTTCATCTTTGAGACAAAAAAACACACTTAGGTATTCTGTAGTTTATTTCCATGAGACTGCCATCCGCTCCCTGCCATCGTGGTTGAATGCCTATCCTAAGCAGTGAAGCTTCAACTCCCTCCTGCACCGCAGATCCCGCTACCCTATTTTCCATTTGGTTGTAGCCTTGGAAAAGCTAAGTGTTGAACCCCTTGCAGACCACCATCCATGGGCCGCCCTACTGATGCTGCCATTTTTCAAATGGTTGTTGAGGTCTATCCTCCCATAGTGTGAGCCCCGACCCCTCTATTTTTTTCAGCCCCTAGTTGTGAAAAGGCCAAATCCTTATCTATTTGTGGGCCTACCTTTGTGGGTCGTCGTCTGCAGCGCACAGTTCCTCGATTTTGATTTCTAAATGATTGTGCCCTACCATCCTTCCGCTTGCAGGAGCCCGCTCGGTTCTCTGTCTTCTGGCGTAAATGATCAAAGTTAAATTTGTTTGCGGGCCTGATGGTGTGGATTGTCATGTGTGGGTTGTTGTCCCCTAGCCATTGTAGCCAAAATTTCCATTACATAGCGACCTCCCACAACTCATCGCCCAATCTTTCCTTACGGCCGAATCTTAAGACAACAAACCCAATCACCCATTCCTTCTACGGGCCCCACATGGCAGAATTCCACCTACAGGTTTCTGTCTCATGCTCGGCATTCTTCAGCGACGGAGGTTCAAATAGCCTTGGTGCCTCCCACCTCTATATGCCTTGAGCCCGCATGACCCAAAACCTGACTAAAAATCTTCTAAGGACTCCAAGTTTATTTTCAAACATGCTAATTTCTTGAGGGCATAAATATGAGTGTGGGTGGTTGCCTATGGGCCATTGTACCTCTAGTGTTGTCCTATTCCAAGTCACCCTAAATGGTTGCTAGCCTAGGGAAACCCGCATCCTTGGGCCCGCATTGCTCTAACTACCCCTAACGAGCATCAAATAATGAATTTTAATGAATATTATAATCTTTTATGATGAAATGATTGATTTGACCCTCATTTTTGAAGGATTTCACTAACGCTCCCCTTTTTTTACACATGAATATGCTTACTACAATCTCTTGTGCAGGATTTATGGAATCAGCCATGGAACCATCGAGAGCGTCCGTAGAGAGTGACAAAGGAAAGAATCCAACTAAAGCACCAAGGGGCAAAGAAGATAAGGATCAAATGAAGTACCAGTTCCATGGGGTGGAGGTCACTTCTAGGGCCTCTTTAGACTGGGGCATAATTTTTGACACCAACCTTGGGCATGTTGATATGGATGAATTCAGATAGAGGGTGACCGTCAACTCAAAAATGAAAAATGCTTTGAAAATCAAAAAGAATGGCCGAGCTAAGGCAGTCAAATTCCCTCTTGCACTCATTGCCCCAGAATTAGTAATGGCCTATAGGGAGTGCTATCATAAAAATGGGAAGATTATAGACCATGAGGGAAGAGTGTTGGCAGACTTATTTTCCAAGTCTATTGGTCATGCTTTCGATATCCCCACATATGACAAAATGAAAGAAATAAAGAACGATGATCTTGAAAATATGTGGAAGGTAGAACCCCTTGCATGCAAGAAATTGATCAACCAAAATTGTTTCAAAGACAAGAGGGGCAGTGCATCCAAAGTGCCTCAAGATTTCTTCAGGAGTGATTTCCATGAGGAATACCATGATTTGGTTAGTCTACTTAGCAGGGTAATGGGCCTCCCTACTGCTGCCTACTTCTAGGAGTGGATGTTCTACATCATAGAGGAGATCATTCAAGGTAATAATAAATTCCACTGGGCCAAAATAATCAGTGTTAACCTCCATAGCCAATTGATGGATGTTAAGAAGTCTCGGTAGTTCTACATGACCTCATACTTGGTCTACATGCTTGATAACACCTTCCCCTATAAAGGCCTCACCACAATGCATAATCTGGATCATAGTAGAGACCTTAAAATGTATGATAGATACCCTCAACTACAGTACCCGAACTTCAAGAAGGATTATCTGAGGGTGAATGATGCCTTTATTGGGCATATCATCAGGCTTCTCAGGGGTGACTTTGAAAGAAGAGGCACACATAGTGTTAGAGCTTTCATCCAGAGGTTTGGGTACCTATTCATATAGTTCTCGAAGTTCACATACATCTGAATGGAAGGCTTCTTCGATAAGCCCTACAAGTTGTCGAACTACCCCAATGATCAAATGATTCTGCTTGAGGTCACAAGGAAATTGAAGAACTCTCATGCCTTACTAAGCGATAAGCATAGAACAACCATCCCCTATCCCCTCACATTCAAACAAGGAATGTATTCTCGTCTCACTGCTCAATGTGTGGATTACTCTGAGAAGGAGATAGTGGAGTATAACTTGGGGCTCCACAAAGCTAGGTCAAGAATGGATCTACATGGAAAGTTGAAGAAGTATGTTGGGAAGAAGTATGCCCATCTACCACACCTCAAGGATTTCTAGGCCAATTTTCAGGATGACAAAGAGGTCAGAATGAGATGCTACATGTGTTTGACATACCAGTTCGTCAAGTCAGTCAAGTTGTCTCTATTGTCTAATCAGGTAGTCAAGGAGGATGATACCATTTTCGATCCAATATTTGATGTCATGGATAACTTTCCACTACCACTAATAGAATGGAATGAGGGAGGGGGAAATGACCTTGATGCAGTTACACAACCAATTGTGGACATGACTAAACAATGGGTGGATACCCAGGTTGTACAATTCAAGGCGTGTGCAACATTAACTTATGGCGAGCTCGAAGATGAGCTCTCAAATAAAACTAATAGTGTCGCTGCTACTACCTCTATTGAAGAAGCACCAAAGTCCCCTCTAGACACAAGATAGAAGAAGAGGAAGGATGTACTTGAATGCCAACTACCCACCGATCACCTTCACTCTCGTGACTACCCTTGCCCTTGCTGCCACTCCACCACCCACCGCCTCATTGGCATTACCCATTTCATCTCCGCCCGTAGTGGACATCTTAGTCCACCTCTCTTCCACCCTGCCATTTGCTCCTGTGGTAGTACTTGATTCCTCCTCGGCTACTATGCTCCCACCTTTGACTTCCTCATTTCCTGCACTTCCTATCCTCTCCAATTTAGTGCCTGTATCTACCATTGCTACTATTCCCTAGCTCACCCTATCGGAAGCCTTCGATAAATATATGTAGGGTGTTCCTTCCAAAATCTCAAGAGTGATCATGAAACCTACTGTCCAAGCTCTAATGGCCCAAATTTTTTCCGGCCTACCTATTCCTCCTCTGCCTCCAATAGAGCCACCAATGATGGAAGACATAATGAGAATATCTGAAGAAATGGAGACACACCAAAAACAAGCTGGAAAAAGAATAATGGGGGAGCCTGAAGGCCCTTATTTTTTACACCCAAGGGTGGGCTGATAATCAATCTTGATGAAGTGGTGACTCACTATGAAGAATCACAATCTTTAGAGGAGGACGTTGAAGCTTTTAGCATGAAATATGTAATTGAGACCTTGGACCAAGAATTAGATGAGGAGATGTCCTAGCAACTCAAAAACATAGGTGAAGAGGTTGAATTAGAGAGGCCTCCCTCTGAAAGAAAAGAGGATAATGAAGTAAATATGGAGATTATCTAAGAACCTCCACTAATTGGCCAAGAAAAGGGCCTTGTTCAAGAAGAAAAGGTGCCTTCCGGAGAGAAAGAAGAAGAGAAAAAAATATAAAAGGAAGTAGATAAGCCAGAGGATGCATAGACCAAGAGTCTTGAATCCGAGCATCATGAACTCAAACATGAAGAAGAAAGAATCCCCCAAGAAGAGAAAATTTCTATAGAGAACATAGCCTTCACCAAGACAAATCAAGAAAAGGCTATGCAAATTGATGATTTTGATGAAGAAGAAAAGACTGAGAATGAGCTTTGGGGCCACAAAGAAAATTAGCTTCAAGAAGTGGAAAGTGACAGAGAGTCACCAAAAGGGGAAGCTTAGATACGAGAATGGTTGGAGAGGCAACTACAAAAGAAGACCCCTGCTCCCATGGATCAAAAGTCCAGACTCGGAGGCATATTGGCTGAAGTGGAAACAAGAACAAGGAAAGAAAAGAAGTCAAAATTCCACTCTCATCTTATAGTTGATGCCTTTGGATCAAGAGTAGTACAAGTTTCTACCCCAGTGACAAGCAAGGATGAAGGGGTCAGCTATAGTATTTCAACCATTAACTCAGGTACTGCTACCAAAGAGAAAAAAATTGATGAATTCTAGGGATCAGTAGCCACAATTGTGGACTAGATGAACAAATATCAATCTTCAAAAGAGGAACTCAAGGAACAAATGGTGGACCTTAGTGCCTACATCTAACAATGGAAATCCTTGGAAGAGGAAGCTCCAACTACATCCTCTACGCCATCACTCATTTCCCAAGAAGAACTCTCTCAGATGGAAAGGATGAAGAATTGGACTAAGGCTACTACTGATTGGTTCAAAAAAGCACTCTATAATGGTGATATGGGCATAAGCCATGTTTTCTAGATGATCAATAAGTTCTATGAGGTGCAGAAGCAGTTGGAAGGCAATAAGAAAATATGCTATCACTTCACTAAGCTATATAGGATTACATATCCTAAGATCGAGGCTATTTTTAAAATGGCCAACAAGGCATGGGAAAAGGAGATAATTCTGCCCAAGGATGATCAATGGCTAGTAGAAACATGGAAAATGAGTCTAGATCATAGAAAGGACGTACTAGAAAGGGTATTGCATGAAGTTGATCTCGACCTCGAATGTGAAACAGAGCATAGGGAAGATGCCAAAGATTATCTTAAGTTGATGACTGATTATGATGTCAACCCTCGAGCTCGATCTATATAAAATAAGGCCACATTTCTACAAGAAAATGGAGCAAGGGGCAGCAGTTATGCTAATGTACGACTTCATGGATTTCACTACCGGAGCCTTCATCTAGTCCGAGAAAATGGTTAAGGCCATGCCCAAGTGCACAAAGAGCTGGGAGCAGATCATTGGAAGATCGAAGAAATTATCCTTCCAAGTGCTCCAATCTGACATAATGGATTGGGACAAGCTTCAGGCCTTAATTGGGAAATTCATGGAGTATGCCACCCTACAAAAGAAGGCCAAAAATTGGTTATTGATGATGAATTTTTGACAATGTAGCTGAAAAGGGCAATCCATTAGATGACAAAACTGCTACAACTACAGTACCAAGGCAACACTATAGGACAAAATAGGAATAAAGAAAAAAATATATTTTAAATTCCTATATATTTGGGGGTAGGTGAAACCCTTATGCAAATGAATCGTGGCCTGACAATGCAAATTAATCTTGGCCATTCATTTTTCTTTTTGAAAACTATAAATAGGGGTCCCTCCTCTCATTTTAGGGAGAGAGTTGAGTTGTTGTAATGAAATGTTGCTGAAATTTTAATAGAATCTCATTGCTTTTTAGTGGATTCTTGAGTTTCTCACATGTTGCATGATTCCTCTCCTCAGAGTTGATAAATTTAGTTACTTTTACATAGTTTTTCTTAGAGTTTTCAAGTAATTTCAGTAGTTTAGTTCATATTGTTCACTGATTTTGCAGAATGCTATTGCATTGATACTTTATATGTTCATGATTTGTGTTGTTTATTGATGATGAACAACAGTATAAAGCTAGTATGAACATTAAATCTTTTTTTCACTTAAACTTCATCTTTTGGTTCATGCTTTATGATGAATGAAGAGTTGAAAATCTACAGACCCTAAAAGATAACACTAGTTTCATGATTCTGTACATTTTGGTTAAGTGGAACTCAATTATAGGAAAGTTGTCCACTATAGTAGCATCCATTATCACTATTCATCATTAGTTGTAGGTCTAGGAACTCTAACCTCCCTTTTCCTTTTTGACCTTTCTTTGAGATAGAAGTTAATACAAGATTCCAACATCCCTTGAAAGCTAAATCTGATGTTGAAAGTGGAGTTTTAGATTGCTGTCTTGAATCTACAAAAATTACATCTCATTTTCAGAATCATAGGAAATGCCATTTGAAAATCCAACTCTTTCCAACTTAGTGAACCATAAATTCCCTTTGTGATTACCAGAAAATCACATCAATCAATTGAGTTGTTTTTGCAAATCATGACCTAACACCCGAGAGACCTTGGGATAATTTTCTACAACATGTGTTAGGAAGTTATCTTTCAAGAGAGGTAGTGCACTTGTGTTCTTTCTATGTTGAGAAAGTGAAAAAACACCCATCGATAGAACTAGCACTTGAAGGAGGGCCTTTCTTCTGCTAAGCTTGATCAAATTGGTTCCTTCTCCTTAGAGAGGTTCCATAGAGTGTTAAGATCTACACCAAAAAAAGGGGAGTTCTAAGAGCTACCACCCCTACCAAGGCCAAGAGAGCTAAAAGAGGGGAAGCTTCCACCTCTAGCACATACAACCTACCCACCCCTCCTCCATCCTCGCCTTATCCCTCCATCCATTCACCTTCATATTCTCCTCCACACTGGGTATCCCCTTCCTCTTCCCAAATGCTCCAAACTGCCTTACAAGCTTACATCTCCCATAGCCAAAGTGCTTCCCTCTAGCCCAACAATGCTTCTTTCTAAGGCACTGTCCTAGCAGTTGTTGTTGCCCCTTTGAAACCTCAAGTCAATCTGGTGCACTCTCCTCCCCCTCCGCCTCCTATGGCATGGTTGGGAAACAACCCATCCCATTCGTCCTTCAACATTTACCATGATATGCCAAAGAATCCAAAGGGCTTTTGCACTAAGTTCCATCCCAGGGACCCACAAAGGACAGCAAAATAACACATCAAGATATTTCAAACAGCCTTGAAAGATATGAAAATCGAGCATGAATATGTGACTTGTCATCTATTCCCTTATTCATTAGGGGATGAGGCCTTCTACTGGTACATTCATTTGCCGACGGGAACCATAACCACCCGAGACCTATTAAAGGATACCTTTTTACAGAAATTCCAGATCCCAGTCATCCCTTCCGAGTTATACCAGTAGTTCATAGCCATTCGAAGGGAGGTCAATGAACCAATCAGTTCCTTCAATGATATATTTCACTGAGCTTATATGAATTTGTAGACAACCTATATGGTTGATGATCCTTCCGCCCACTTGGTCTATTATGCAACGTTGGACAACCTCACTTCCACATTGGTGAAAAGGATGAACCCACCACTAGCCAGGTTGGTGGAGACCTTATGTAGAAGTAGTTGTAGCTAGCATGGACTTAGGAAAACACATTGCTGGTCCGCTATCATCTTTGGGAGCAGTTGACCATCCAAATTAGATTCAAGGGATTACCCAAGCTTTGGAACATCAAGCGCCCTTGTTGAATCAAGTTCCTCAACTCCCGATAGTGCCTCATCTAGGGCAACCATTAAATCAGGCACCTCCCATGCCTCAGTCCTTGCAACCACAACAAAAAAAATATTATTTCCAATAGCCCCAAGTTCTTGTGTATCTCTGAAATTCTTAGTTCCATCTCGTTCTTCAAAATCAACCAATAGTGCAACCAGTCTTCTTGCATAATTCAACTTTGCAACCAAGCAATACAAAAAAGGATCAGATAAACGAGCTAACATAAATGATTAAGAAGATTTCAATTGAAATGATGCATCTATGGACTCAGAATAACCATCTACAAGCATCACAAAGAAGCATTTAGGCCAACCTCAACCATGATAAATTTGACAACCGTGATGTGGGTGCTTCTTTCATACAAAAGGTAGAATTGAACATGGAATACAAGGCTAAACAATGGTGATGTCCCCACACCTCTCAACCAACCAAACCACAATGAAAAGACCACAAGTGGGGCATACTTGGCTGAGACAAATTTATCTGGTTGGTGTCGCATCCAGAAGACAAGTAGGCATTCTAAGCTGGATTGTCCAAAGTTCTAGATGACTGCTGAAATTTTCTGAATTAAAGTCTAGAACACCATTGATAGCTCAGGTTGCAGAGAAATTGTTCCATTTGAGCCGTATGCTTCTTTGGTGTTGGTTTTCAATCAAGGCCCATTTCCAAAAGGCGAGAGCAACATTCTTGAGTTGGAGATCGCTGCCTTGAAGGATGAAGAAGTGAAAGAGGTAAGTAATGAAAGCTCGTTATCTGAACTCTTTGATTTTGTAGATAATGGTCCAATAGATGATGAAGAGCTGAGAGAGGATGAAGTCCAAATGTTTTGCCATATGATTTAAGAAATAGGCAATCAGGCAACCCTTTCACAGCCTCTACCCTGCCTAATAACTTTAACACTCCTCCCGACCCAAATGCTAGTAATAATCCAAGTTATCCCCATGTACCCACTCGATACTTTAACAAGAATAGGCATAATCAAACCTAGGGTCAGCCTACCAACTCCTCCCAAGGTAACTCTTTCAAAGCTAAGATAGAACAAATGGGAGAGTACGTGGCTGAAGAATTTAAGAAGGTTAAGCTGAGCTTGTCCACCTTTGAGTTGCTCAAGGTCCCCTCAATTAGAAATGCCTTTTTTAGAATGCTCAATGGGATGCCTTCATCTAATTCAGACCAAGAATTACCCTACAAGAGGGTCTCCTTTGAAGATTCACAAAATGATCCTGTCATCCGACAAATCTTTAGAAAAAGGACAGATCAACCTTTAAAGCAACAAGCAAACATATAGCCTACCAAAGAATAGGATCAAGACCAATCCCAAAACAAGAATAATGATAAGAAAAAGAGTCAGGTAGCTCAAGTTGACATCTCGGGAGGGTTGTTTCAAGGGATGTTGGAGACTCCTCCCTTCTTGACCATCATTAGAATTTTTTGGAAAAATCTGCATAATTGCTTGCTTGATTCAGGAGCTTATGCCAATGTCATGCCTTTGGAAGTGTGCAAAGATTTAGGAATATTTTTGACCCCCTCTTGACATAAGGTGACAAAACTTGATAAGACATAGATTAGCATAGTTGGGGAAATCAACATAATACCTATGCAAATTGTTGTTGATCCAAGAGTGCAACAAACAATTGACATACAAGTTGTTGATATCCCTGACACCTATGGCATCATTTGAGGAAGAGATTTCACTTGGGCATTGAATGGGTATGCTTCCATCGACTAATCCCACTTATGGTTGTCATGGAAAGGTTTACCGAATCAAATCCATATCGATCGAGAGCCGCATGAAATTCATGATTACGAAATACAACAACACAAATGAGGTACTATTTTCTGAAATGGAGTTGAAGAATTACTACCCCGTGGCCTACTCGGATGAACCAAAATGTTATGAAGAAGAAGTGGCTGAAGAAGTCCTCCTTGTGCAATGCAGCCCACCCACCAACTTGACCCATGCTCCAAAAAGTACAAAGATATTGATTCAATCAGATGATGAAGGCTCCTACAAGGATGGTAGTATTGGATTGCTAGATGGCTTCCAAGACTTCATGGAGAAATGTTTGCAATTAAACTCAACCTAGGGGAAAGAATGGACTTTCAGGAGCTCTTGTTGCCTAGTTGGTGTAGGGTGCACAATGCTGCTCACTCAGAATTTGAATTTTGCCTATGACAAATAGAAATCAAACATGTCAAGGGACATGTCACCTCAAAGAAGGGGCCTTGAAAGATACTGACAGATCCAATCCATGAGTTGTGCATGCAACCTCCCAAAGTTGTTGAAGCAAATACATTACTAGTTGTAAAATTGAGCTCTATGGGTTCCAAGATCAAAGAGTCCTCCAAATTCTGGACATTGCACTTTGACAGGTCCAAGACCAAGCAAGGAGCCAAAGATAGATTTGAATTGATCAGCCCTATGGGTAAGTCATACTTTTCTGCCCACAAACTTTAGTTCTATTGCACAAATAATGTAGCAAAGTATGAGGAATTAGTCCTTGGTCTCCTGATGGCATTAAGAAAAAGGGTCAAGATGCTCCAAGTATTTGGTGACTCAAAGTTAGTGGTAAAGTAGGTAAGGAAGTTGCACTCTTTCGATGATAGAAGACTAGAAAATTATAGGCATAGGGTATGGGATCTTATGGAAGGGTTAGATGCATTTAACATCCAGTTGATCCCATGTGCCAAGAACCATACTATTGATGCCCTAGCTCAACCAGCTAGAACCTTGCAGCCATTCTCCTTGTCTAGCCTAAAAATTTCACTGTTGAACTTACATTCACCCCATCTGTGCTAGACAATGCCACCAATTTACAAGTATTCAATGATGATAAACATATATTGGATTTCATCGCAAGCTTTGATGTGTTTGCAACCCAAATCATTGATGAGACAGAGCCTGAAGAGGCTGAATTAGATATAGAAGGTGTGATCAATCTCAAAACAAACACGATACCTCAAGGCACAGTCCAGCTAGAGTGGATATTTGACTTAGACCAGATACAAGATCAAGATCAGAAAATGAAGAAGGGTTCCATCAATAATCAGTGTGATACTCACAATCTAGGGATGCCTGAAGATGTCAATAATGTGTTCATTGGAAAAGTATGCACGCTAGAAGAGAAACAATGGATTTTTGACGCCCTTTTCCTGTATCATGATGTGATTGCCTAGAGTTATGGAGATTTGAAAATGTATGGTACATCAATTATCACCCATACCATCACTCTCAAGCTAGATGTGAGACCTTTTCAGTAGTGTCAACACCCTATCAATGCACTGCTAGAGCCCATCATTTATAAAGAAGTTCAGAATTTACTGTCCACCGGGATCATATTCTCAGTTAGGTGTGGGTGGAAAATTTAGTCCCAATAAGGAAAAAGAATGGAGAAATCTGGTTATGTGTAGACTTCTGGAACTTGAATAGAGCCTCGAAAAAGGATAACTATCCTATACCCTTGTTGGATGAGGTATTGCAAATAGTTAATGGATCATAGATGATGTCCTATTTCGATGGGTACTCAAGATATAATTAGGTAATGGTGCAATATGAAGATAAACATAAAATGATATTCACCACAAAATGGGGAACTTTTGTGTACAAAATAATGTTGTTTGGGTTGATCAACATTGGTGCCACCTTCCAGCATGTGATGGAAATTGCATTCAAGGACATAATTGGAAAATGCATAATTATTTATATGGATGATCTTATAGTGTTTTCAAATAAAAAAGGAGATCATGTCTTCGATCTATGTAAGGCCTTCTAGAGGTGTAGAGAGTTCGACATTTCTTTGAATCCAAAAAAGTGCATCTTCAGAGTTACCAAAGGCAAGTTTTTGGGGCATGTCCTCTTAGAAAAATGAATCTCAATAGATCTCGAGCGTATCTAGACCATAATGAAAATTCAGCTTCCAGGCAGTAAGAAGGAATTAAAATCTTTCTTCGAAAATATAAAATTTGTCAGAAAATCCATCACAAGTTTTCCTGAGATAGTCAAGCCGCTAAATGCTATGCTAAAGTAGGATTCAAAGTTTAATGGACACCAGAAGCCAAGCAGGCTTTTGAAGAAATCAAGAAGCCAATTGTTGATGCACTATTTCTGGTCAGCCCAAACTATCTGAAGCCATTTTATATTTATTCATTTTCCTCGAGCCACTCTTGTGCCATCATATTGACTCAAAAGGATGATGAGGGAAATGAGCACCCTATTGCATTCATGAGTAATCCTTTGAAAGATGTTGAGTTGAGATACCATAATATAGAGAAGCAAGCGTATTCCTTGGTTAGAGGAGTTAGGAAATTTAGAAATTACATCTTTCAAAACAAAGTGTTTACAATTGTGCCTAACCCAACAATCAAGACTTTGTTAATGCAAAAGAAGCTGGAGGAAAGGAGAGCTAAGTGGGTCACGTTATTACAGGAATATGGCATGGAGATTCAACCCATGAGGTTGGTCTAAGGAAAGGCCCTTATGTGAATAATAGTTGAAGCGATAGTTGAAGTTGGACCCGAGCTCACGATGCAACAATATTAATTGGAAGACGTCTCTCCTAGAAAGTGGTACGATGATATTGTCTACTGCCTACTAAATCAAAAGTTCTTGTCTTCGTTGGAAGGTGTAAAAAAGTGTACTCTAAGACTGAAGAGCAGTAGTTATATGCTGGAAGTATCTATACCATACAAGAGAAACCATGAGGGGATCTACCTCAGATGCCTTGACAAAGAAGAAGCAGTGCTAAAAAATATTGGCACTGGCCATAGATCTAACCCTTCAACTTCTCATCAAATCCTATGAGCTAGGTACTATTGGTTGACAGTGTTTAAAGATGTGCATAACCATGTCAAAACCTGTCATGTCTGCTAGACTGCTACTGCCAGAGAAAGAATTATTTCTCTTTCACTCCATCTAGTCTTGGGAGTAAGACTGTTCACTCAATGGGGCCTTGAATTCATTGGTCCAGTAAGCCCGCCATCCTCTACAGGACATAGGTACATTTTGTCCACTTTTCATTGTTGCACTATGGAGGTGGTAACTAATTTCTTAGAAAGTTTTATTTTGAATCATTTTGGTTGCCCCTATGCTATTGCATGTGATAATGGCCCCACCTTCTCTTCGCTTAAATTCGCTAGTTGGGCCTTTGATTATGACATTGCACTTAAGTTATTGTCTAACTATTACCCTCAAGGTAATAGCCTAGCTGTGTCAACAAACACAAATTTGATCACTCTGATTAAAAAGTTGATTTACAAGAACCCCTAAGACTAGCATACCTAACTATGTTTTTCCCTTTGGGTAGATCATACATGCCACAAGGCTTCCTTGGGTGATTCCCCATTTCATCTGGTCTATAGATTAGATCCTATCTTTCCTATACATCTAAATATCCCCACCCTCTAGTTCATCAACACATACTATGAGGAGGGAAATCGCCGAGAAGCCTGCCTGGCTAAATTACTCCATTTAGAGGAGGTCCATGATAGAGCATTTGAATTTTTTTCCAAACAGCAAGGTGTAGTCAAAATATGGTTCAATCTTCGAGCCAAAGTAAAGGAATTTATAATTTTTGATTTAGTCCTTTGTTGGGACAAGGCCCATGAGAAGAAAGGGGGACATAACAACTTTGACAAGCTCTAGCTTGGCCCCTTTCAAATTTTAGAAATCCTAGGAGATAACACCTTTCACCTCAAGACACTCACTAGAGAGGATGTCTTGTTACCTGTCAATAGGAAACATCTCAAGAATTATTTCCTTGCCTAAGCTTCTAAAGCTCACCCTTGTGTATAGTTGTATATAGGTTGGTTTGGGTTTCCTTTATTTCACTATTTTTCTTTTGCTTCCACTCGTTTCTTGGTTGTTTTGTCTTGCTGAGGGTGTCTTCATTCTTGATGCGATGGCCATGCTCAGTTTAATGAAAGGTTCACTTTGCCTCCCACTCTTGTCTATTCTATCATATAAACCTTCATTCATGACTATTGGTTTCTTTCTTCCTCCATGAAGTTTGTTTCCTTATTTGAACTTCGATCTGACCTAGGAAGGAACCCTTGTTTGAATCATTTTACACTTATCTTGGTTCATACATGAAAACACACTTTAATTGTTTCTATGGGGTAGTACAATAGTTGTTAGAAGGGCTCGACAAGTGAAAAATCTTAAGTCTTCTCTAGTGACCACTATGATTCCAAACCCACCGTGACCTTCAGTGCTTATGTAGTTGAGCAAAAAGATTAAAAAGTATCAAAAATAAAATATCAAGAAAAGAAAAGAAAACAAGAAAAGTTAAAATTTGCAATTGTGTGGGTGTGCGAAGAACTATGAAGGCTATGGACGCCTGACTGGCAATAGAGAAATGTTCATGGGATCATGACAATAACTCCGTCAGGGCTATGGATTCCTGAATGGCAGCGGATTAATGTCCAGGTTAATTTTGGGGTTAGAAAACTTATGTAGCTTTCCTTTGCCTAATCAATAGTTATTTGTATAGTCTTTGAGGAAAGGGAATGAATCCAATATGCACACACTTTTCAGAAATTCCTGAAGTTTGGTTCAACCAAGGATCTTGTCCTCCTTGAGCTCCTAGTTCACCCAATGGAAACCTGCTTCTGGTCTACGAAACCAGAGATTCTAGGTTCTAAATGAATATTTATCCTTAGAACGCTCGGGGGTGTTATCCCATTAGAGTCACCATTTATTGGGCCCATAGCACACATGCCCCATTCAGAATGGGGACACTCTCTTTTCTTCCTTCGTCAGGTCACTTTTTCCCTCACCTTGTTTTGCATGCCCCTTTTTTTGAGCATCAAAGTGGTCATGGACCATAAAGTTCATCATCTTGAATTGACCAAGTTTCACCACCTTGGAAGTTTCCAAGTATTTTTCCTTCGCGGTCTTCACTTGGCAGTTTTCCTCTACCTTTTGAAACTAGCGTCCTTTTCTTCCTACAGGTCTGCGGTTGTGGGTTGCTCTCGGTGGGTTTTTTCCTTGTACTCATCATTCTAATGGTGGTCGACCTAGTACATCCGCCCGCAAGGCGGGACCCACATTCTCCATCACCATTTCCCTTTCATTCTTCGGTAGTAATCTTGTGACTTCCATCTGCGTTGCAAACCCAACATTTCCTACTGTTGGTCATTTTGAAATACACGTTCACCAACTTCACAAATTATTGTACAACATTTAATATGGGTAATTAATGTCAAATTTCCTATAAATAGGGCCACCGAGCTGTCATTTTCATTCTTGCCAGTTAGGAAATTTGTCAGAGCTCTACCATCTGCTGCCACCTTCGAGCCCACGTTGCTTCGAGGATGAATTCAAGATTGTTCTTCATCATTTTCATTGGGTTCGCCCAGTGAGTTCGTCGCCACCTAACTCGCACGTCTTTTGAGTTAAGCCTTTAAATGGTTAAAATCTTAAAGAAAAAACTCGTCAAAACATTTAAATGACTAGAACACCTCCTCATTCTGCAGAAAACCCATGAATGCAATTTTTATTTTTATTTTTTTCAAAATTGACCTATTAACCCATGCAAAACTTTCATTCTCTATGTTGTTCCTCACCAGGGTCGTGGGTCCTTTGTGGCCCACACCCTCCTCATCTCTGTCAGAATGAAATTTAAAATACTTAAATGAGAAATCCTCCTTTTTGCCATGGACCCTCATGGGACCATGTATGTGGGCTTCCGCATCTGGGAAGCCTTCACCCTACCCCCTTTCTGTGTTGCGGGTCCCACCTAGCCTTTCATTACAAAGACAAAAAAAACATGCCTAGGTTTTTTGTGGGTCATTTCCAGTGGACCACCATCCACTCCTCGCCGTCGTGGTTGAACGCCTATCCTAAGCGGGGAAGCTTCAGCTCCCTCCCGCACCGTGGATCCTGCTACCCTATTTATTATTTGGTCACAGCCCTAGAAAATGCTATGTGTTGAACACCTTACAGACCACCATCCGTAGGCCGCCCTGCTGATGCCACCATTTTTCAAATGACCTCCAAGGTTTGTCCTCCCACAATATGAGCCCCAACCATCCCTTTGTTTTTGTCAGCCCCCGTGTGTGAAAATACCAAATCTTAATTTGTTTGTGGGCCTACCTTTGAGGGCTGCCATCTGCGGCTGTAGTTCCCTAATTATCGTTTCTAATCGATTATGCCTTTTTGTCCTTCCACTTGTCAAAGTATGCTCCATTATTTTTCGTTTGATGTAGATGATCAAAGTTAATCTCGTTTACGGGCTTGATAGTGTGGACCGTTGTGTTCGGGCCATTGTCCCTTGGCAGCTATCGCCAAAATTTCCATTACATAGAGACCTCCTGCAGCTCATCGCCTACATCTTTCCCAATGGTTGAATCTTAAGAGAACAAACCAAATCACCCATGCCTTCTACGAACCTCACATAGCAGAATTCTACTTGTGGGTTTTCATCTACTAACCGCCATTCTTTAACGAAACAGCCTTGGTGCCTCTCACCTCTGCATGCCTTAAGCCTGCATGACCCAAAACCCGACTAAACATCTTCTAAGGGCTCTATTGATGGGATTTTTTGCATCTTTTCAACATAGGCAATGCTCAAGTGCACTACCTCTCTTGAAAGGAAATCTCTAGCAACAAGTTTCTAAACATTACCCCAAGGTCTCTCGGGTGTCAGGTCATGACGTGCATGGAATTCCTTAGTTGATGTTTGATGTGATTTTTCTGGTAATCACAGGGCAGAATTATAGAGTTAGGCTAGAAGGAAGTTGGATCTTAAAATGGATTTCTATAGATGAGAAGTTAGTGTGCAATTTTCTGCAGGTTCGAACAACAATCTTAAACTCCTATCTTATCTTGAGATTTGGCTTTACAATGTGCAATGAACCTTTGTATAGGCTACTTATTAAAAAAAAAGGAAAAGGGGTAGGGAAGAGAGGAGGTTCCTGGATCTGAAACTAGCAATGAAAAGTGATCATGGAGGGTTCTACTATGGAAAACTTCCTTAAAAAAAAAATTCACTTAGCCAAAGTAAATCACAGAACCATGAAACTTTTACAAGCTTATAAGGACTGCAAATATTCAACCATTCATTCACCATAAACATGCATGAACAAAAGATAGAAGTTTGAAGCAACTTTTAGTTTATGCCTAGACTAACTTTACACAGCTCTCTACCATCAGTAAACAACAAAAATTATGGACAAGAAAGGCATCAACACAACAGAATGCTACATAATCATTGAACAAAATCAACTACTCTACCAAAGAATACTAAAACATTCAAAACAACAAAGTAAATCTTTCTAAATCAAATAACTATGGGAGATGAACCATGTAACATGCAATGGAAACCCAATAATTCACCAAAGTCAATGAACTTCTGTTAGAATTTTTGTAGCATGCCTTTACTACAACTCAACTCTCTTTTAAATGAGAGGAGGAGACCCCTTTTTATAGTTTTCAAAAGGAAAAATGAGTGGCCAAGATTTACTCTCATTGTGTGGCCAAGATTCACTTTACACTAGGGTTTCACCTACCCCCAAATATATAGCAATTTAAAATTACAATTTGTCTTTTGCCTATTTTGTCTTTTATGGCAGCATTGTAGCTCTTTTGTCCTTTAGAAAATTGTTGTTTTCCCTTTTTACTGCATCTACACAGTGAGAAGCTCATCATCTATTATGGGCTTTCCAGCTTCTTTTTGTAGTGTGGCATACTTCACAAATATTCTAATCAAGGAATGGAGCTTATCCCACTCCAATATATTAGATTGAAGCACCTAGAAGTTCAACTTCTTGGATATGTGGGTGAGTATTTCCCAATATCTGTCACACTTGGCTGCATTCTACACTACCTACTTTGATTGGGTGAAGACACAAGCAACAAAAGAAATAAAGTCAATCCTGAGTTTGCCCGTGGTTCCATTTTCCATTGTCCTATAAAAACGAGGCCTTACCTTCTCTGAATCTATCTCAGTAGACAACACTTCAAAATATGTCATCAATTTAAGGCATTCTTCACATGTCGTCCTTATTTCTTTAACCCAATTAGGATCCCGCTCCACTTCATGGAACACATACTCTAATATTTTATTTCTATGATCTAGGCCTAATCTCCAATTCTCCACCAGCTAGAGATCATTCTCAACCATTGCAAGCTCTTTCTTTACTATTTTTCCAGGCAACTTGAGGATTGCCTCAATCTTAGGATATGTGATCCTATATATTTATGGGAATTAAGTGTAGGTCTTCTTTATATCTTCAAGGTACTTCCACACATCCAGAAACTTGTTTGTTGTCCTCATAGCACATCCAATGCCCATATTCCCATTATAGAGGACTTGCCTAAACCAATCTTTAGTGGCCTTTGTTCAGCTCTTTCTTTTCTCGAGTGTGTCGATGTTCTCTTTTGATAACAATAGTGGGGAAGCTATAGATGTGGTAGGGGGGTCTTCGGTTGAGGACCATTGTTGAATATACATTGTTAGATCCACCACCTATGCCTTCAATTCCTCCTTAGAGGTCTTATCCTTATTCATCTGATGCACAATGGTGTCGACATATCCTTGGAGATAATCAAATTTTTCATTCCCTCATCACTGTCCCAAGGTCGATGGTAGAGATATTATAGAAGACCCACTCCTCACCCAGTACTGGGGTAAAAATTTGCACCGTCCTTTATCCAGACGCATCCATGGTCAGCTAAGATCTGACCATCGACTTATTTTTCTTCTTGGTGCTGATCTGTGCTCGAGCTAAGATGTC
This sequence comes from Sequoiadendron giganteum, assembly GCA_007115665.2. Taxonomy (NCBI): domain Eukaryota; kingdom Viridiplantae; phylum Streptophyta; class Pinopsida; order Cupressales; family Cupressaceae; genus Sequoiadendron; species Sequoiadendron giganteum. The sequence continues at coordinate 139,384,175 of VCHN02000014.1, read as the reverse complement.
TTCTAGCCTCGCCTTTGGATTCCTTGGGGTTAGGTTTTTCTTCTCCAACTACTTCTCAAGCCAGTTAGGCATTTGAGTTTTCTCTTTTGGTGATTCGTGATCACCCTCTTCCTCTTGGGTGTGGTGCATTTGCAATTTTTTTTTGTTGAGGTCTCTTGTTCTGGCTTCTCCCCTTCTTCCCCATCCGAATCTTGAATAACTACTACCACTTTCCTCAGGGATTCAATAGTCGTATACTTTTGTGGGCTATCTTCCTTTTGGAAGTATTTACTTCTTCTCCCTACTCATGCCCATGTTCCTCATGATGCTTTGAGTTGGGGCTTCTTCTCATCTTAGCCTCCTCTTCATTCTTTTATTTCTCTCTTTGGAGGAGGCATCTCTTCATCATGCTTCGGGCTTTGATCTTGTCCCCCTATTGGAGGCTCACTGCCCTCCATTTCTTCATCAATTTTTCTTTCCTCCATGGTGTGTTGTTTCTCAGTCTCTTCCTCAACATCCTTGAGTTGTTGGGTCAATTCCTTTTCGAGCTCCGGGTCAATGGTTTCCACAATGTACTTGGTGCCCAAATCTTCATCATCCTCACCAGAGGATTCTACTTCCCCTTCCTCCTGGACTACCTCATCGATTACGAGATGCTAGTATATAGGATGCTCGTGGTAGTCATATGCTTCTTCATGTAGTTTTTTGGCGATCTCCTTTTGCTTCCTATCCAAATCCTCAAATATTTGCATTGTTGTCTCCAATGAAGGGGGTTCATTAGGAGGAGGGATGGGAAGACTAGTTATGGCATGGGATAATGTGGCCTGCACTATGGGATTTGTAAACATCCCAGGAAGCTCACAGGGCATGCTCTGCATATACTTAGTAAAAGATTCCTGGAAGGGAAAGAGTGGGCATTGTGTTCATTGCAGTAGTAATCAGAAGAGACAACGATGGGGACATAGATGAGGAGGAAAGTGAGGAAGTAGTGGCTGAAGAGGAGTCCATAGTTATAACTGGTGCCACAGGAGAGATGGAGGCAAGGTGGATGAAAATTTCCACTATGGATGGAGAGGTGGTGACTACTACTTGTGGGATAGGCAGGTAGTGCTAGTAGCAACACCAATTGTGGCTGTGATGGGCAGGGACTTCATTTGATCCTCTCCCTCATGCAACAAATCTTCATGAATAGTGGGCATTCTTATGAAACTACCTGACTTCTTTGACTTCTTTGAAGTCCCAACTTTTGTAGTCCTCCCCGGAGACTCCTTAGATTTAGGTTGATTTTCAGCTGCCTCCTTTCTCTTCTTTGATTGTGTGTTCAGGGGAGATGTTGAGGTCTCTCCCGTTGAGGTGACATTAGTAGCAATAGTGTCAACTTCATCCTCATGTGGATGCTTGGGATCTACAAATGGTATCTCTACTCCTTGTCATTGCAATTGAGAAATTTCCCCATCAATCCATTATTTGGTTCTTGCCTCAACAGGATTTGTGATAATGTCGAGGTCATTTACCTCCTCTTCATTCCAATATATCATTGGTAGTGGCAAGTTGGTGACAAAATTATACCTTGAGGCCATCATTGTGCTCTCTTCTTCAACTACTTGCTTTGGCATAGGAAACAACTTGACCACCTTGACGAAGTAGGTCATCATGCACATGTATTTTCGCATACACACCTCCTTATCATCCTTGCAATTGGCCCAAAAGTCTTCAACATTATGTAGGTGGGAATATTCTACCACAACCATCCTCTTCAATTTACCATATGAATCCATTTTTGGTTAGGCCGTATGGAATTTGAGGTGATACTCTGTGAGCTCCTTTTCTGAATAATCTGCACATTGAGAGGTATGGAGTTCATACTACCCTTGATTGAAGGAAAGGGGATAAGGAATCCCTACTTTATGCTTGCTTCTCAAGAGGGCGTCTACATGTTGCAGCTACTTTGAGAGCTCAAGCAACACTATCAGGTCATTTGGGTATCGGGGTAACTTGTATGGTTTATTAGAGAATCCCTCAAATTAGATGTAAGCGAATTTTGGAAGCTATATAAATAAGAATCTGAACCAACAGATGAAAGCATTAGCATTGTGCGAAACTCTCATTTCGGTGTCACCCCCAAGCAATCTGATGATGTAGCCTATGAAGGCATCATTAAATCTACAATAATCCTTCTTGAAATTTTTGTATTATAATTGAGGGTACCTGTCATACACCTTTAGTACCGTTTGTGGGTCTAGATTCGGTGTTACAAATAAAGCCTATATTGGGTACAGTCAGCAAGCAAGTACACAAGGTATGATGTCATGTAGAACTTAGATGTTTTCTTGACTGCTACAAATTGCTCATGCAAGCAGTCATTGATCATTCCAACCCAATAGAAATATGCCTCCCCGGATGATTTCTTCAATAAAATAAAACATCCACTCTTGGAAATAAGTTGAGGTCAAAAGGTCCATGACCCTACTCAGAAGAGTTACCAAGTCGTGGTAATCTTCAAAAAATTCACTCTGGAAGAGTTCTTGTGGCACTTTATTGGCGCTGCCCCTCTTGTCCTTCAACCAGTATTGGTTGATGAGCTTCCTACATCTAACGGGATCTTCATCCCACATCTTCTTGCTATACTCCATGGAAGTTTTCTCCATCTCACTGAAGGTAGGGATGCATAAGTTTTTCCCTACTGACTTGGTGGGCAAGTCAGCCAATATGTTTCCATCCCTATCTATTATTGTTCTGGTGTTTTCCTGATATGCCTCTCTGTATGCCATTACAAGTTCGGGAGCAATGAGGGATAGTGGGAATCTTGCAGCCTTTGCCAATCCACTACTTTTGATTTTCCTGGCATTTTCTATTTTGGGATTGAACTTGACCTTTTGTTTGAATTCATCTATATCTATGTGTCCTAGATTAGTATCTGAGATCTCCTTCCATTCTATGAGGACCTTGGAATTAAGGGGCTTCCCTTAGAACTTTTTTTTCATCTAGTCTTTGTCCTCCTTGCCCTGAGGTGTTTTTGTGATTTTCTTTCTTTTGTCCTTCTCTGCAACTACCCCCAAGGATTCGGCAACTGGTTCCATATATACTGCAACCATAGGAGTAGTAAATGATTCAAGCATAAAATCTAGGGAATGTTAGCCATGATCCTGCAAATAAACATTAGATTGGATAAATCATCATTTCATAGTCCTAATATATCCCTCAGATTGTCATCATTATTTTTCACGAGGGAGTTTCAACATTTCAAGCCCAGGGGATCAAACTTCCCTAGGCTGTCAGCTAACTGTTGTTATGAACGGCTTTGGCAGGATGACATCCCGACAACAGAGTTTCGCCAGGAGGGATCCACGACTCTAGAGGGAGGTGGCATCATTCATTTGTCATTTAGACACTTCGGGTCTAAGGGGTCAGAAGGTTGTTAGCTAATTCCCATTGGAAACAATGAGGACGAGATGGAGTTCCAATAAAGGAAACCCATGGAATCGGGTCCAGATGGAGACAAGGTCAATTACCTTGTGTTTATTCATTTAAAAGTTTTTTGATCGGGGCAATGTTGGGTTCTAGGTCATGGGAGGACGAAAGTAGTTTTCCTTTGAGTGATGGAGAGAATGGGATGAAGTCCCAATGATGACAACCCGATAAGGGAGATCCACAAAGGACGATCAATGTAATTTTCATCATTTCACTTGAACAGTCATGGGGCACTCAGATCCTAGCAGTCGGAACATTAGAGGCTAGGGGTCATTGAGGAGGATGATTTTAGCACAACGGCCCATGGACGGAAGTCCATGAGGTGAGACCTGCGAAGAGCTTGAAAATTGGTCATTTTTCAATTTCAAACAATGTTACACGATGGATGTAGTGGTGGGGACCGAAGGTCAGATGGGAGGGATCATAACGCCATTTGGGATGGTGAAACTCCAATGAAACTCCACTAGCAGAAGTCCATAAGGTGGGAGTTGATATAAGCTGTGACTTAAGATTTCTCATGGGTCTAAACTTGGGGAATTTTGAAGAGCGGGGCCCAACCATCAAGAGGTTGTGGCTAAACAATGATTTGGAATGGCGAATCACAGGCGACGCAGGGAAGGAATCCCGTGGAGTCAGATCCGAGAGGTTTGCTAGATCTCCCTTATGTTTATAAAATTTTGTGCTTTTCGGACATCGAAATGATGGTGTCCTTCCACCATGGTGAACTCGAAGGAGTCATTTTCTATCATCAGAGTTCAACTCGTTTCTAAGGTTATTGGCGACAATGAGGAATATTGGACCCACATAGCATGAATGCTCTAGCTAAAGAATGGAATTAGGAAGACGAGGTTTTGTGGGTGCTATGTTGGTCGATTTCAAAAAAATTTCAAGTTTTTATCACATATTTTTCATGCATGTTGGTCTTTTCTACTTAGTTCATGGGTTTTCCCCTTTCAAATTTATCTATTACAAGAAATCAAGGAAAAACATGAAACAAGGTGTGAATGGCAGACTCACCTCAAGAATCCAATGGAGGAAATAAAACCAGCTAGCAAATACATTGGATTAGTGATGGCAATTGTCGGGCTCACCAGCGGAAATCGCGGGGTAGCTCTAACTTGCTCTAATCAAATTGACAGGTAAAAATGACCTTTCATTGTCGGCTATTTATAGAATTAGGTGCATTTAGTGCTTCTATTTAATGTAGGTACGATAGGTTGGAGAGTTGCTGATCCATCGAATTTTCAAAAGCGGTCACAGGAGGGGCGAAGTTACTAGGATAGATGGATGGCAACTGGTTCCTCAGATTCCAATGGGTAGATAGAAGCGGGCTGACAACCGCCCAAAGATTCGGTGATTAACCGAGGACGAAGATAACTTCGGAACCCGATGGGTGGATAGCCACCAGATGAAAGTTGCTTGGGGCAAGGCATTGAGGCGAGGGAAATTCGAGAGAGGAGACCTACCAAGGTGAGCTCGATGATCTCCATGGATGCTGACTTAGTCACACCAAGGAAAACAACCAATGGGATCCCGAAAGGACTTGGGACTAAGAAAATTCGAGGGAGGTAAAATATGGTCAACTCAAGATGACTTCCTTAAGGCTCACTAACCATTTTGAACACCAAACAACGGGCACATAAAATGAGGTGGAAACAAAAAGACGGTGGGGTGAAGGAAAGAGAGGGTCCCCATTCCGAACGGGGAACTGGGCGTGTGTGCTGAGGACACAACAAATGGAGGCTCTACTGGAGAACGCTCCTGAGCATTCTAAGGATAAATATTTGTATACATCTAAAAATGGCCACACTAAATTAAGCTTGTTAATTAATTAAATATGAATTATTTAATTAATCTTCTAAAGTCATCTACATATAATAAATTTAATTATTTATTTATATCATTCACTTTTATAATTCTTCTAGCTTAATTAAATAAATAAGTTTACTTAATTATTGTCATCTTCCTGTTAATTAAATTAAATAAATTTTATAATTTATTTATAGTAATTATCATATTATTCTAAGTTTGAATATTTAAATTCAAATAATAGAATATTCCTCCAAATGCTTTCTTCATCTCACATTTAAACTAAATATTATAAATATTTGATTTGAACACTTTTCTCACTTCACACATAATTCAATATTTAAAATATTTAATTACCTTCCCTTTTCATCTCTCATACATAATTAAATATTAATTATTTAATTATGGAAGCTTCTAAATTTATTGTCACATGTAATTAAATAAATTTATTTATTTAATTAGGGATTTATCCTCAACTACCAACTAACTCCTCATAATTGAAGTGCACAAATGGAAAGTTTCCTTCAATTTTGAATGGAGAAGGTTGTGTAGGAGGAAATATTTCCCATTATTCTCTCAACCTTCCATCTTTCTCTCAACCTCCAGAATCTCTCACCATTCATCTTAATAGGTTTGATTTCGACCATCGATCTTTGCCAACTAGACTTTGGCTTTCAAAAATCTATAAATACATCCCTCTTGTGAGTTGAAAAGGATCCTAGATTTGGTGAATTTATCATGATTACTATAGTTGCATACTATCTAGCATTCAACCATCTTGTTTTCTTGAGCTTAGCATTAAATTTTAACTTCATTATTTAGCATAATAATCTTGATAGAATAGTCTTGCACAAGCTGTTTTAGTTTCTTTTATCATAGTTTCATATCTTAGCTAAATCATATCACATCATTTAGAAATAGACATGCATGTTGCATAATCTCGTTCTCTAAGTTGTCATTCTGCCAAGCTGCTACATACACCAATTGAGAGCTAGCAACTTACAATAGATCCTTGGAGATAGAGAACAATGGGACGCCATTGAAGAAATTGTTGTTATTGAGAGTTTGTTTATCTTTTAATTAGTTTCCTTCAATATAATGTCGCATTGGTGTGTTTGTTTATTCTTTTAATTAGTCCACATATTCACACACACATTTTTGGCACCCACCGTAGGGCCCTTGCCCCATTTTTTTTTTATTGCAGGTTTTTTGGTAGGTTACGTAGAAGACTTGTGGTTTAGCACATATGAGGATTGTATTAGCGCATCCCTATTCAATTCTAGTATTCGTTGTTTTGGTTTAGCACATTTCCGTGCTCTTTTAGTGCATTGCTACTCCGATTTAGTGCATACGTGCTATTTTAGCACATTCTTGTACTATTTTAGTGCATCCCTGAGATTTCTTTTAGCACATTTATGATTTGTTTTAGCTCATTGATGAGTTTTTTTAGCCCATCTAGGGAACTGTAAAATTTTAATCCTGATTTTGATGCGTCCGCGAACAAAGATATTTATTTTTTGCATAAGGTTAAAATGAAGCAATCCTAAGGTAGACATTTAAATCTGAAATTTATCAATCCTAGGGTAGTCACCAAACAATTATTTTATCTTGGTTAAAATGAATCCCATGCTTGTTGTGAAGCAACATTTTCACTTAGTTTAGAAAATTTCCATTTGGGATTAAAACTAGACAAAATTGTTTGTTGCAATTGTGAGATGATAGGCATATGCTCTCCCCTTAATTGGGTGACCCCTTTTTCATTTTATGCATTTCTAGCTTTATTACATCCTTTAGAAGGCCTTCTGTAGTGGGAAAAATTACTCACCCTACGGGAACAACCTAAGTGAGAACACCTAAAGCCAAGGTTTCCAACCCACTCTAATCAAAAGTGAATTTTGGGGAAACCCATATTCAATGGATGTGTGCAAAATAACCATCCCCAAAATCTTTGTTCTAAAGATTGGGAGGTCTCCTAAGGGAGTTTATCTATTTCCGCGCCGAATGGATATCCTTACTATGAACCATAGTGTAGAAGCCAACTGTGTTAGTTTTTGAACATCCTAATAATCATAGTGCAAGGGGAGGGAAGAATTTTCCCCCAAGACACTCACCATATAATTTCCATAGACTATTTTCTCAGGGGATCAAGAAATCTAACCTTGAGTATGCACCTAGAAAAGGAAAAAACATGGGCGCCCTCTAGGGGGTGACACGATTGTGTGAGTCAACACAATTCTAAGATGAGGGTTGTGATTACTATGATGACCCTTTTGAAAATTACGAGTGAGTTTGACTGAAGTGTCTGTTTTGTTCAAAACCAATGGAAATAAAAAGGATCATGCTTGATTCTTGAGCATACACTTTTTGTTTAGTTTTAAGACTTTAAAAATAACAGTTTTCTATTTTATGCCATGCTTTTCAAACATTAAATTAGATAAAGATCATCCAATTCAGCAATTTTTCAAAAACCATGTCCGGACCCATTGACTTAAGCTTTTGGATCTGTCATCAAGTCTAGTATTTTTCTATGCTTAGGGAATGGAAATCCACAACTTTTGTTAAGAAATCCCTAGAGAAAAGGATCAAGAAGCCAAAAAAGTCCCTTAGTTATAAGAAGCTATTAAAGAGGAGAAAGTTTTTATACCAAAGTCAAAAAAATTTGTTAGAGCATCAAACTTTCCTACATCGATATCATGACTTTGCTAGGGGTTTTACTGACAATTTTTTCATAGAACCATTATCTTCACGAGCTTTCTTTCAACGAAGAGCTCTATTGCAAAGGCATAATCATAGTCAGCCTATTTATCCCTCTTTCATCCCACAACCTACAATTCAGTATTCGAATCATCTTGATCAAGTGTTGCAATAGAGAGATTAGAAGCATTAGGCTTTTGCAAAATCCTTATTTTCTCAAACTAAGATCAAAATATCGTAAAGTGCACCATCACATCCATTTATGATTTCTAGTTTAATTCCCATAACAGGATCATAATCCTTTCAACTAGGGAATCACGAGCTAAAAATTATAAATTTCTTTAGTCATATCGATAGAATCTTCATTCTATTCTGACTAAGATATCCAACTAATTACAGTATCCTATTTGTGATCAAAGTTAGTAGAAATTGGGTATAAGCTTATGCCTGTTGTCACAAGATATCAAAAGCACATAGAAGAAGATGAAAGGGAAAATCCTCTTTGCAACATGGGTGATAAGTAAGAAAATCCTTTTCACAAGCTTTGTAATGGGAATAATTCAAACAATGATGAATTAATAGAGGAAATTCTTCAAGAAGCAGAATAGAATCCTCAATTTCATACTCTCTTGGATAAAATTTTAGAAAGGCACAAAGAAAGATACTTTCTTTTGCTAGCCAACCAAGGAGCTAAGCTTCCTTCTGATTTTGATACATAAAAGATTAGAGAGGATCTTGAAGCCCTCCTTAATGATTTTAGTGCTCTAACTCAATAGTTAAAAGCACTACAAGGATAGATTAAAGAGATACAAGGGGGAACAACCAAGAAATATGTTTTAAAGCATATCTGCCCATATCCCTTTGATAGGAATCTCAACATGATTCCTTTTCCAAAACATTGTGAGATCCCAAAATTTGACAAATATAACGGAAAAATGGATCCCATTGATCATGTGAGAGACTTTCAAAATATGAGCTTAGAATTTGTTCATGAAGATACATACCTGATGCGTTTGTTTCCATGAAGTCTTGGTGGACAATCCATGGAGTGGCTTTCCAAAATCACTCCTCCCATCAAATAATTTGAGGAGTTAATCAATAAATTCATATCTCAATACTCCTACAATATACAACACCAAATAACCATGCTTGATTTATGTAGAGAAAAAAAATAGATTGGGGAACCTTTCATTATGTTCCTTCAAAGGTGGAGAAGGTTATTTGCAAGATATTCCCATCCTATTCCTGAAAAGGAAAAGATGGAAATCTTTATAGACAGTCTAAATCAAGAGATGAGTTACAGGATAAACCTCCATTGTCCTCAATCATTTGAGAAATTGATTGAAAACATGATTATTATCAAAGGAGACTTGGTCAAGAGAGGAACACTAAAGCTTGACAAAGATGGTCCAAATTCATATAACAACAAAAACAATGATAAATCACAATTCTAGACCAGAAATAAGAATGTTGTAAATGATGGGGTGGTAGATACCAAAACATGAAGCCAAACATTCTCAATATATCAGGTGTCCAACATAACAACAAAAATGTTGGAAATTCTAATTACCAAGGAAATAATAATTCCAATCAAGGCACCAACCACGAAAATTTGGCCAATAATCATGGTAATAATCTCGATAATAATCAAAATTCAAATGCGCCCAAATCACAGCTTTTCTCAAATCGACGTATTTTTTCTCCCTTAGGTTAGGCTCTTGAATCAATCTTAAAAGAGTTGTTGAATCAAAATGCCACCACAGAAATATTATGAGCCTCGAGTTAAACCACCGTGATGGAATGACTCGTACTATTGTGATTATCATAGATGTAAAGGTCATAGAACGAATAATTGCCAAGGGTTAAAGAATTTGGTCCAGGATTTGATTAATAATCACAAAATAGATGCTGAAGGACATAATGCCAACAAAAATCATTAGGCATTCAAGAACCCTCTCCCCAATTATCAAAAAGGGGAATCTTCAGGTGACAAGGGAAAAAATGTGAATCATGTCTATGACACCACCATCAATCATATCTATTCCGATTACCAACAAGTTAACGTTATTATTGTCAAAGGAAAGAAAGAGTATCGGGAAGTAAATGCAACAACGCGAGGGCAAGCCAAAATTATTGTTAAGGGAATTTCATCTAAGTTAGTTGTCCCCCCCTCCAAGGCAATACAATTTAGTCGATCAACTACAAAAAACATAGGCTCAAATTTCAATCTTTGAGCTTCTTAAAATATCACCAGCACATAAGGACATTCTGGAAAAGGCTCTAGTTGACACAACTGTATCTCCTGATTTGGATATCGACAAATTTCAAGCTATGGTGGGACAATTGTCCTCACCCACATGCCTATCCTTTTTTGAAAAGGATGATGCCTCCATGACTCACCCCCATAATTCATCACTTTATCTAGAGGTCATGGTTCATAAAACCTGAATCAGACGTGTCCTAATAGATGGGGGAGTTGGTCTAAATATTTGTACTTTAAAATTGGTTCTTGCCTTAGGGTGTTCTGAAGAGTCTATTGATCCAAGGAGAAAAAATATAATCAAAGCATATGATGATGGGGAACAAGCTTCTAAAGGCCTCATCATGGTTCCTATCAGAGTGGGACCTATTGTAAAGAACAATTTTTGTTAGGTTCAGGATCGAGATTTATGCTATAACATACTTTTGGGTCATCCATGGATCCACGAGATGCAAGCAGTACCATCTACTTATCATCAATGTCTAAAATTTCCATATGGCGGACAAGAAATAACCATACCTGTGGATCATAATAGCAGTCATATTTCTTCTAACCTTAGAGAAACCCAAGATTCTTTTGTTCCACACAATAGAGAAGCTCGTGTTGTTATTATTTCCAAATACAAGGATCAAACAAAGGAATTAACAAAGAGCTTTGACACAAAGCTGCAATTAAAAGACAATGGAGTGGGAGGATATTCTTTATGTCTCCCTAACTTACCTATTTCTCCAAGGTCACATGGTCAGCCTATAGTATCCACACATCAGGTTGCAACAACATCCTCATCAGGAACACAAGCTTTAGTTCCCATCACCAAGTTTGATGGAAGATTCATCAAGGAAAACACTCAAGAAAATGAAGCTAAAGATAAGGCTATTCTCGATTGGCTTTATAGAGATGAAGACGAATCTGTTAAACATATCAAATTACCTATTGAGAAATATGGAAAAGGCTATACCATGATGCAAAGAATGGGTTATGAAGGGATTTTCCCCATAGGAAAAAGAAAGGAAGGAATTGTGGAACCTATTCAACCAAAAACAATGCATCCAAAAGATAAGACGAGACTTGGGTATGGTGAAGAAATAAAATAAGTCACCTTAAAGAAAACTCAAGAAGAAGCAGCCTTAAGGAAATCCCATGAGGAATTAGCTGAGACAATTCTCAGATTGCAAGAGAAATCTGACACCGATTCAAATGAGTATGAATGGGATACCATTTTTGATGATCAATTCTGGAGAGATAAAAAGGTGGATGTGATACAAAAATACACACCCATGCTCACACAAGGAGAAAGTTCAAGGCCTTCACTTGATTACATACTACAAAGCGACCATGACTCGAGTGATGACAATTCGATTCAAATAAAGATGGATAATCAATAGGAGGATACCATCATAGATCTTCCCCATAGCGAGAATGATAACAGTATCATGACCTTAGCAACTAGTGACTTTACCCAACTTGACAATCCATTACCTTTGGTCCATCCTGAGCTCATTGATTGGGAACAAACTGAACCAATTGACATCCAAACTTTCCCAGATGATGAAACCATTTTGAATTTTCTTTGTTCTTCCAACCTAGAAATGGAATCCACTAGTGAATCGTAGGATCAAAGTCTCAGTCAGGAGAGTGCCAAGTTTTTTAGCTACAAAATTAACAATATAAAAGATAGATCTAATGGTGAAAACCTAACAAAGGCAGTATTAGATCATGAAAAGAGAAAAATAAAGTGTGCATTTGAACGTGAAAACCTTTCAAAGGCACTGGAAGATGGGAATCTTGACACTCTCCTTAAACACTATTAGGAAAGATCTTTTATTTTGATAGAACCTATAGAAGCAATCAATATAGGCACTGTGGAAAAGCCGAAGATCTTGCAACTTGCTGCATCACTGACAGAGGAAGAAGTTCCAAAATTCATAGAATTTCTAAAGGAAAATCAAATCAATTTTGCATGGTCATACGCAGATATGCCTGGGTTAGATCCATAACTTCATGCACCATTTGTCCATCATGTCAGGGGAAAAACCTATGAAACAAAATCTTAGAAAGATGAACCCACATGTTGCATTGGTAGTCAAAGAGGAACTAAAGAAACTGTTGGATGCAGGATTCATTTAGTCTATCGACTATGCAAAATGGATCTCCAACATTGTACCTATGTCAAAACCAGATGGAAGGATCAAAATCTATACAGGTTTCAAGGATCTAAATAAAGCATGTCCAAAAGATGATTTCCCTCTACCAAACATATACATGATTATGGATTTAAAAGTAGGGCATGCTATGTATTCATTGATGGATGGATTTTCTGAGTATAACCAGATCAAGATTGCACCTGAAGATCAAGATAAGATAGCATTCACATGTCCCTAGGGTACATATAGTTGGAATGTAATGTCGTTCAGTCTCAAAAATTCAAGAGCAGCATATCAATGGGAAATGAATACAATATTCCACGACATGATGCACACATTCATGGAGGATTATGTAGATGATATTTTAGCAAAATCAAACACTGGGAAGGACATCTAGATATCTTATCAAAGATTTATCTCAGAATGGAAAAATTTAAGGTCAGACTCAATCCCAAGAAATGTGTCTTTCAGGTAAAATCTGGAAAGCTCCTAGGTTACATTGTATCAGAAAAAAGGAATTGAAGTAGATCTAGTGAAGGTTGAAGCCATCTTAGAGATTCCACCACCAAGGAACATTAGTTAACTATGGTCATTACAAGGATGATTGCAATCCATCAGGAGATTCATCGGACAACTGGCAGACAAGAGTTTTCCATTCATGCATCTCTTGCATAAAAATGTTTCATTCAAGTGGGAAGACAAGTGTGAAGCAACATTCAATCATATTAAACATTATCTAATGAGCCCACTAGTATTGGTTCCACCAGTGCAAGGAGAACCACTCATACTATACATTTCTGCCACAGAAGTATCCTTGGGGGCATTATTGGCAAAAGAAGATATAACGTGAAAAGAATGAGCAATATATTACATCAGTAGGACATTGATAAGCCATGAACTAAATTACACTTTCATTGAAAAAGCTTGGTTGGTAGTAGTTTTTGCTTCCCAAAATTTTTGGCACTATATGTTAGCTCATACAGTCAAATTTGTGGCTAAAATTGATCCTCTGAAATATCTTCTGAGAAAACCAACATTAACTGGTAGACTGGCTAAATGGGTAATGATCCTAAGTGAGTTTGAAATTCATTATGTGGATCAAAAAGATATCAAAGGGTAGGTTATAACAGATCAGTTGGAAGAGGCACCTTTACAAACACACCATCCAATGCATATCGAAATTCTTGACGCTGATGTTTTCATAGCAACTACCAAGCAATCATGGACACTTTACTTTGATGGGTTCTACACACAACATGGCTTGGGGGCAAGAATTATTTTTGTCACACCTCAGGGACATGCCATTCCAAAGTATTATCAGTTGATGTTCTCTTGTACAAATAACATAGCTGAGTATGAAGCATTGCTAATTGGAATGAGAATCACATTGGACTGGAGAATCACAGAACTACAAGTTTTTGGTGATTCACAACTTGTCATAAATCAAATAAATGATGACTATTAGACTAAAGATGACAAGTTAATGCATTACAAAAACATGGTGGGTGACTTCAAGGAATATTTTGTTGAGATTAAGTTCCTGCAAATACTGTGGATTGACAACAAAGTTGTAGATGCCATGACTACAATTGCATCACTACTGCAATTATCAAAGAACCAAGCTCGATATGAATTCCTGGTGGAACAACCATTTTCCCTTGCCTATGACCATCCTGAAACCCAAATCATTTATCACTTGATTGGTTATGATTCCTCCTTATACGAAAAAATCTATGCCTATCTAAAAGATACTATCTTACCCCTAAATTTATCCTGGAATTAGAAAACAAATTTCATACGACAATCTTCTCGCTATACACTAATCGTTGATACCTTATACCGACATGGTCTTGATGGTACCCTCCTTAGATGTCTCGAATGCAATGAATCAGAGAAGGCCTTACAAGAAGTTCATGGTGATATTTGTGGGACTCTTTCAAGTGGATTGACCTTGGCTAAGAAACTTGTTAGAATGGGATACTATTGGCCAACCATGGAAAAATAATCATTCATCTTTGTGAAGAAATATTTGAAATGTTAGATTCATGGGAATCTCATTCAGGCTCATGTTCAAGAACTACAACCTTTTACTACAACATGTCCTTTTTCTCAGTGGGGACTAGATCTAGTCAGAAAAATTCACCCATCATCGTCAAACAAACACAAGTTCCTAATCACAACCACATAGTACTTTACTACGTGGATTGAAGCAGTTCCATTAACAATAGTTATTGGCAAACAAATATCATCCTTCGTTCTGAACTATATCATATGTCGGTATGGCATTCCCAGTTCCATTATCACGAATAATGGAAGACCTTTCAAGAATCAAGATGTGGATGAACTTTGTGAAATATTTCACATCCAACACAGGTTTTCTACAACTTACTATCCATAGGGAAATGGCCAGGCGAAAGCTTCCAACAAAACAATTTTGAAGTTCTTGAAAAAGACAATGAATGATGCTGGTTGGGATTGGCATGTCCAGTTAAATCCAGCTTTGTGGGCATACAGAACTAGCATTCACATGTCGACAGGTACCACCCCATATGCCTTGGTTTATGGAGCATAATCCATTTTACCACTAGAAGTTGAGATTCCCTCACTTTGAGTCTCACTGAAGGGACTCATAACTAATGAGGACTACAGGGTTTCAAGACTGCAAGAACTAGAGCTACTTGATGAGAAATGACAAAATGTAGCTAATCATCTGAAGGGTTATCGAAAAATCATGTCCCACAGTTAAAATCATAGATTCATACCACACGCATTTCAAGTGGGTGATTTGGTACTGAAGGACAATCCCTGCAACCAACAAGATCAGGAAAAGAAAGGAAAGTTTGAGCCAAATTGGCTGGGTCCATTTTTCATCATTACAGCATATGGATCAGTGGCATATCAGTTATATATGCCAGAAGGGGACCTAATTGAAGATCCAACCAACAACATCCATATGAAGAAGTTCTATGTTTAAAAATATCAAAAACAACACAAAAAGTCATGAAAAAATCCATAAAAATCAGAAAATGTCCTGAAAAAATCCTCATCAGGGTGAAAACCTGGCAAACACGCATCCTTTTGAAATACAAAAAAAAAAAATGAAAAAAGAAAAAATCGTTGCCTTGATGAAAACCTGGCAAACAAGCATTGGTAACAACAAAAAAAACAAAAAAAATCACAAAATTTGAAAAAGTGCAATAAAAACAAATGGTGAAAACCTGGCAAATAGGCGCTATTTGTGATTTAGTTGGCTCTCCCATCTATAAGGTTGCATCCTACATTACTCATTCATAGCCATTCTTTCTAGCATCAAATCCATAGTCGGCCATCACATCCACATCATGCGCACAACATTTCCTTGAAATGACAAGGATCTCATCATGGCTTGATGATCATTTGTTTGTATTCCTAGTAGTAGGACGTATATAATCTAGAGTCAAGGTGCAAACTCACTGGGGGAAATCATCTTTTTGAATTTTTTGGCAAACAAACAACAACAAATGTCAAGAATCAAAATATCATATCAACAATCAAATAGCCAATCAAGCCTGGTTAAAGCAGCTATCAGACATGTCATACATAAAACTAAACCAAATTGGATGATCTTAATCTGAATAAAATGAATGAAACACTTAAAGCATAAGTTGAATTGTTGTTTAGAAATTTGATGATATCATATCTCTGGAGTGGTTCAATGACATTTTGGAATTTGCATAGGAAAAAGGTTAAATTTTGTCTGTTTACGTAAGCAATTGTCAGGTCATTTTGGTTCAACTATACCTCGATGCTTGTATTAGCTTGCTATATCAAACATCATGAAATTTGTACTCAGGTCATCATCAGTGCTAATATCCCCTTTGATGCTTGTACTCACTTTCAACATATCAAAAGGCTCAATGATGAAAATCAAGCACATAATTGGTTCATAGAATGACAACAAAGAGTAATTCATGTTACAATGTTAGGATTGCACGATTCATATAGATTGCATTCACATTGTGGCTGTATAATAGGTTTTTTGAAGGTTGGAAAAGATACATATCTCTTTTGAAACAAAGATTGAGTACACTTGGACATTGGAAAAAAATCACATCATCATTAGTTGCATATCATTTTCATCCCATCTTTTGCATTTCATTTTTACATCATCTTCTTTATCATTTCCATATCATTTTAATAATCATTTCATTTCATTTTATCATCTTACACCATTATTTGGGGTTATCATTGTTATGATATTTTATTGCATTATCATTTCATTTCATTATCATTTTTAATCATTAGTTTCATATCATTTAATATCCACTTTCATATCATTTTCATTCATTTCATTATCATCTTTGCATTTACCGTCTTTTTCATCATTTGCATTACTATTTTTTCAAAGTCATTTCCATATCATTTTCACATATAATTTTGCATTATCATTTCATTTTCACATATCACTTTTCATATCATCATTTTTCATATATGTATCACATCATTATTTCATATCATTGTCATACCATTAATCATTCATCTCATTTCTATCTTACATATCGCTCTCATATCATATCTTACATTACCATATTATCATTTTATTTTTTCTATCATATCATTTTAGGATTCACTTTGAACTATCATCATTAATAATTATATATATATATATATATATCATTTCACTTTCATTATCATTATCATTTTAGTTTCATGTCATTTTTTTTGCATTTCACTTATCTATATTAGTCTCATATCATTATATAGATTCATATAATTTTAAGATTCATTATCATTGTAGGTCATTTATTATCTCATCCATTCATAGTATCATTTTTGCATTCATATAGAGTATCATTATTTCTAAATCATTTGCATATCATTCATATATCAACTTGCATCTCATCATTTTATTAACATGTAGTCTATCATAATATCCATATCATTTTTTCACGTTATCATTCTCATTCATTTTTCATATCATTTTTTCATTTTCATGTCACATTCATATAAAATTATTAAATTCATTCATCCACGTCTATAAGCATACATCAAAAAGAATAAAAATGGATCCATTTGATCATTTTTGCATTCATAATCATAGAACGCCATAAAATGCATTCAATTTTCATCATCATATCATGTGCATAAACATCATCACAATTATCATAGAATCATACAAAAATCATCATCCATAAACATGCATAATCATCAATAAAATGGCATATAGAAATAAAATTCATACATAAACATCCATCATAGCATAATCGAGGAAACATGCATAATCAACATCGTTGTTGCATATCATATAAATCTCATCAATATAAATGTCCATGGGTACAATGATATCAAATGTCTAAAAGAGATACATAAAAAGTGACAAAAATGGGGTATACATAATCATCACTGTGGGGCATCGGTGCGAGGATCATGGCTACTGCTACCTCCAAAGGTGGTGGGTCTTGATGGATCTCTACTACTGGTGGCTCATGTGTCTCGTCCGACTAGCATATGCACACTCCTGGAATGTGTATGAGTGTGAGTACAGGATCGGGTACCTAACTGGGTGTATGCTATCCTTTGCTTAGGTGGTACCACCTCAAAGTATCTCATGTGAGAATACTTCACCTGGTGAGCAGTATCTAACCCCTCTACGACAACCTCTCCAATCGAGGTACCCTCAATAGATATGAATAATCTCTCAACCAACCCCTTTGCCTATATGCATCTCTGTCTGAAATTGTCGTCCTTTGTTGTAAGTTAGGCTATTTGTGGGTCAAGAGGTGGTGGCTAGGCCATCTGAGCTTGTAACTGTGTGATGGTGGCCTATTTCCGCGCTAATTGGCTCTGGAGAGCTTGCACCTATGCCTGTAGAGCATCAACCTATACCTATGAAGGAGCCCTGATAGTGATATGTAATCCTAAAGTACTTGACTGCTCCACCAATCTAGTTGTGTGAGTCCTGGTCCTGAAGGGTACATCAAAGAAAAATATCCCCCCACCACCCCCGTCATCCCCATCATCATCATCATCATATTAACTATCATCCTCCTCCTCATCAATATCCATGGACACCCCACCTGTATCCTCCTCTCCTCCAGTAGGCTACGCTGCTTGTCCCTCTACCTATGCCCTCACCTCTACCTATGCTTGTGGCTTCCACCATGCTCACTATAAGGTTGGTCCACCTATTAGTGGGGCAAGCTCATCTAGACTGGTCAATCTAGGGAATGTATGAGTATAAAAATATGCAGTGTAATCCTTAGTCATATTTGAATCTATGACCTCTAGATGAATATCCAAAAACTCTGGTTGTAACCCAGTGTACTCTGCACTCGTTGCCTCAAGTGTGATGAAGGGACCCCACTCTGCAACATCCTCTCAACATCTAGCATAGTGAGCCATGCCCTGTGGCATCATCTACACCTACTCATACTGTCTGAGTACTCGCATAACCAAACCCCACTCAATGATAAATGGGGTTTGACCAATGAAGTATCTAGTAATTCCATAGTAAGGTAGCTTTGTATCATCCTCATCCCATGCCTCACAATGTACATATAGTCTCTAGATGACTATATCCATGTCATCTAAAACATGATGCCATCACTCTAAGTTGCCCAGCATAGGCTGGACAAGGGGACCTATATATGCATACACATATGGATGGCCAAGCAGATGATATCTCTATGCAATAGGATGGGTGATGGTGATGTGCTCCCATGCCCATATCTGAAAGAAGTGTCACCCCAAAAGATATACTCTCTCCATCTGTATATACCACCTGATGAAGACTGTGGTATATATGGGAAAGCATGCACGATCCCCATGCGTATCTAGTCTGATGAAGGATCATGTCCTCCAATATTCGACCCCAACCTACTGATAGTCCCTTTGACTTGTGATCAAGACAAAGGAATCCACCAATGAAACCTTTCAAAACTGACGGAAGTGGGGAATATCTCTCCAGGCAATCTCATAACCACCAGCATGCAGATCCTGAAAAACTTGTCACAGAGCATATGTACCTCCAATCTCCTTGTGATCATAGATCACAAGCTTTCCAACCACAGGGACACCTAAAATCTTGTACACATCCTCTGGTGTAATAGTGATCTCTCTAGTTGCCAAGTGAAAATTATTATGCTCACTATGCCATCTCTCGGCTAACGTAGTCAACAGTGCCCTGTTGACCCTATACTATGGGATCCTGAGAAGGGAACCCAACCCACATCTAATAATGACCCCAATCTCTAGCTGGGATAATCTGAGAATCATCTCCCATGTATGAGGAAACCTCCCTCTAATCTGGAGGATTTTAAAATTCTCCTATAACATCAATTCAACATTCAATTAGATCATCAACAAGGAAAATCAATCAATCAGGAAATCAAACAATCATGTCAATCATATCAAGCAAGTGAATCATATCATTACTATTTGTTTTTCATTCAACATGATTTTTTTTAATCAAAATCATTAAAATCAAATCAAAATCAACATCATTACTATTTGTTTTCAAACAGGAAGACAAATTTATCATCTCTACTATTTGTTTTTCATCGCAGATGAGGACAAATTTAACAACCAATCGGCTCAAAATTAACATTTATACTATTTGTTTTTCAATTTAGAAAGAAAATTTATCAGAATCATCAATATCTTACTATTTTTTTTCAAGCACGAAGACAAATTTATAAAAACACCGTCAAAATCATGTTAATCTATCCTTGATGCTACTTAGATTTATCAAGTTAGTTGTTTAATAAAGCAAAAAACATCAAGATCTCATCAAATGTGTCTCAAAGTTTTGAAAACAACAAAATTCCATGGATGCACTAAAACAGACATTCAATGCGGTAATTCAAAAAATGTGCTACTTTATCCATGGATGCACTAAAATAGAGGTCCAAAGTGCTAAACCATCAATACGCTAATCTATCAGGTGTATGCACAAGATTTTCTATCCTATGCGCTAAAGCCCTCAATATATGTGCTAATCAAGCATCATATGCACAAGGTTTTTACCTATGCGCTAATCTATCTATCATATGAGCTAAAGGAGCCTATGCGCTAGTCTAACATCCCTATGCGCTAAACTATTTAATCAATGCACTATCTTGAATGCGCTAATCTACCTAGGCTATGCACTAAACTAAAGCTCGCATGCACTAAAGCGGAATTTTGAAAAGCTACAAATTCAAAAAATTCAAGAAAAATTCATTAAAAATTCACAACGGAAGGTCGTACGATCTTATCGAAGGTCCGAATGCTACTAGTCGTTGATGTTCGCGGGCCCGCTTGAATCTATGGCACTCATAGTGGATCAACATCTTGAATATTCCTCTCGTAGAGCTTTGAAAATCACAAAAGACAACTATTCAAATGACAATGACTTTTACCTTTTTCCACCTTTTAAGGGGGTAAATAAGATAGGGTAATTTTTATTTTTATCATGTGGACCACTATTTCGGGAGATAAATCGACGAATCTCTTTCTACTGACTCAAAATCTTCAAATAATCATCAACATCATCAACTCAACGTGATTTATCTCCAGAGAGGGGCATATAACATTATTAGTCAATTTTTCAAAGTCAAGGGCAAATTTTAATTTCTTTGAAGCAATGCGTAAAACACATCACTTCAAAGAGGGGAAAAATGTATACATCTAAAAATGGTGACATTAAATCAAGCTTGTTAATTAATTAAATATGAGTGATTTAATTAATCTTCTAAAGTCATCTACATATAAATAAATTTAATTATTTATTTATATTGTTCACTTTTATAATTCTTCTAGCTTAATTAAATAAATAAGTTTACTTAATTATTGTCATCTTCCTATTAATTAAATTAAATAAATTTTATAATTTATTTATATTAATTATCATATTATTCTAAGTTTGAATATTTAAATTCAAATAATGGAATATTCCTCCAAACGCTTTCTCATCTCACATTTAAATTAAATATTATAAATATTTGATTTAAACACTTTTCTCACTTCACACATAATTCAATATTTAAAATATTTAATTACCTTCATTTTTCATCTCTCTTACATAATAAAATATTAATTATTTAATTATGAAAGCTTCTAAATTCATTGTCACATGTAATTAAATAAATGTATTTATTTAATTAGGGATTTATCCTCAACTACCAACTAACTCCTCATAATTGAAGTGCACAAATGGAAACTTTCCTTCAATTTTGAATGGAGAAGGTTGTGTTGGAGGAAAAAATTCCCATTATTCTCTCAACCTCCAGAATCTCTCACCATTCATCTTAACAGGTCTGATTTTGACCATCGATCTTTGCCAACTAGACTTTGGCCTTCAAAAATCTATAAATACAACCCTCTTGTGAGTTGAAAAAGATCCTAGATTTGGTGAATTTAGCACGTTTACTATAGTTGCATACTATCTAGCATTCATCCATCTTGTTTTGTTGAGCTTAGCATTTCATTTTAGCTTCATCATTTAGCATAATAATCATGATAGAATAGTCTTGCACAAGCTATTTTAGTTTCTTTTATCATAGTTTCATATCTTAGCTGAATCATATCACATCATTTAGCAATAGACATGCATGTTGCATAATATCATTCTCTAAGTTGTCATTCTACCAAGATGTTGTATACACCAACTGAGAGCCAACAACTTACAATAGATCCTTGGAGATAGAGGACAATGGGATGTCATTGAAGAAACTATTTTTATTGAGATTTTGTTTATCTTCTAATTAGTTTCCTTCAATATAATGTCACATTGGTGTGTTTGTTTATTCTTTTAGTTAGTCCACATATTCACACATACAATATTCATTCAGAACCCAAAATCTTCAATTTTGTAGACCAAGGGTCGAGCGCCCGTAAGTGAACTAAGAGAATGGGATCCTTAGTTGAATCAACCTACGAAACATATTAGAAGTGTGTGTGTTGAGTGAATTCATTTACTTTCCTTAAAAACTATGAAAAACGACCGTTAATCTAACTGAGCGAGCTACATAAATTTTCCAACCCCAAAAGTAACCTGAACATTGCCCCACTGCCAGATATGCGTCCATAGCCCTGGTAGAGTTATCCGCACACCCATATGGTTGCTTAATTCCAACACTTTCTTTTCTTTCTTTCTTAAATTTTTTCTTTTAACACTTTCTTCTTTTACTCAACCATGTAAGCATTGAAGCCTATTATGGGTTTGCAAACCATAGTGGTTATTGGAGCAGACTTAAGATTTTCACTCACCAATTCATCATAACGATAACTGTACAACCCTTAGGATACCATTAATATGTGTTTTATGTAAGATCTAAGATGAATGTAAAGGAGGATTCAACCAAGGGTCGAGTTCTAAGGGAGAGTTCAAATGAGGCAATTGTCCCGTGGTAGCTATTAGAGACCAATGGTTAAGAGTGAATATTTAGCTAGAGAACACTAAAAGTGGGCAACAAAATGAACTGTTTGTTGAAAGTGCATGACCACCATAGCAGAAACAAAGAGGCACTCTCATCAAATCAAAATAGTTGGGACACAGGAAAAAATGAGAGTGATGCAAAGTAGCGAGACAAAAACAAACCAAAACAACCTAAACTAACCTATATACAATTATTTAAAGGAATATATCTGAAAGAGATCAGGCATGGAAGTAATTCTTTAGGTGCTGCCCATTGAGAGGCAACACGACATCTTCACTAGTTAGAGTCTTTAGGCGGAAAGCATTGTCTCCAAGGATTTCAACAATTTGAAAGGGGCCAAGCCAGAGATTATTGAATTTGTGATGTCCCCCTTTATTCTCATGGGCCTTGTCCCAGCATAGGACTAGGTTAGCGAGTCTAAAGGCCTTGATTTTGGCTCGATGGTTGAACCATCTCTTGACTATGCCCTAATGTTTGGAAAAAATTTCTATTGCACGGTAACACACTTCTTCTAAATGTAACAGCTCAGCTAGGTGAGCTTCTCTACGATTCCCTCCTTTGTAAAAGTCATTAATGAGTTGGAGGGTGGGAATTTTCAGGTGGATTGGGAATATAGGCTCTAAGCCATGGACAAGGTGGTATGAGGAGTCACCAAGGGCAACCTTGTGGCATGTGCGATCTGCCCAAAGAGAAAAATGGAGTTGGGTATGCCAGTCCTTGGGATTCCTATCAAGAAGCTTTTTAATCACAGTGATCAAGTTCTTGTTGGTGGATTCTTCTAGGCCATTGCCCTGGGGATAGTAGTTAGATGAGAAATTAAGGGAAATGCCATAATAAAAGGCCCAACTATTGAATTTAAGTGAGGAAAAGGTAGGGCCATTATCACATACCAAGACATATGGGTAACCAAAATGATTTAAAATGAAGCTTTCAAGAAAATTTATAACTACCTCCATTGTGCATTGTCTACAAGCAATGGCTTAAGTCCATCTAGTGCAATAATTAGAATTATTTAGAATGTTCATGTGTCATGTAGATGATGGAGGGCTTACTAGATCAATGAAGTCAAGACCCCATTATGTGAACAATCTCACCTCTAGAACTGGTTGCAACAAGACAACAACATTATTTTCTCTGGTTGTCATGGTCTGGCATACATGGCACGTGCTTACATGGTTATGAGCATCCTTGAATACTGTTAGCCAATAATACCCTGCCCTCAAGATTTGATGTATGGTAGAAGGACTAGAATCATGACCAGTACCAAACTTGTCATGAAACTCCCTCAAGACCTGATCTTCTTCTTCTTTTCCAAGGCATCTCAGATAGACACCTTCGTGATTCCTTTTGTATAGTATGGATCCCTGAAATATGTAGCTTCTAATTTTAAGCCTAAGGGCATGCTTCTGGAATCCTTGCAAGTGGGATAGACATTTGTGGTTCAACGGGTAATAGGCAATATCATTGTACCACTTCCTTGGGGAGACATCTTCAAGTTGATATTGTTGAACTATAAATTCGGGTCCTATTTCAGCTGTTGCTTCAACTATTGTTTAGGTGAGTTCCTATCCTCTAATTAATTTAATTGGTTGTATTTCCATATCATACTCTTGCAACAAGGTGACCCACTTTGCTCATATTTCTCCTAGTTCATTTTGCATCAGCAATGTCTTCACTATCGGGTCAGGCACTATGGCAAATACGTTGTTGTGCAAGATGTAGTGTCTGAATTTCTTGACTCCTCTAATAAGAGAATATGCCTACTTTTCCACATTGTGATATCTCAGCTCAGTTTCCTTTAATGAAGCACTCATAAAGGAAATTGGGTGCTCATTTCTGTCATCATCCTTCTGAGTCAATATGCTGGCACATGAGTGCTTTGAAGCAAATGAGTAAATATGGAACGACTTCAGATAATTTTGGTTGACCAATATAGGTGTGTCCATAATGGATTTCTTGATTTCCTCAAAGGTCTACTTTGCCTCCTGAGTCCACTCAGTTTTTGCATCTTGCTTCAACATAGCGTTGAGTGGCTTGACAATTTCAGCGAAGCCTGTAATAGTTTTTTTGACAAAGTTTATCTTTTTGAAGAAATATTTCAGCTCCTTCTTGCTTCCTGGCAGTTGGATCTTCATTCTGGCTTGAATACACTCAGGGCTTATGGAAATTCCTTTCTCTAAGAGGACATGTCCCAACAACTTTCCCTCAGTGACCCCAAAGATGCATTTCTTTGGATTCAAGGAAATGCTAAATTCTGTAAATTTCTAGAAGACCTTACATAAATCAGAGACATGATCTCCCCTAACCTTTAAAAATACCGCAAGATCATCCATATAGATGATGATGCACTTACCAATGATGTCCTTGAAGGCGATATCCATAGCACGCTAGAAGGTGGCACCTGGATTGATCAATCTTAAAGGCATTCTTCTATATGCAAGGGTTCCCCACTTAGTGGTGAGCGTTGTCTTATGCCTATCCTCATACTGCACCATTACCTGATTGTATCCAAAATACCCTTCTAGGAAGGACATCATCTGAGAGCCATTAACTATCTACAATACCTCATCCAATGAAGGCACATGATAGTTGTCCTTTTCTGAAGCTCTATTCAAATTGAGGAAATCAACACACAACCTAATTTCACCATTCTTTTTCCTGATCGAAACTAGATTTTTTACCCACATGGAGTGTAAGACCGGATATAATTCTAGCGGACATAAACTTTTGCACTTTTTTTTTTATAAATAATTGGTTCCAATAACACATTAACATGACGTTGTCATTGTCGAAATGGCCTCAAATCTGGTCTAAGAGGGATAGTGTGTGTGATGATCGATGTATCATATGTTTTCAGATCCTCATAGCTCTAAGAAATGACATCATGGTACTTTCGCAAACCATCAATGATACCCCTCATTTCTTTTGGTGTGCACACCTTACCAATAAACACATTCTTTGCATTCTCGGTTGTTTCGAGATTATGGGTGTCACATTGATTGTTGATGGAGTCCTTCTTTGCTTGCTGGTCCTGATCTCTAATCTGATCTAAGTCAAATATCTGCTCTAGCTGGACCATTCCTTTGGGAATAGTATTGGTCTTGAGGTTGATGACTCCTTCTATATCTCGCTCAACCTCTTCAAGCTCAACTTCATCAATTATTTGGGCCATAAACACATCAGAGCTAGTAATGAAATCTAGGATGTGCTTAATATCATTGAACACTTGGAAATTTGCCACATTGTCTAGAATAGATGGAATGGAGGTGAGTTCAATAGTAAATATCTTGAGGCCAGACAATGACAGGGGTTGCAAGGTACTAGCTACTTGGGCTAGGGCATAGTAGTGTAGTTTTGAGAGTGTGGGATCAATTGAATGTTAAACACATCTAGAATTTCTAACAGATCCCATACCCTATGCTTGTAATTAGTTAGTCTTCAGTCATAACATGAATAGAGCTTTCTTACTTGTTTCATGACTAACTCTGAGTCACCAAAGACTTGTAACATTTTGACCTTCTTCCTTAGTGCCATAAGGAGGCCAAGGACTAATGCCTCATATTTTTCTACATTATTTGTGCAATAAAACTAAAGTCTATGAGCAACAAAATATGACTTACCCTTGGGGCTGATCAACTTGAAGCCAACCCCTGCTGCTTGCTTGGATTTGGATCCGTTGAAGTGTAGAGTTCATAATTTGGAAGACCTAATTTATGTTTCTTATGGCGGTCTTACTTCAACAACCTTAGGAGGTGACAAAAGTTTAGAACGACTCTGGTCTGGTGGTGTCAATTGAAACTCCTCCTTAGGAGTGACCCATCCCTTAATTTGTTCAATTACTATTTGGCATAGGTAGCATTCAAATTCTGAATTGGTGGCATTATGTACCTTACACCAACTAGGCACCAGGAGTTCCTAAAAATTCACTCTAGTCCCCAAACTGAGTTGATATTGCACACATTTTTCCATGAAATCTTGGAAGCCAGCTAGCAATGTAGGGCTACCACCCTCACAAGCATCCTCATTGTCTGATTCAATTAGCATTTTTGTGCTCTAAGGAACGTGGGCCAGGTCGACAGGAAAACTACACAATACAAGCATGACCTCCTCGGTCACATATTCTTCATAGCATTCTTGTTCATCTGAATATGGCATGGGGCAGTAATTCCCTAATTTTGTTTCAGAAAACAACACTTCATTCGTGTTGTTGTATTTCACAATCATGAACTTCATACGTGGCTCCCGATCTATACGAATCTGATTTGGCATCCCTTTCCGTGGAAGCCACAAGTGGGAATATTCTATGGTAGCATATCCATTCAATGCTCGGGTGAGATCCCTTCCTAAGATAATACCATAGGTGTCAGGGATATCAGCAACTTGGATGTCAATCGTTTGTTGTATCCTTAGATCAACAATAATCTACATGGGTATTCTATTGATCTCACCAACTATATTGATCTCAGTTTTATCAAGTTGTGTCACCTTGCATCGAGAAGGAGTTGGAACTATTCCCAAAGCCTTGCATATGCTCAAGGGCATGACATTGGTGGAGGCTCCCGAATCGAGCAGACAATTGTGAAGATTCTTCCAAAATATTTTGATGGTGATTAGTAAGGGAGGGGTTTCAAATTTCCCTTGAAACAATCCCCTGGAGACCTCCACTTGGGCCATCTAGTCTTTATCTTTATCATTTCCCTTGTTTTGGGTTTGCGCCTGTTCCGATTCCCTGGTAGGTTTCTTGATTGTTTGTTGATTTTAAGGCAGGTCTACTTTCTTATTAAAAACCTCTCGGATGACCAGCTCACTCTATGAGTCCTCAAAGGAGACTCTCTTAGTGGGTACTTCCTGGGTTGACCTGGATGAAGGGGTCTCATTAATCATTCTGAAAAAGGCATTCCTAATAGCTGGGACCTTAAGAAATTTGAAGGCCGACATGCTTAACTTGACCTTCTTAAATTCCTCTGCAACATATTCTCCCATTTGCTCAATTTATGCTTCATAAGGAGCATTCTGGGGGGAGTTGGTAGGCTAGTTTTGGTTTTGGTTTTGGCTTTGCTTCTTACTCTTGTTAAAGTACTGAGTAGGTACATGGGGGTAGGTTGAGTTGTCGCTATCATTTGGGTCAAGGGGTGTGCTAAAGTTATTAGGTGGGGTGGAGGTAGTGAAAGGACCACCAGCTTGACCACCCGCCTGCCTATTCCTTAGATCATATAGGGTAGTCCTTTGGTGAAACATTTGAACTTCATCTTCCCTCAGTTTTTCCTCATCTACTGGACCATTATCTATAGCATTGAAGAGTTGAGCCAAAGGAATTTCAGTACTTACCTCATCTTTTTGTTTTTGTTTGCAGTGGTGTCTTCCTTTTCAGGCACATTGCTCTCAGCCTTTGGGAAAGGAGCCTGGTTGACCACCAACACCAAGGAATTGCATGGTTCAAATGGAATGATGTTCATGCATCCCGAGTTCTCTACAAAATTTTGAACCTCTATCTAAAAAATTTCAGCAACCGTCTAGAATTCTGGACAATCCAATTCGTAATGTCGGCTCATCTTGTGGATGCGGCACCAACCGAACAAGGTAGCCTCTACTAGGTATACTCTACTTGTGGTATTTTTGTTGTTGCTAGGTTGGTCCAGGGGCATAGCAACATCGCCATTGTTTGGCCTAGTATTCCATGTCTGATTTTGTCTCTGAGATGGCCTTCTGTCAAAGTTTTTCACTGAGTTATGACTTATTTCATAATTCCATCTGGAAGATGGACCGACATCATGATTGTCATGAATTTTGCAGCTGTCACGATTGAGGTTGGCCTAGATACTATTTTGTGAGGCCTACAACTGATTGTTTTCATTCCTTAAGTGAGTCATCTTCATAGATATTTTCTTAATCATTTATGTTATCTCCTTGATCCAGTCCTTCTCTGCATTGTTCGACTGTGAGGCCGAATTCTAAAGGAAAAATGGTTGCACTGCTAGTTGATTCTGGTGAGTGGGTGGGAACTCGGAAGCTTGAAGGTATGTCAACACTTGGGGTAGCTGAGCGTGAACTTGTTGTTGTTGGGGCTGCAAATAATGAGGAGTCAGGGGCACTTGGTTCATGGGCGACCCTCGATGAGGAACTATGGGTAGATACGACATTGGATCCATAAGGGGCACCTGATGTTGTAAAGATTGAGTAAGTCCTTGAATCTAGGTGGGATGAGCAACCTACCCCAAGGAGGGTAGTAGGCCAGAAATATTTTGTCCCAAGTTAGTGCTAGCTATGACAGCCTCTGCATAGGTATCCACTAGTCTGTTGGGGGCTGACCACATCCTCTTCACCAATGTTGTTGTGAGGTTATCCAATGTTTCATAGTAAATAGACAAAGCAACAAAATCGTTGAATGCATACGGGGCTTGTAATTGAGTATATTCTTGGTGGAACTGGTCATTAAAGGAGTTGATAGGTTTGTTAATCTCCCTTTGGATAGACATAAACTGTCAATATAGTTCTGAAGGGCTGATTGGGATCTTGAATTTATGCAAGAAAGCATCCTTTAGAAGGTCCCACGTGTTAATGGATCCCGTCAACAAGTGGACATACCAATAAAAGGCCTCCTCCCCCAAGGATTAGGGAAAGAGTTGGCAAGAAACATCTTCATGTATGATCTGCATATTCTTCAAGGCTATGTGAAAAATCTTAATGTGTTCTTCTGCTGTCCTCTACAAGTCTCTAGGGTTGAACTTAGTGCTAAAGACCTTCGGGTTCTTTGGCATATCATGGTAAAGCTTGAAGGAAAGAGGAGATGAATTTTTCCTAACCACGCCATGGGAGGTAGAGGTGGAGGAAGCTACGCTAGATTGACCTGAGGCTGCGATGGAGGGGCAACAACTAGTGAGATAGAACCCAAGAATGGGGGTGTGTTGGGTTGGAGGGCGGCGTCTAAGTCATGGGAAATGGTAGCCTAGAAGGCTCCTTGAAATGGGTGAGAAAAGAGATGCGCTACCAGGGATGAAGGAGAGGATGATGGTGAAGGAGAAATGGGCTAGTTGGATGCATTGGAGGCAGATGCTTCCCCTCTTTTAGCTATTCTAGCTTGGGTAGGGGGTGGTAGCTCTTGAAATTCCCCTTTGTTTGGTGTGGACTTTAATATTCTATAAAATATTTTAGGGGAGAATGACCCAATTCGATCCAACTTAGCTCCAAATAGGCCCTCCTTCTAGTGCCAATTTTGTTGATGGGTGTTTTTGCACCTTTTCAACATAGGCAATGCACAAGTGCACTACCTCTCTTGAAAGGAAATCTCCAACAATAGGTTGTTGAAAATTACCCCAAGGTCTCTCGAGTGTCAGGTCATGATGTGCATGGAATTCCTCAGTTGATCTTTGATGTGATTTTTCTAGTAATCATAGGGTAGACTTAATGAGTTAGGCTAGAAGGAAGTTGGATCTTAAGATGGAGTTCCTAAGATGGGAAGTTAGTGTGCAATTTGCTGTAGGTTTGAACAATAATCTTAAAATCATATCTTATCTTGAGATTTAGCTTTACAATGTGCAATGAAAAGTGATCATGGAGGGTTCTACTATGGAAAAATTCCTTAAAACAAAATTTCACTTAGCCAGAGTAACTCATAGTATCATGAAATTTGTGCAAGCTTCTAAGGACTGCAAATATTCAACCATTCATTCACCATAAACATGCATGAACAAAAGATAGAAGTTTGGAGCAGCTTTTAGTTTATGCCCAGACTAACTTTACACAGCTGTCTGCCATCAGTAAACAACAAAAAGTATGGACAAGAAAGGCATCAACACAACAGAATGCTACATAATCATTGAACAACATCAACTACTCTACCAAAGAAAACTAAAACATTCAAAACAACAAAGTAAATCTTTCTAAATCAGATAACTATGCGAGATGAACCATGTAACATGCAATGGAAACCCAATAATTCACCAAAGTCAATGAACTTCTATTAAAATTTCTGCAGCATGCCTTTACTACAACTCAACTCTCTTTTAAATGAGAGGAGGAGACCCCTATTTATAGTTTTTAAAAGGAAAAATGAGTGGCCAAGATTTACTCTCATTGTGTGGCTAGGATTCTCTTTACACTAGGGTCTCACCTACCCCCAAATATATAGCAATTTAAAATTACAATTTGTCTTTTGCCTATTTTGTCTTTTATGGCAGCATTGTAGCTCTTTTGTCCTTTAGCAAATTGTTGTTTTCCCTTTTTTCTACATCTACACAATGAGAAACTCATCATTTATTATGGGCTTTCTAGCTTCTTTTTGTAGTGTGGCATACTTCACAAATCTTCTGATCAAGGGATGGAGCTTATCCCACTCCAAGATATCAGATTGAAACACCCAGAAGTTCAACTTCTTGGATCTATGGGTGAGTGTTTCCAAATCTCCATCACACTTGGCTGCATTATGTGCTACTTGCTTTGACTGGGTGAAGACACGAGCAACAAAACCCATAAATTCTAATATGAGTTCGCCCGTGGTTCCATTTTCCATTTTCCTATGAAAACGAGGCCTTAGCTTCTCTAGATCTATCTCAGTAGACGACACTTAAAAATTTGTCATTAGTTTAAGGTTTTCTTCACATGCTGACCTTATTTCTTTAACCCAATCAAGATCCTACTCCACTTCATGGAGCACCTGCTCTAATATTTGCTTTGTGTGATCTAGGCCTAATTTCTAATTCTTCACCAGCCATAGATCATTCTCAGCCATTGAAAGCTCTTTCTTTACTATTTTTCCAAGCAACTTGAGGATTGCCTGAATTTTAGGATATGTGATCTTGTATATTTTTGGGAAGTTAGTGTAGGTCTTCCTTATATCTTCAAGGTACTTCTACACATCTAGAAACTTGTTTGTTGTCCTCACAACAAGTCTAATGCCCATATTCCCAATATAGAGGACTTGCTTGAACCAATCTTTAGTGGCCTTTGTCCAGC
The DNA here is from genome assembly GCA_007115665.2 of Sequoiadendron giganteum. NCBI lineage: Eukaryota > Viridiplantae > Streptophyta > Pinopsida > Cupressales > Cupressaceae > Sequoiadendron > Sequoiadendron giganteum. Next base: position 139,352,469 of record VCHN02000014.1, on the reverse strand, counting down.
TCTTTATTTTCTTGAGTATGTCAATGTGCTCTTTTGATAATAGTAGTGGGGCAACCACAGATGTGGCAGGGGGTCTTTGGTCGAGGACCATTTCTAAATATATGTTGTTAGATCTACCACCTATGCCTTCAATTCCTCCTTAGAGGTCTTATTCTTATTCATCTGATGCACAATGGTGGTGACGAATCCTTGGAGATGATCAATTTTCTATTCCCTCATTGTTGTCCCAAGGTCGATGGTAGAGATATTATAGCTAACCCCCTCCTCGCCCATTACTGGGGTGGAAATTTGCACCGTCCTCGATCCAGAGGCATCCATGGTCAGTTGAGATCTGACCTTCAGATTATTTTTCTTCTTGGTGTTGACCTATGCTCGAGCTAAGATGGCTTCTAGCCTCACCTTTCAATCCCTTGGGGTCAGAGTTTTCTTCTCCAACTACTTCTCAAGTTAGTTAGGCATTTTATTTTTCTCTTTTGGTGATTTGTGATCACCCTCTTCCTCTTGGGCGTGCTACATTTGCAATGTTTTGTCACTCGAGGTATCTTGTTCTAGCTTCTGCCCTTCTTCCTCATCTAAATCTTGAATAAATACTGTCACTTTCCTCTAGGATTCAACAACTGTATGCTTTTGGGGGCTATCTTCCTTTTCAGAAGTCTTTATTTCTTCTTCATGCTCATGCCCGTGTTCCTCATGATGCTCTAATTTGTGGCTTCTTCTCATCCCAACCTCCTCTTTATTCTTTTATTTCTCTCTCTCTAGAGGAGGCATCTCTTCATCATGCTTCAAGCTTTGATCGTGTTCCCCTGATGGAGGTTCACTATCCTCCATTTCTTCATCTGTTTTTATTTCCTCCATGGTGGGTTGTTTCTCAATCTCTTCTTCAACATACTTGAGTTGTTGGGCCAACTCCTTTTCGAGCTCCAGGTCAATGGTTTCCACAATGTACTTGGTGCCCAACTCTTCATCATCCTCATCGAAGGATTATTCTTCCCCTTCCTCCTGGACTACCTCATCAATTATGAGATGTTGGTATATAGGATGCCTGTGGTATCCATCCACTTCTTCCTCTAGTTTCTTGGTGATCTCTTTTTTTTGCACGTCCAACTCCTCAGATATTTTCATTTTTTCCTCCATTGAAGGGGGATCAATAGGAGGAGGAGGGATTGGAAAACTAGTTATGACATGGGCTAATGCGGCCTGCACTGCGAGATTTGCAAACATCCTAGAAAGCTTAGAGGGCATGTTCTACATATACTTAGTAAAATCTTCTAGAAGGGTGAGAGTGGGCATCGTGGTTGTTGTAGAAGTAGTTGGAAGAGACAATGATGGGGACATAGATAAGGAGTAAAGTGGGGAAGTAGTGGCCGAGGAGGAGTCCATAGTTATAACTTGAGCTACAGGAGAGATGGAGGCAAGGTGGACGGAAATGTCCACCGTAGACGGAGAGGTGGCGACTGCTGCTTGTGGGATGGGCGGGGTAGTGTCAGTAGCAACATCAATTGTGGCTATGATAGGTGGGGACTTTGGTTTCTCCTCTCCCTCATGGAGTGGATCTTCTTGAATAGTGGGCATTCTTGTGAAACTGCCCAACTTCTTTGAATTCTTTGAAGTCCCAACTTTTTGTTGTCCTCCCCAGAGACTCCTTGGATTTAGGTTGATTTTCAGCTACCTCCTTTCTCTTCTTTGATCATGGCGTTTGAGGGAGATGTCGAGGTCTCTCCCATCGAGGCGACATCAATAGTAGAACTATCAGCTTCACCCTTGTATGGATTCTCGAGCTTTGTAAATGTTAGCTCTACTCCTTGCCACTTCAATTGAGCAATTTTCCCATCAATCCATTATTTGGTTCTCACCTCGACAAAATTTATGATAATGTTGATGTCATTGACCTCCTCTTCATTCTAATCTATCATATGTAGTGGCAAGTTGGTGACAGTATTATACCTCAGGTCCAACACTGTGCTCTCTTCTTCAACTACTTCCTCTGGCACAAGAAACAACTTGACCACCTTGATGAAGTAGGTCAGCATGCACATATATTGTTGCATATGCACCTCCTTGTCATCCTTGAAATTGGCCCAAAAGTCTTTGAAATTATGTAGGTGGGCATATTCATCCATGACCATCCTCTTCAATTTACCATAGGGATCCATCTGTGGTCAGGCCGTATGGAATTTGAGGTGATACTCCATGAGCTCCTTTTCTGAATAATCTACAAATTAAGAGTTGTGGAGTTCATACTGCCCCCAACCGAAGGAAAGGGGATAAGGAATCCCTAATTTATGCTTGCTGCTCAAGAGGGTGTGTGCATGTCACAATTGCCATGAGAGCTCAAGCAACACTATTTGGTCATTTGGGTACCAGGGTAACTTGTATGATTTATCAGAGAATCCCTCGGCTCAGATGTAAGTGAATTTTGGAAATTGTTATAAATAAGAATCTGAACCAGCAGATGAAAACATTGGCATTGTGCAAGACTCTCCTTTTGTGGTCACCCACAAGCAATCTGATGATGTAGCCTATGAAGGCATCATTAACTCTGCAGTAATCCTTCTTAAAAAAAAATAATTGTAATTGAGGGTACCTGTCATACACCTTTAGTACCATTTGTGGGTCTGGATTTGATGCTACAAATAAACCCCTATATTGGGTATGGTTAGCAAGAAAGTACACAAGGTATGATGTCATGTAGAACTTATATGTTTTCTTGACTACTACAAATTTCTCGTGTAGGTAGTCACTGATCATTCCAGCCCAATAGAAATATGTGTCTCCTCGGATGATTTCTTCAATAAAATAAAAAATCCACTCTTGGAAATAAGGCGAGGTCAGAAGGCCCATGACCCTACTTAGAAGAGTTACCAAGTCATGGAAATCTTTGAAAAAGTCACTTCGGAAGAGTTCTTGGGTCACTTTATTGGTGCTACCCCTCTTGTCCTTCAACCAATATTGGTTGATGAGATTCCTGCATTTGAGGGGATCTTCATCCCACATCTGCTTGTCATACTCCATGGACATTTTCTCCATCTCATTGAAGGTAGGGATGTGAAAGGTTTTCCATTATGACTTGGAAGAAAAGTTAGCCAATATGTTTCCATCCCTATCTATTATTGTTCTGGTGTCTTCCTGATATGCCTCTCTACATGCCATTACAAGTTTGGGAGTGATGAGGACTGGTGGGAATCTTGCAGCCTTGGCCAATCCACTACTTCTGATTTTCCTGGCATTTTCCATTTTAGGATTGAGCTTGACCCTTTGTTTGAATTCATCTATATCTATGTGTCCTAGATTAGTATCTGAGATCTCCTTCCATTCTATGAGGACCTTGGAATTAAGGGGCTCCCCTTGGAACTTGTATCTCATTTGGTCTTTGTCCTCCTTTCCTTGAGGTTCTTTTGTGATTTTCTTTTCTTTGTTATTCTTTGCAACCGCCCCTGAGGATCCGATAGCTGGTTCCATATATCCTACAACCATAGGAGCAGTAAATGAGTCAAGCATAAAATCCAAGGAACATTACCAAGATCCTATAAAATAGTGTTAGATTGGATAAATCATCATTTCATAGTCCTAACATATCCCTCAGATTGTCATCATTATTTTTCAAGAGGTAGTTTCAACATTTCAGGCCTAGGGGATCAAACTTCCCTAGGTTGTTAGCTGATTGCCATTAGGAATGGCCCTGGCAGGATGACGAAGGCCCACCAGGTAGGATTCACAGCTCTAGAGGGTGGTGGGATCATTCATTTGTCATTTAGGCACTTCAGGTTTGAGGGGCTGGAAGGCTGTTAGCTAATTGTTGTCTGAAACAGGGAGGATGAGACGGAGTTTCGGTAAAGGAAACCCGCGAAATCAGGTCTAGATGGAGACAAGGCCGTTTACCTCGTGTTTAGTCATTTGAAAGTTTTGCGGCCAAGGCGATGTTGGGTTCTAGGTCACAGGAGGATGAAAGTAGTTTTCCTTTGAGTGATGGTGAGAATGGGATGAAGTCCCGATGATGACAACCCAATAAGGGAGATCCGCAGAGGATGATCAATGCAATTTTCATCATTTCAATCGAACAGTTGTGGGGTGCTTGGAACCTGACACTCAGAATGCCAGAGGCCAGGGGTCGTTGAGGATGACAATTTTAGCATAGCAGCCCCTGAACGAAAGTTCGTGAGGCAGGACGCACGAAGAGCTTGGCACTTGGTAATTTTTCAAGTTCAAACAATGTTACACATAAAATAAAGTGGCGGGGCCTAAATGTCGGATGGGAGGGATCAAAATCTCATTTGGGATGGAAAAACTCCAATGGAACTCCGCTAGTGGAAGTCTGTGAGGTGGGAGCTGATATAAGTTATGACTTAATATTTCTCATGGGTCTGAACTTGGGGCAATTTGAAGGGTGGGGCTTAGCCATCGGGAGGCCATGGCCAAAAATTTGTTTGGAATGACAAATCATAGGTGACGACCCAGGGAAGGAATCCTATGGAGTCGAATCTGAGATGTTCGCCTAATCTCCCTTCAGTTTATGAAATTTTGTAGTTTTCAAATGGTGAAAGGATGGAGTCCTTCCGCGATGGCGGACCCGAAGGAGTCATTTTCTATCATCAAAGTTCAACTCATTTCTAAGGTTATCGGTGGCAATGAGGAAGCCCGGGCTCGTAGAGCGTGAACATTCTGGCTAAAGAATGGCATCTAGAAGATGAGGTTTGATAGGTGCTATGTTGGTCAATTTCGTAAGTTTTTCAAGTTTTTATCACATGGGTTTCATGTGTGTTGGTATTTTTTGCTTAGTTCATGGGTTTTCCCCTTTCAAATTTATCTATTTTACCAGAAATCAAGGAAAAACATGAAACAAGGTGCAAATGACAGACTCACCTCTAGAATCTAATGAAGGAGCAACCAAATCAGCTAGAAAACATGTTGGATCAGTGACGACACTCATTGGGCTCAATGACGGTGATCACGGGGTAGCTCTGACTTGCTCTAATGAAACTAACAGGTGAAAATGACCTTTCATTATCAGCTATTTATAGACTTAAGTGCATTTAAGGTTCCTATTTAATGCAGGTAAGATGGGTTAGAGAGTTGGTGATCTATCAGATTTTACAAAGTAGCCATGGGACGGGCAGATTTCACGGGGTGGATGGACGATGATGGGTTCCCTAGGTTCCAATGGGTGAGCGGAAGCGGGCTGACAGTCGCCCGAAGGTTTGGTGATGAATAGATGGCGAAGATAACTTCGGAACCTGATGGGTGAATAGCTACTAGATGAAAGCTATTTGCAACAAGGCATTGAGGCGATGAAAATTTGAGAGGGGAGACCCGCCAAGGCGGGCCTGATGAGCTCCATGGATACTGATTTAGTAACACCAAGGCAAATAGCTAGCGGGATCCTACAAGGACTTAGGACTTAGAAAATTTGAGGGAGGTAAAACATGGTCAACTCAAGATGACTTGCTTAAGGCTCACTAACCATTTTGAACACCAAACAAGGGGCACACAAAATGAGGCAGCAACTAAATGACCCGATGAGGCGAAGGAAAGAGAGGGTCCCCATTTTGAATGGGGTGTGTGTGTTGAGGACACAACAAGCTCCAAGTTTATTTTTGCACATGCTAATTCCCTAAGGCATCAACTGATGACCAATCCTTGAGGGTGGAAATCTGAGTGCGGGTGGTCACTGATGTACCTCTAGTGTCATCTTGTTCCAAGTCACTCCAAATGGCTGCCAACCCAAGGAAACCCGCATCCCTAGGCCTACATTGCTCTAACTGCCCCTAACGAGCATCATATAATGAATTTTAATGAATATAATGATATGTTATGATGAAATGAATGATCTAACCCTTGTTTCTGAAGAATTTCACTAACACTCTCCTCATTTTTAATATGAATATGCTTACTACAGTCCCTTGTACAGGATTTATGGAATTAGCTGTGGGACCATTAGGTGTGCCCGTAGAGAAAGACAAAGGAAAGAAGCTTGCTAAATCAACAAGGGGCAAGGAAGATAAGGATTAAATGAAGTATTAGTTCCATGGGGTGGAGGCCACTTCCAAGGTCTCTTCAGACTAGGGCACAATTTATGACACCAACCTTGGGCATGTTGATATGGACGAATTCAAACAAAGGGTGACCGTCAGCCGAAAAACAAAAAAATGCTTTGAAAATTTGAAAGAGTGGCCTCACCAAGGCAATTGGTTTCCCTCCTACACTCATTTCCCCAGAATTAGTAATTTCCTATAGGGAGTGCTATCATAACAATAGGTTGATTATCAACCATGAGGGTAGAGTGTTGGAAGACTTATCTACCAAGTATATTGGCCATGCTTTCCACATCCCCACATATGAAAAAATGGAAGAAATAAAGGAGGATGCTAAAAATATGTGGAAGGTAGAACCCCTTGCATGCATGAAACTAATCAACTAGCATTTATTGAAAGAAAATAAGGGCAGTGCAACCAAAGTGCCTCAAGAGCTCTTGAGGAGTGATTTCCATGAGGAATACCTTGATCTGGTCACTTTGGTCAACAAGGTAATGGGCCTCCCTATTGCTGCCTACTTCCAAGAGTGGATCTACTTCATAGAGGAGATCATTTGAGGCAAGACTAAATTCCACTGGGACAAAATCATCAGTGACAACTGCCATAGCTAGTTGATGGTTGTTAAGAAGTATCGCTAGTTCTACATGACCTCATACTCAGTCTACATTCTTGCTAACACCTTCCCCTATAAAGGCCTTGCCATAGCGCACAATCTAGATCCCTATAGAGACCTCAAAATTTATGATAGATACCCTCAACTATAGTACCAGAACTTCAAGAAGGATTATCTAAGGGTGAATGATGCCTTTATTGGGAATATCATTAGGCTTCTTGGGGGTGAATTTGAAAGAAGACTCATACACAATGCCAAATCTTTCATCCAGAGGTTTGGGTACCTATTCATACAATTCCCAAAGTTCACATACATCTAAACAAAAGGCTTTTCCGATAAGCCCTACAAGCTATCGCGCTACCCCAATGATCAAATGATTTTGCTTGATGTCACAAGGCAATTGAAGAACGCTCATTCCTTACTAAGAGATATGCATAGAGTAGCCATCCCATATCCTCTCACATTCAGATAAGAAATGTATTCCTATCTTGCTACTCAATGTGTGAATTACTTTGAGAAGGAGATAGTGGAGTATAACTTGGAGCTCTACACAGCTAGGCCAAGAATGGATCCATATGGAAATTTGAAGAAGTATGTTGGGAATCAATATGCCCATCTACCACACCTTTAGGATATCTAGGCAATTGGTAGGATGAAAAAGAGGTCATAATGAGACGCTACATGTGTTTGACGACCCAGTTCGTCAAGTCAGTCAAGTTGTTTCTAGTGCTTGATCAGGTAGTCAAGGAGGATGATACCACCCTCAATCCAAGATTTGATCTCATGGCTAACTTTCCATTACCACTAATAGACTAAAATGAGGGAGAGGTCAATGACCTCGATGCAGTTGCGTAACTAGTCATGGACATGACTTAACAATGGGTGGATACCTAGGTTGCACAACTCAAGGCGTAGGGTGCAACATTAACTTATATTGAGCTCGAAGATGAGATCTCAAGTGAAATTGATAGTGTCACTGCTACTACCTTTTCAAAAGAAGCACCAAAGTCCCCTCCAACCACAAGATCAAAGAAGAGGAAGGATGCACCTAAAAACCATCCTAAGCATAAAGTTTACTCATGGAAGTTTGCAGAGGGAGAACCCTCTAAGAAGGAAAAGAAGACGAGGGGATTTTCCATAAAAAATCCAACTATTGAGGAAGATCCTTAGCATGAGGGAAAAGAAGAACATGAAATTGAAAGACCATGCTCACCACTGGTCACCTTCGCTCCTGTCGCTACCCTTGTCATTGCTGCCACTCCATTGCCCACCTCCTCACTGGCATTTCCCATTTCATCTCTACCCATAGTGGAAATCTTAGTCCACCTCTCTTCAACCTTGCCAAATGACTCTCATGGTAGTACTTGATTTCTCCTCAGCTACTACGTCCCTACCTTTGAATTCCTTTTTTCCTCCACTTCTTATCCTCTCCACTTTGGTACTTCTAGCTACCACTACTATTGTTCCCAAGCTCACCCTATCGGAAGCCTTCGCTAAATATATGTATGGTGTTCCTTCTAAAATATCAAGAGTGATCATGAACCCTACCATCCATGCTCTAATGGTCCAAATTACTACTGACCTACTTGTTCCTCCTCTGCCTCCAATAGAGCCACCAGCAATAGAAGCCACAATGAGAATATTTGAAGAAATGGAGAGACGCCAAAAAAAACTGGAAAAAGCATAATGGAGGAGCCTAAAGGCCCTTATTTTGAAAATCCCGAGGGTGGGCTGACAATCAATCTTGATGAAGTGGTGACTCATGATGAAGATTCACAATCTTCAGAGCAGGATGTTGAAGCTTTCAACGTGAAACATGTAATTGAGACCTCAAATGAAGAATTAGATGAGGAGTTGTCCCAACAACTTGAAAACATAGGTGAAGAGGTCGAATTAGAGAGGCCTCCCTTTGAAATAAAAGAGGACACTAAAGTAAATGTGGAGATGCTCCAATAGCCTCCATTGATTGGCCAAGAAAAGCACCTTGTTCAAGAGGAAGAGGTGTCTTCTGGAGAGAAAGAAGAAGAGAAAGAAATAGAAAAGGAAGAAGATAAGCCAGAGGATGAACCATCCAAGAGTTTTGAATCTGAGCATCATGAAATCAAACATGAAGAAGAAATAATCCCTCAAGAAGAGGAAATTTCTAAAGAGAGCATAGCCTCCACTAAGACAGATCAAGAAAAGGCTATACAAATTGATGATTTTGATGAAGAAGAAAAGACTAAGCAAGATCCCTCAGGCCACAAAGAAAAGCATCTTCAAGAAGTGGAAAGTGATAGAGTCACCAAAAGGGGAAGCTCAGATGCCATAATGGTTGGAGAGGCAACTACAAAAAGAAGACGTTTGCTCCCATGGATCCAAAGGCAAGACTCGAAGACATATTGGCTCAAGCACAAACAATAACAAGGAAAGAAAAGAAGTCAAGAGTCATCTCTCATATTATAGTTGGTGCCTCTAGATTGAGAAAAGTAAAGGTTGCTACCCCAGTGATAGGAAAGGATGAAGGGGTCAGCTATACTATTTCAACCATTAACGTGGGTACTGCTGCCAGAGAGCAGAAAATTGATGAATTCTAGGGATCAGTAGCCACAATTGTGGACTAGATGAACAAAGATCAATATTCAAAAGAGGAACTAAAGGCACAAGTGGTAGACCTCAGTGCCTACATCCTACAATGGACATCCTTAGAAGAGGAAGCTCCAACTACATCCTCCACACCCTCACTCATTTTCCAAGAAGAACTCTCTTAAATGAAAAGGATGAAGAATTGGACTAAGGCTACTGTCGATTGGTTCAGACGAGAACTCTATAATGATGATATGGGAATAAGCCATGCTTTGCGGATGATTAATAAGTTTTGTGAGGTGCAAAAGCAGCTAGAAGGCACTGTAAAAACCTACCATTGCTTCACTGAGCTATATAGAATTACATATCCTAAGATCAAGGCTATTCTCAAAATGCCCGACAAGACTTGGGAAAAGGAGCTAAGTCTGCCCAAGGATGATCAATGACTACTAGAAACATGGAAAATGAGTTTGGATCATAGAAAGGATGTACTAGAAGGGGTACTACATGAAGTCGAGCTCGACCTCAAATGGGCCAAAGAGCATAGGGAAGATGTCAAAGATTATCTTAAGTTGATGACTGATTATGAAATATTGGCCCTCGAGCACGATCTAGATAAAATAAGGCCACACTTCCACAAGAAAATGGAGCAAGGGGCAATAGATTTTCTAATGTTGAAGTTCATGGATTTTGCTACTAGATCCTTCATCCAGTCTGAGCAAATGGTTAAGGCCACGCCTAAGTGCATGAAGAACTGGGAGCAGATAATAGACAGGTCAAAGAAATTATCCTTCCAGGTGCTCCAATCCAACATAATGGAGTGGTACAAGCTTTAGGCCTTAATTGGAAAATTCATGGAGTATGCCACCGTACAAAAGAAGGCCAAAAAATCGATTATTGATGATGAATTTTTGACAGTGTAGCCGAAAAGGGCAGTCCACTAGAAGACAAAACTGCTACAACTACAGTACCAAGGCAACACTACAGGATGAAATATGAATAAAGACAAAATTGTATTTAAATTACTATATATTTGGGGGTAGGTGAAACCCTAATGTAAATGAATCTTGGCCATTCAATTTACTTTTTGAAAACTATATATAGGCGTCCCTCCTCTCATTTTAAGGAGAGAGTTGAGTTGTTGTAATGACATGCTACTAAAATTTTAATAGAATCTCATTGATTTTGGGTGGATTCTTGAGTTTCTCACATGTTGCATGATTCCTCTCCTTAGAGTTGATAGATTTAGTTACTTTTACATAGTTTCTCTTAGAGTTTTCAAATAATTTTAGTAGTTTAGTTCATGTTGTTCATTGATTTTGCAGAATGTTATTGCATTGATACTTTCTATGTTCATGATTTTTGTTGTTTATTGATGATGAACAACAATGTAAAGCTAGTCTAAACATTAAATATTTTTTTCACATAACCTTCATCTTTTGGTTCATGCTTTATGGTGAATGAAGGGTTGAAAATCTGTAGACCCTAGAAGATAACACTAGTTTAATGATATTGTATATTTTGGTTAAGTGGAACTCAGTTATAGGAAAGCTTTCCACTGTAGCATCCTCTATTATGATTGTTCATCATTAGTTGCAGGTCTAGGAACTCTAACCTCCCTTTTCCTTTCTAAAATTTCTTTGAAATAGAAGTTAAGACAAGATTCCAGCATCCCTTGAAAGCTAAATCTGATGCTAGAAGTGGAGTTTTAGATTGCTGTCCTAAATCTGCAGCAAGTACATCTCATTTTTCAGAATCATAGGAAATGCCATTTGAAGATCCAACTCTTTCCAACTTAGCAAACCATAAATTCCCTTTATCATTACCAACAAATCACATCAATCAACTGAGTTGTTTTTACAAGTCATGACTTGACACCCGAGAGACCTTGGGATAATTTTCTGCAACCTATTGTAGGAAGTTATCTTTCAAGAGAAGTAGTGCACTTGTGTGCTTCCTGTGTTGAGAAAGTGCAAAAAAACCCATCAATATTATGTTGACAACCATGACTTCAAATCTGAAATCATACTCTTACCATTCTCAATTAATATGGCATCTACATATAGGATAATAATGAGAATGGGACCATTATCAGTCTTGTAATAGACATTTTTGGAAGCTTTGCAACATGAGAATGAAGTATGGATGATTGTTTTGGTTGTTCCTATGTTTTCATTGATGTCAACATTGTAATAACTACATGGTGATAACTATATGGGAATTTTTCTTGGTTTACTAGAAGTTGTTCTCTATTGGTAATACTCCTTTGTGATGGATCAACATGTTGGTATTTGAGTCAGAAAAACATTGTAAGATCTGATATGAATCTGATCTCTTAACCTTGTTTTATTGACTCATTCAAATAGCTATATCTTAGATCTTGAGACATATTTTTCTATGAACAAAAAGTTATCTCTGATAGAGTTTAACTCTATATCCTACTATTGCTTTGTGTGTGAGGTATACCGTGTAGGAGACTTCACATTCTACTTAAAGTGAACATTCTTATATTGTGGTTTTATTGATAGTCTTTTTACTGGTAGTATGATGGGAAATTAATGTGTTCTCAGATCCATAAGGTGTTTTCTTTGAGGATTATGTGTTGGTTTGAAGAATTGTGGTTTAGTTTTAGCCAACTCAATGAATACAATATATTATGAAGACTAGTAGTTGACTTGGGATAATCCACTACATGGATACAATGATCAAATCTTATATGGTGCTGACAAAGAAAGGTTTTGATTATTTTATGTTCATCCAATTAGGCTGACCTAATTGATGAATAATATATACTTGTATATATACAAGATAGAAGTAAGTGAAAACAAGAGAGAGTGGAAAAAGAGAGATGTGTGGTGTATGAACAAGAAAGTGAGAAGTGAATGTGAATGATGGAGAATATCAAAGCCTAAATTCTTTATTAGTAATACAGATTTGTTGAGTGATGCAATACTTTATATTCTGAGCTTCTGTGGAACTGAACCCTGCACATTGAAGTTGTATTCCATCAGTTCACTATTTTGGCAATGATCCGCCATCATTGGATCTTGGTAGTGAGCTATCTTTTGTACTTAGGTTGTGAGCCTTTTAAGGACAATGAGTCCTGGTAGTGAGCCCTGTAATATTTTGTATTTGGATATAATATATATTGTGAGTTAACCCTCACTATGGTTTTTCCCATTCTAGGTTTCCACGTAAAAATCTTGGTGTTCATGTGTATGATTGCATTATCTTGTTTCTATGTTCTCTCTTGCTGATTCAATCAAAATTGTGATAATGGTTAAGTGAATCTTATTATCAATTTGTGGAATACTAATTCACCCCCCCTCTTAGTATTCTGGATGTTCAAAAATTGGTTTTAGAGCTTGATCCTCGGATGAAGCCTAACGGCTTGAAAAAGGTCTCAAAATTTGAACATGAGAAAAAAATTCTTTGAAAATAGTCCCTGTCGAATTTTCAAAAGAAATGGAAGCCTTGAAGGACAAGTTGATAAAAGAAAATGAGCATATTGAAAAGATAAAAACTATAAGTATAGTTGCATTTGATTTTCTAATTGAAGGAGAAGAAATCATCACTAGCCTGTTGGAACAATTGGACGAGAAGAAAAGAATTGAAGAATGTCAGGAAATTAAAATTCAAAAGAATATGGGTGAATGCACAAAGCTTGAATTAGAAGCAAAAATCTTGAGATCTAATCTGGAAAGGGAAAATAGTTTTGAAGAAAAAATTAAGATAAGCTCGTCGATGCTTGATGAATTGATTACCTCTCAAATACAAAAAATGGATAAGAATGGTTTAGGGTTTGAAAAAGGTCAGAGTTCTAAAAAAAAGCAATTCACTAGTAAGAAGATGTGGTACAAAAATAGACAAGTCAAGGAGTGAAGAAGCAATTCCAAAAAAAATCTATCAAATGACATGATGCAAAAAGGTATTTATACTTCAATGGTGTTTGTCATTCCTGCAAGAAATTTGGTCATAAGGAAAAGGACTACAAAAGTAATGTGAATAATTTTAAGAAAAGAAGAATGGATATAAAGATAGTCTATATGATAAAAGGGAAAATGGAAAGAAGAATGCTACCTACTGTAAGTGCAGAAAATCAGAACATCCTGATAGTAATAGCAGAAGAAAGAAGAAAATCTATCTGGTGAAGAAGAATGATCAAACCTTTGATCTAGGAAAGGAAAGAAAAGAAATGGAAAGGATCTAGAGAAAATAATCATCAGTCTTATTTGTGTTGACCTCCAATATAGATACTCCCATCAATCTCTAAATAAAATTAGTGACTAAGGGGGAGCAATCATCAAAAAATATAATAAACCCCCTTATTGGTACTTGTGTCATATCATGATAGAAGTATATTTAATGTGGTAACAAGATTCAGGTATTTTATCAGTCACATGTGTGAAGAATGAGGTTTGTAGAATTTGAAAGAATGAAGGCGTACACAATTTTTTAGGCAATCTACCTGCAAGTTGAAAAATTTATTTCAAAACCATTAGGAATGAAAGGAATAAGTTCAGATAAAATTAAAGGCCTATGTATTTTCAAAGAAGTGTGCAAAGGGAGTTTAGAAGGGAATTCGGAATTTCAAAATTTGAAGAATGTAATAGATGAATTCAAAGTGAGCTCTAGAAATGGGACGTCTATACATTTCTTGGTTGACATTTTCAGAGGTATTCTTGTTTGCACAAACTTTTACTTTTATTGATGGATAATTCAAATATTGTGAATTGTGCGAATAAAGCTAGGTTGAAGAGATATATGAGGAATGTGTCAAAATAATTTGTTGGTGATTTCTCTTGCATCCCTCTAAGAGTGTTTCCTACAAAATATATCTATTCATTTTTTTATAGTAATATTGAAAGAGAATCATGATTCCTACAAAGTATTAATTGAGAAAAAATTGGATGTTTGGAGGAAAGTTCCTTTGTTTGAATATGAGAAGTATATTCAGATGGTATTGAGAAGAATTCATGATGAATCTTTTTGGATTGATGAGGCACATGGGTGACCCTACAAAAGTGGTTTACAATTCGAGTGAGAAGGAAAACTTCCAAAAAATTCACCCATGCAAAAAAAAATTGTTTTGGGGAGTTCGAGCTAACTCAAGGTTCGAGCGAACCCCTTTGCATGTGGGAACCCACATTTCCAATTATGGAAAGGGGGTTTGCTCAAACCCTGGTTTGAGTGAGCTAGGGTTCGATCAAACCCCTTAGGTTTGCTCAAACCCCCCTTTTGCCACCTTCTCACCCTTCGACATAAAAGGACTCCAGATTTTTTCCCTTTGAAGCTCGGGTTGAGGATGAAATGGAGGAGACTTCACAAACCCAACTGGAAGATGGTATTCCTCAAAATGAGCTATCCAACGAATATAATTTTAATATGTTTTGGTTTTATTATGTATATGTTTTTTTAGTTTTATTAAACATAGGTTTTTCACCGAAAATCAAACTCTTAGTTCTGCACATGTGAAAAAACAGCAGATTATCAAAATAAAATTTTGAAAAATATGTTCGGGCTGGGTATTGATGTCCTTGATGCATTAAAAAAAATATTAAATTTTGATACATACAAAAAAAGTTATGTTGTATACAGTCCGCCTATGTCTGAGTTGTAATTGGTTTGACTACAAAACTTGATTAAGGAAAAAAAATTAATAAAACACTATAAAACCAAATGAAAGTGCTAGATATCATAGTTAAAAATCTAAATTCGAAAAAAATAGAATTTTATCCTTCATACAAAAAAAATTATGTTGTATACGGTGAACGCCACTCCTTAAAAATGTTGTTTAAAAAAAAAAACTAGTTTTCAAAAGAGATGGAAAAATAAGTGCAATCTAATTCCAAAAAAATTGAAAAAAATATATTTAGAATCTATAGACAAAACGCCACAAATCACTAGTTTTCATCATCTTCAAATTCCTCATGGTTTAGCCGCTATAAGAGCCCAAAAGTGAAGATTTAGTTGAAAAAAATTAGTTCGGTGTCTAGTTTGCCCAAAAATTGTAAACCAATATTGTGGGATCACCCACATCTGGTCACCAGAGAAGCAATTAGAGATGTAATTGGTCTATGTTCCTCCAAACCGGTTCCTAAACTGAATACTATGAATGAGAAAGAAATAATAGAGGTTATAGGTGCAAG
The DNA here is from genome assembly GCA_007115665.2 of Sequoiadendron giganteum. Lineage (NCBI taxonomy): Eukaryota > Viridiplantae > Streptophyta > Pinopsida > Cupressales > Cupressaceae > Sequoiadendron > Sequoiadendron giganteum. Next base: position 139,337,113 of record VCHN02000014.1, on the reverse strand, counting down.
TTCTAAAATAAAAGAGATTGGTTTGAGATCAATTGTTGATATTGTAATAAGGTATGTTGCTATGGTCATTGGTCATAAATTTTGTATCCCTAAGAATGACTACAGTTTCTACTATTGTGGTGAATATTGTTGTTGATAAGAGGTATGGAATATGACTTGTGTGAACTACTTTGCATACATCTTTTGAAGAATTTAAAGGAGATTAAGAAGAGCAAAAATAATACTTTTTGGTATGGAAATTTGGTTGTTTGTCTACTCTTTTACTTTTTGAAAGAGTTACCGGTAATAGGAAGGTTAGAATGGTCAAATTTAGAGCCTATTTCTTATCAAATCAAGAACTTCATGATAAATCTTGGTAGCTTGGATGCACAAGAATCTGCCCTTGTTTCATTCTTTGGAACATTTCAGTTGAGGATGAACAAAAGGTCTAGGATTCTAGTAAGTTTTATGGAAAGACACTTTGAAAGCATATATTTTCTTGTGTCTATAGATTTATATCACATGGAAGCAGTTGAATCAAGGTTAGTTTGGATATCTAAATTTGAATATGAAGTGCCAGAGGTTGAAATTGATATATATGATAAAATCCTCTTGGAAATCCCTAAGCATCTCAATGAAGAAAGTACCTCTGGTAGCGTGACTGGAGGAAGGAAGAAGAGGAAGAGTGTAGTTAAGCTAGAAGGTACAAATGAAAGTAAGCTTGAACATGAGCATGAAAGAATGAATATTCAGACAGCATTGGAAGATTTGGAGAAGGCTATTCTTGATGCTAATTTTGATTCATCTATTTCTGTTGTGGAGAATCTCTATGACATGATTAATTCTTTGAAATTCTACATCTCTAGAATTGAAATATCTTATGGAATTAGGTTTGATGAAGAAAATTTGAATGATATCAATGGAAAATGTGTGAATGCACACAATTGAGTAATGAAGGAATTGGAGAGTGTACAAGGTTGTGAAAAAGAGGCATAGGAACTACTTTCCTTTTGTCTAGATTTTTCTGACAATACATTGAATATGAGAAATGAGATAAGGATGAGTGAATCTCGATTGAGCACTCAAGAAGATACATACAGATTAGAAGAATATAAAGATAATCAAAGATGGTCCTATATTGTGCAGCTTTAGGACAATTTTTTCTCTCTCCGGGATTGAAGGACAAATGTTATCAAGAAGTTTGTGGCACTTAGAGACATGATTAAACTCAGAAATACTTATGTTTCTTGTGCTCTTGGCTATATTGATGAATTATCAGAGATTAGTCTTAATCCCAATACTTTAACAGATGGTATAGAATCTCTAAATAAACTTGAGCTATTTTACCAGACTCTAGTTAGTGCAAAAAGTTCATGGGAAGAAGGTAAAGCATCATGGAAGGCTATCCTAGAGAGTCTCAGAGGTTCTTCTTCGAGTTAATTCAGTGTTCATATCTTTTTTATTACTTTTTTATGCATATGTACATTTATATTAGACCCCTTCCTTTGTCATTGATGTTAAAGGGGGAGAGATAAAGAGATGGAGAGATAAAGAGTTAGAGGAAAAACTTTTGTGAAGAATAGTTTTGATAGGGGGAGTAGTCAGAACATTCAGTGCGGTATACTTGAAAAGTTTTTGTCATGTATGTTGCCATCAATGCCAAAGGGGGAGATTGTTGGAAGCTTTGTAGCATGAGCATGAAGTATGGATGATTGTTTTGGTTGTTCCTATTTTTTCATTGATTTCAACATGGTAATAACTATATGGTGATAACTGTATGGGAAGTTTTCTTGGTTTATTGAAAGTTTTTATTTTTTGGTAATACTCCTTTGTGATGGATCAGTATGTTGGTATTTGAGTCTAGAACTCATTGCAAGATCTAATATGAATTTGTTCTCTTAACCATATTTTATTGACTCATTCAGATAGCTACATCCTGGATCTTGAGATGTCTTTTGCTATGAACATAAAGCTATCTCTGACAGAGTTTAACTCTGTATCCTACAACTATTATGTGTGTGAGGTATACTATGTGGGAGACTCTGCATTATATTAAGGTGAACATTCTTATACTATAGTTTTTTTGATAGTCTATTTACTGGTAGTATGATGGGAAATTAATATGTTCTCAAATCTGGAAGGTGTTTTCTTTGAGGATTACTTTTTGGTTTGGATAATTGTGGTTTAGTCTTGGTCGACTTAGTGAATACAATATGTGATGAAGACTAATAACCAACTTAGCATAATGCACTACATGGATAAAATGATCAAATATTATATGGTGTCGATGAAGAAAGGTTTTGATTATTTTGTGTTCATCCAATTAGGTCGACCTAATTGATGAATACGATATACTTGTATATATACAAGATAGAAGCAAGGGAAAACAAGAGAGAGTGGAAAAAGAGAGATGTGTGGTGTATGAACAAGAAAGCAAGAAGTGAATGTGAATGAAGGAGAATATAAGAGACTAAATGCTTTATTAGTAATACAAATTTGTTGAGCAATGTAGTACTTTATATTCTAAGCTTCAGTGGAATTGAACCCTACACATTGAAGGTGTATTCCATCTGTTCATTATTTTGGTAGTGAGCCACCATCATTGTATCTTAGTAGTGAGCCATATTTTGTACTCAAGTTGTGAGCCTTTTAAGGACAGTGAGTCCTAGCAGTGAGCCCTGTAATATTTTGTATCCAGATATAATATATTGTGAGTTAACCCTTGCATGGTGTTAAAATATGAATAAGAAAATTAAAGCTAAACAACACACCAATGAAACATTATATTAGAGAATTCAAATAACAAGCTAACTAAATTGAAACAAACACATTCTCTAAAGTTGTCTGATTGTTCTCTATCTCCAAGGATTCATTAAATCATAATTTCTCTCAGATTGTTTGTGCACTATGACCTTTAGAATGACAACCTGAATGATGTGATGCTAGAAAATGCAAGAATCTATTCGTACATGATTGATTGCTAAGCTATATGATGGAAATGATAATGATACTATGATGATGCATGAAAATAGAGACTATGCTAGATAATGATGTGAAGAAACTACAAAAATTAAGATGCAGTTAATAACCAAGTCATGATTATGCTAATGGATTCTAAATGCTAAAAATGCTAAATGCTCACAATGCCCTAATGAAAATTCTGCAAAGTAAGATTGCTCAAGATTGGGATCCTTTTGTTATAGAATGAGATTGTATTTATATAATTTTCAAGGCATAAACTGGTGTGGCAGCAACCAACGGTCTTGATTTGATCTGAATAGATGAACAGGGGAGGATGAAGAAGTTAGAGAGAAAAAAGGAGTGTTCCCTTTATGAAAATAATCTACCAAGTGTAGAGGAGAATCAAATGGAGGATATGGTTGAGTGTCTCAAAATTGGTTAGAATTTTATTGAGGTAAATGCCAATTAAATATTAAAAATATTTAATTTCATGAGACACATGATGAGGTGGAAGATGGGAAGCTAGTAGAAATGTGACTAAATTCAAATTTAGCATTTAAATTTAATAAGAGGAAGATAATTAAATGAAACAAACTATTTAAATTTGTTTATTTAATTAACATGGGAAGAATATGATTTAAGATAAAAGAATTAGAAAATGAACTATATAAATAAATTTATAATTTATTTATAAGTAGACAAATTGAAAGGGTTATTAATTAAATGCCTTGTATTTAATTAATTAATTCTCCAAACCAATTTTAGGTGCATACATTTTGCCCCTCTTTGAAGTGATGTGTTTACACATTGCTTCAAATAAATTTTTTTTGATGGTGTCGATAAATTTTTTGATATGTCCTAAACATTGATTTTTGAGTGATGATGAATATATGCCCCCTCAGGAGAGAAATCGGAGAATTTTTAGGATTTTTTGAAATTTTTATGATTTTCTGATGATTTCTGAATTTTATGATGACAAAGACGATTTATCTCCCGAAAAATAATACTGAACCTGCCATGTTGATTAATTGATTAAATTGATGCCCTTGGTTTAAAAATAAAAATAGTCCCACTTAAATCCCACTTAATTATCCCTTAAAAAGGCGAGATGTGAAAAAGACCTCATTTGAGTCATTTTCATTTTGAAGATTGGAGTGATTGAGCGTTGAGCAAGTTTGAGCAAATTGGTGATCCCCTATCAAAACCCACCAATTCGAGCGAGTTTGACACCACAACCACCCGACTGCACATGGACCTGGAGTATGTACCCCGAGAAACCTCTTTGTGAATTTCGAATGTTGTTTTTCCTACATTTTTTTAGCGTTTTAGCACATAGGGTTTCCAATTCAGTGCATTGGTAGACTGTTCTAGCGCATTGAGTAGATTAGCACATAGATTATTCTTTTTGGCACATGCATTGAATATTGTTGCACATCTGGTAGTGTAGGACATTCGTGCATAGATTTAGTGCACTTGATGAATGTTGTAGTGCAACTGGTTGTTTAGCGCATAGATGATGTCTTGTAGCGCATTAGGTCAAAGTTTTAGTGTATGGATAATTTTAGCGCATTGGTGGAATTTGATGGCACATCTATAGATTTAGTGCATTGATGCACTGTTTTAGCGCATTTACACTAGAATGATGAAATTTTGATTGTTCTCCTTGTTTTCGATATTTGATTATCGTGTCAACTGATGTTTTGGTGATGTCTGATGGTGTTGATTGATTGATCTCATCATAGGTGAGAATAAATGATAGGATAGATGATGATTGCTCTCATTATAGGTGAGGATCAATGATAGATGCTCATTGAGATTTGATTGAAATATTATTAGAGCTAATTAGGTTGATTGATAGGTTCATCAATAAGATGTTGATTTGCAATATGTTGTGATTATAGGATGATTTTAGGATTCTACAATCTCGAGAGCAATTCCTGAAGACCTGGGACATGATTCCACAGTTGAAGCAAATTGATCTAGACTTGATTGGGTAGTGTGGGTTGACTTCTATGATCGATATGCCCCAGTATAGGATTAACAGGGGACTTATTATTGCTTTGGATGAGAGGTGGCACAGTGACCACAACACCTTTCATTTAGCCACTGGTGAGATGACAGTTAAACCAAAGGATGTGTATTGTATCTTAGGGATTCCTATTGTGGTTGAGCTAGTGGTTTATGACCACATAGAGCAGGGAGGTATTGATGCACTACATAGGATATTTTGTGATGATGAGATTAGTGGATATGAGATCCCATGGTGGGAGATGGTTGCACTATATCAGCCATTGCCATGTCTTCTAGCTAAATTTATCACAGGTTTTGCGGTCGAAGGGAGTATCAGCTGGATGGGGCTGGATTCTAGAGAGCATGATAACATAGGGTATCAAATATGCCTGGAGATCATGCATGTTGGCTCATTTATATCACTATTTTCATCAGGTACTATACCTTGGAGCTGATAGTCTATTGGTTGGGGTTACATTACTATAGATTTGGGCATGGGAGCATATAGTTGTCATGTGACCAGTTGCAGATAGAGATCATCCTATTGGAAGGCCCTATGTTTTTGGATTCATAGGTCCAGTTGTCCAACACAAGCTGGGAAAATTAGAGTATTGGCATCGAGTGTTAGATGATTTAGAGATAGTTACCTGGTATCCATACTCGGATTGTGAGCAATGGCCAGAGGATGACATGGAGATGTTGTATGTGTTCTCTTCCATATACTTGATTGGGTAGACACCCTATGTGATTGAGAGATTCTTGGTTATGAGGGTGCTTTGACAATATGGCAAAGCACAAATTATGCCCCAGGGAGTTGCTTTGTATGCTCGATGATGACAAGACATTCTTGAGTGGGGGCCCTCCCTATCATACGATGCTACCTTCCAAGAGTATTTTTGTTTACAAGCACCGATATGGGATTACCATCATGATATTGTTGATGCCTTGATGTCAAATGATTATGCATAGTACTTCTTCACTCATCCATTCTTGAGGATATCCAGTCCAGAGGAGCCAGTGCTAGCATTGGATGATGATGATAGGGCACCACCTCATGCACCTAGACGGAGGAGAGATGGGGGAGATGGGGATGGAGATGAGGGAGATGGAAGTGATAGAGGAGATGGAGGTGGTGGAGATGGGGGTGGTGGAGGTGGCAGAGATGGGGGTGATGGAGGTGGGGGGCCAGTTTTGGATGTCAGAGTGGCTCGATAGAGGAGATCCACGGTTTTTGCAGGACTGCAACATATTCAAATTCATTTTCCCTCCCATCAACAACAAGCTCAAATATCAGCCAACATAGGTGCAAACCTTATAAGGGCATCTGACACAGGCCTAGGCATATATATAGGCATAGGCATAGGCACAGGCTCAAGCACATGCACAAATCACCTCTCTGGCAGTAGAGAGAGATACCTTGAGACAGAGATGTGAGCACTCAAAGACTTTAGCAGAGAGATTACAGAGAGTATATGAGGGAACCACTATAGGGGACATGTTGAGGGAGGTACAAAATTCTACTAGGGAGGCCAAGTACTATAGGCTATGATATCATGAGGTAGTTCCTACAGAGTAGCGTGTCAGTTATGCATAGTCTATGAGTGCCAGCTCAGGTTAGAGCCACTCATGGATGACCAACAAAGGTGTGACTGGGCCACCTCCCAGAGATCCATCAGGAAAGGATCTAGGTGTAGGGTCATTAAGGGGTGTAGTGGGAGGCTCGGAGAGGCCAGCAATATCTAGGGGGAGCACCTCATAGCTCGCATGTTAATATTTGACATATTGACATTTGATGATGTATACATTTATTCAGTTGAGTACTTGATGATTATTTTGCCACATTGTTATGATGTATCTCTCCATGTTTCATGATATCATTCTACATTTTACATTTATTTTTGAGATTATATGATATGCAGTGTATACTTATTGATCTATATGTTGTCTATATGATTTTATGATGGATGCTTATGATGGATGTATTTAATTTCTGTTCTATATGCTATGTTATTTTTATATGATTATGCCATGGTTATGTGTATGGATGCAATAATAAAATGTTTATGATTATGTAATGATGATTATATATGGATCGTGGTGCTATATGTGTTCTATGTATGATATTTTTATGTTATATGAGATGAATGAGATGTAATGCCAATTATTTTTGTATGTTTTTCTAATGCACATATGGGATGAATTTGATTATACAAATGAGATGTAATGCACTTTTTTTTTGTATTTTTTGAATGAAAATATATGATGTAATGCATGGATGGATGATCAATGATAATTCTTTCCTAATGTATGCATGATATGATGATGTTTATGCAACTATATGTGAATGATCTTGTTTTTTTAATGTCAAATGTATTCAATCCATTGATGAGAGAGATAAAATCATTGTGAAATTTTTCAGCCTTGGAAAAATATATAATGTATATGCAAAACTAATATGGATGCAATCTATCTTAACCATACAAATATAAATATGCAATGTTATCATTTTCTCAACTGATTTGTTGTGCTTGGTATCATCATTGAGCTTTTAATATGTTGAAAGTTAGTACAAACATCGATGGTATAATTAGACCATGATAACTTGCATACAACTTCCATAGATTTTTGATATTGTAAGTTAATACAAGCATCTAGGCATTATTGAATCGATATGACCTGAGTATTGCTTGCATAAAATAGACAAGATTTAATCCTTTTCCTATGCAAATTCAGAATGTCATCAATGATACTTTGTAGAGCATGTCCCACGACAATTTGCACATAGTAATGATTAACTCATAAACAATAGACAAAGAAAAATCATACTCCTTCCTAGCTCCTCTAGTGCATGACATCCTTGAGTTGCTCTAGAGAAATGATAACAAAATTCAAGGTACAATAGTTGAACATTCATCCTAAAGTGATAAAACCATGCTTCGGAAGAGTACCATCCATTTAGATTTGCTTTGAATGATGTTGTTTCTGATTTGGGATGGTTGATTTTTGTTTAGAATTTGATTGATGTTCAATGTTGAGTTGTTATCGTGATTGATGTGTTTGCTATGTTGTCTGATTGTTTTCTTGTCTGTTGTATTAAGCTCAAAGTAGATTGCCCCTAGTGAGTTCAGGATTTTTCCCCAAGTGAGAAACCAACCATTTATTGTGAGTATGCACAATGATAACCAAGCCAGGATGAGACATGAATGTGATGCCTAGATATGTACATTGAGGTTCATAAAGTGAGCAAGCATAGTGATGGAAAAAAGCGGACGACCGACACATGTGATCATAGATGAAAAAGTCAATCTATCACAAATAGTACATGTTTCCAGGTTTTCACTACTTGTTTTTATTGCACTTTTTAAAATTTTAAAAAAAATTTGTTGTCACCAAGACGCCTGTTTGCTAGGTTTTCATCAAGGTAATTGATGAGCCCAAAATATGATTATAATTTGGATATCATTTTATAGTTTTAAAAGCCCTTGCTCTCTTTTATGGATGTTTTAAACTCTGTGGTTATAGAATTTTCATGTTAATGGGTAGTATTCTATGGCAAGCATTCCTATATTCTTGCAGCCTAAATATCTTAGTATGTCTATGATCATTACCCTGTTTTGACCTCCCAATTGACTGATACGATATATGTAGTTTTTGGATAAGTAAGATGAATTTGATGTGTGTGGTTGATGAGGAGTATCGTGCTATTATGAGTGCATGCCTTCTTTTGCCTCTATTGCCATGTGTTCTACAGGTTGTTAAAGCTGGTATGAATGAGTCAATGCACAACAAAACACAACCTTGCGAAAAAAAGTCGTTTCTAGCACACCATCGAAGGAGTCGTTTCAAGCGAGGATTCTTTGTCTGGGTCATTGGGAAGAAACCGAATGGATCATCAATCTAGGAAGAGTGGAGTTCTAGATTTCCTCTGAATTTGTTGAGCAAATAGACTTGCATTTATGAAATCTGTTCCTCAGCCTCAGGCGGCATTTATATCCGCATCTTTCTTTGTTAGTTAGTTAGTTAGCTGTTTCTCTTTAAATAAATGTTCCTCCTGCATGAATGAATGAGATGATAGAGAAGAGATTAGACCAAAGAGAAGAGATAGAACAGAGTGTATTAAGGTTACTATTATAATGAAAAGCAGAGCTTTGTGTTAAAGTTTTCTTACAAGCAGAACAACCATGTATGTGATTTTGAGTTCATGAATAAAAAACCAATGATGTTTTGAGTTCAACTCTTGTTTAAATTGGTTGATGCTTGCTAAGGGGGCCCACTTAGTAAGTATCTATAGTTAGCTATTTACTTCCTATTGTTTATCTGTTAGAATTTCATTCCAGTAAGTTTTAATACAAACTCAGTCTTAAACTATTCCTGCAACATAAGGAATCCATCCATGTGTTTGTTCCTGCAGCATAAGGCCAGTTCATGGTTTGTTTTCCTAGTAATGGATATTACGATTCCAGCTTTAGTTAAGTGATGCTTAAGTTAGTAAGACTTTGTTTCACGTTCCTGCATCAGAGTTAGAATTCCTTTCAAGCATTTATTTCTAATAGGTTGTGGCTAAAATCAGTTCTTAGTGCACATACAGTGCCGCTCCATTTCAAGTATACATTCCCTAGTTTGACAAGTAAATGAATGACCACAAGAAGATGTTAGTCACCTACTGGAATGTCCAATTCCCAGGTTAGGATTTTCCATGACTTTTATATCCTTTTGTGGGCGACAACCAGTAATGATTTTTTGATTTTTCGCTTTTTTTGTATTTTCTCTTCTTTCTTTTTTTTTTCTATTTTTTTTCTATTTTTCTTGTTTTGACCATGCATTGGATGAATTGTGTAAAATATCTTGAGATGAAGGCTATTTATGGGTTCTTCAAATATGCCCCCTTTAGGTGTAGACAACTGATATGCTCTATTGCAAGTATGGATGTGTTTGATGGTGTTTTCATTAATATTGTCATTGATGTCAACATAGTTCAGGTTGAGTATAGATGGTATTTGTATAGATGAGATATTGTAGAAGTTCTTAGAGTACATGGAGATATATTTATGAAGTTTTAGTTGTGCTTTTACCAAGTTCATTTGAGAAAATTTAAGAAATAATAAAAGTAGTGTTGAAATGTGTTTTGAGTGTGCTCTGGTATTGTGCTCCACATTTCTTATGTCTTGATCCTATGCTAGTGTAGAATTGTAAGTGTGTTCATAAGCTTAAATGGATTGTATATCTTGATTTTTAGCTTTTGGGTCGATGGAGAGTAGAAGATGTGCTCACTAGTGTGTGAACTAGTTTGACAGAAGTATATGTTTGTGGACTAGTAGAAATGTTTTGGCTCTATAGTCTTCTAATATATGGTTTCAGTTCTTGCAGATCTGGGAGATGACTCTTTCTAATGGTTTCTATATTTTGAAAAAATTTCTTGTATTTTGGTGCTCCAAAAGACCTGCTCCAGAGCTCCTGTGATTTTGTTGATTGGTCTGGATGGATTGGTGAAGATTTCTCTATAAATGAAGTTTTTTGTAATTGTTGCAAATGTGCCTAAGGTATTCTCAGAGATGGAAAATTTTTGGTAAAGTGTATTGAGTGATCCATATGTGATTATCTTGTTGGAGATGCATGTACTTCAAAGATAATTGGTGTTTTCATTAGGTTTGTCTGACCTGGTGTTTGTCTGACCTGGTGTTTACATAGTACATTAGGTTTTTTCATCGACTTAAGAAAGTGTGTGTTTGATCCAAGATGTTGTTTGGGTCCTAAATTAAATATGTAACTGGTCCTCTCTCATTCTTATCCACCACGAGAATGTTGAGTAGCTGACCTAGTTTGAATTTGTAAATTAAATTGTATATCCAACCTTTGAGAATGTTTCTAAGGTTGAAGATGGTATAAAAGAAAATCAAGTTGTGGAAAAATTCATATCCATCATCCACGAATCAAGCAAGTGAATGAAGTATGCAAAAAAGTGTGAAAATCAAAGAGTGGAAGAGTGAATTGAGGCAACATTACTTTAAGGTGTTAGATTCCTAAAAGTAGTGAGTTGATGGCATCTACAATCTTTTGATCAAGTTTTGAATGTTTGTAACCCTAGTGGTGGATCTTCATTTATTCTTTTCTTTATTCTTCTGTAGGAAGTGAACCTCCTTTTTGGACAGTGAGTCCTTTGAAGGTAGCGGGCCCTTACATTTGGGCAGTGAGCCTTTTTTTCCATTATTGCATTACTACTATATTATGAGTTAATCCTCATCATGGTTTTTCCCTCATTGGGTTTTCCATGTAACTTTGGTGTCTTTAGTGTTTGCTTTCTATTTTTTCATTTCATGTTTACACTTAATAATAGATTGAAGTTAAGGTGAAAATATAAAGGTTATGAGTAAATTGATTTGATACAATTGATTCACCTCCCCCTCTTATTTTTCTTGTGAATTTAAATAATTGGTATCAGAGCTTTGGTTCCTCTGTGAAAATATTAACCACTTGAGGTAGATTAGATGGTGCACAAATTGCAGATTCCTATTTTTGATGGAGCTAATTATAGTGATTGGAAATAACATATGAGAATTTATTTGACTTCATTTAGTTTCAATACCTGGAAATCTATGGAGACAAAATATGCGATACCAACAGCTAGCCCTTCCTTTGTTGATGAGATTGTAGATTTTGAAGAGAATGAAAGAACAAGGTATGCTATATTCAGTGCTTTATCTAAAACTAAAAGAACAAAAATTATTTCTCTAGCTACAACTCATGAAGTATGGACAACATTGAAAGACATTTATGAAGGGAATGACAAAGTAAAGTTGTCAAGGAAACTACTTGCTAAGCGAAAAATTGAAAATTTGAGAATGGAAGATGGAGAAGACATTGCAAGCTATTATCAGAGAGTTGAACTTATAGCAACTGAAATCAAGAATCAAGGTGGTACCATGATAGATGAAGATATAATTGAGAAGACCTTGATGACCTTACCAAACAATTATAGTGACAAAGTATTTGTTCTTGAAGAAAAATATGATCCAAATACATTTACTAAGGATCATCTATTTTGTGTCCTAACTGCATTTGAAATGAGAAAATTTGCAAGAGACAAGGAGATGACTAAAACAATTTTTAAAGCAACGAAGATAGGAGATGACTCAGATGATGAAGATTCCTAATATTTGGAAGCGAATTTCACAAGGATATTGAAGAAAGGTACTGGTAAATACAAAGATAAGTTTCCTTTTAAATGTTTTAGTTGTGGAAATATTGGTCATTATGAATCAAGATGTACTAATAGAGCTACACAAAAGAAGAATAAGGATACTAATAATAATAATCACAAAGATAAAAAGGATAGGAAGTTCAAGAAATTTTATTATGTCAAAGAAGATGTAGGGATTTCTGATGATGAATCTAACTTTGATGAAGATAAAGATGAATGTTTGTTTCTAGCCCTAGAAAATAAAGCTATATTTTCTAACCATGGAAAATGTGCAAAGAAATTTGGTCCGGATAGCCAAAAGGATGGAATAGAAGGTACTATAGTAACTACTTTTCATGCTAGATAGGATGAAGATTTTTGGTTAATTTACAGTGGATGTTCAAATCATATGACTGGAGATAAGAGTAAGTTTACTAAAATTGAAAAGTATGATGGAGGAATAGTTATGTTTGGAGATGAATTTGGTGCTAAGACTGTTGGTAAAGGAACAATTAGCTTTGATGGAAAACATAATACTGACGATGTTTATTATGTTAAGGGTTTAAGGCATAATCTATTAAGTTTTGGACAAATGTGCAACAAATGTTTTAAGCTTGTGTTTCAAGATAACACTTGTGAGATTAGAAAAGGATCTGAAACTATGGTAGTAGTTGGAATAAGAACTCATAGAAACATCTATCAAGTTAAGGGTGGTGATGGTTAGTGTTTTGTTTCTCAAATTAATGAGAGTTGGCTTTGGCACAAGAGGATTGTCATGTAAATTTTGATAATCTGATTAGGATAAGTTCTAGAAAAGTTGTGAGAAATTTTTCTAGAATCATAAAGCCTTCAAATTCAATCTATGGAAGTTTCCAGATGGGAAAACAAACAAGAAACAATTTCAAAGGAAAGGATCAATCATCTATTGAAATGCTAGAATTAATCCATACAAACTTCTGTGGTCCTACAAGAATAGGAAGCCTAAATGGTGACAGGTACTTTATGCTCTTGATTGATGATTACTCTAGGATGACATGGGTTACATTTCTTAAAGAAAAGGCTTAGAATCTTGATAGATTCAAAGTGTTTAAGGAAATAGTAGAAGATGTGTTCACTAGTGTGTGAACTGGTTTGATAGAACTATTTGTTTGTGGACTGGGAGAAATGTTTTGGCTCCACAGTCTTCTTATATATGGTTTCAGATCTTGTGGGTTTGCGAGATGACTCTTTTTGACTCTTTCTATGTTTTGATAAATTTTCTTGTAGTTTGGTGCTCTGGAAGACCTGCTCCAGAGCTCTTGTGATTTTCCTGATTGGTCTGAATGGACTGGTGAAGAGTTCTCTGTAAATGAAGTTTGTTGTAATTGATGTAGATGTACCTAAGGTATTCTTAGAGATGGTAAAATTTTTGGTAAAGTTTATTGAGTGATCCATGTGTGATTATCTTGCTAGAGATGCATGCACTTCAAATATCATTGGTGTTGTCATTAGGTTTGGCCAACCTAGTGTTTACATGGTACATTAGGCTTTTGCATCAACTTAAGAAAGTGTGTGTCTGATCCAAGATGTTGTTTGGGTCCTAAATTAAATATGTAATTGGTTCTCTCTCATTCTTATCCACCACAGGAATGTTGAGTAGCCAACCTAGTTTTAATTTGTAAATGAAATTGTATAGCTAACTTTGGAGAATATTTCTAATGTTGAAGATGGTATAAAATAAAATCAAGTTGTGGCAAATTTCATATCCATCATCCACGAATCGAGAAAGTGAATGAAGTGTGAAAAGTAGAGAGTGGAAGAGAAAATTGAGGCAATAGTACTTTAAGGTGTTAGATTCTTGAAAGCAGTGAGCTAATGGCATCTACAATCTTCTGATCAAGTTGTGAATGTGTGGAACCCTAGTGGTGGATCTTCATTTATTATTTTCTTTATTCTTCTGTAGGTAGTGAGCCTCCTTTCTAGATAGTGAGTCGTTTGAAGGTAGTGAGCCCTTGCATTTGGGTAGTGAGCCTTTTGTATCTGGGTAGTGAGCCCTCTGGCAGTGAGCCTTTGTATCCAGTATTACATTACTACTATATTGTGAGTTAATCCTCACTATGGCTTTTCCCTCATTGGTTTTTCCATGTAAATTTGGTGTCTCTGGTGTTTTCTTTTTGTTATTTTCCTTTCATGTTTACACTTAATAATACATTGAAGTTAAGGTGAAAAGATAAAGATTATGATTAAAGTGATTTGATCCAACTGATTCACCCCCCCTCTCAGTTGTCTTGTGTATTTCAAAATGCTCCTAATCTATAGACTGATACCATGACAAAAGGACCTAGCCAATTTGGTTCAAATTTTCCTTTCTTCTCCCTATCTTGTTGATTATGAGGATTCTCTTTCAGGACCAAGTCACCCACTTGAAATGTTCTTGGTTTGACCTTGTGATTATAGCTTTTAGACATTCTTTGTTGGTATGCTTTCAAGTGATCAATAGCATGTTGACGACGTTCATCCAACAGTTCCAACTCTTGTAGCCTAGATACTCTATAATCTTCTTCTAAATTGATCCCCTTCAATGACACCCAAAGTGAAGGTAACTCAACCTTGATTGGTAAAATGGCCTCTAATCTGTACACAAGAGCATATGGTGTGGCTCCTGTAGGGGTGCGGATGGTAGTATAGTATGCCCATAAAGCAGGATTTAATTGAAAATGCCAGTCACATCCAACATCATTGACCATTTTCTTCAATATTTTCAAAATTGTTTTGTTTGATGATTCTACTTGGTTGTTCCCTTGAGGGTAGTAACGTGTTGAAAATCGGTGTTGAATATGAATTTTTTCACAAAGCTCATGTACATCCTAATTTTTGAAAGGTCTACCATTTTCAATGACAAATGAGCTAGGAATGCCATACTGACAAATAATGTAATTCAGGATGAAAGAGGCAATTTTGTTACCCGTGATGGTGGTTAAAGGGATGAATTCAACCCACTTTGTGAATATACTTTGTGGATGCGATAATGAATTTGTGTCCATTGGAGAAAGGCAGATGAATTTTACCTACAAGATGAAGTCCCCACTGGTAGAAAGGCCAAGTTGATGTGAATGGTTGGAGTTCCTACGCTAGTGCATGTATAAGATTTCCATAGATTTGACATTTCTTGCACTTCTTGACATATTGAAAGGATTATTTCTCCATCTTTGGCCAATAATAAGCCAAGCATAGAAGTTCCTTAGCAAGAGTGAGACCACTTGAATGAGTGCCATAGATAGCTTCATGAACCTCTCGTAAAGCGGTTTCAGATTCATTGTGTTCAAGACATCAAAAGAGAGTACCATCAAGACCTCATCAATAAAGTATGTTGGCTATTAGGGTGTGTCAAGTTGCTTGATGAATAAAGTTTCATTTTTGGTTTTAGGATATATCAGTGGGTAAGGTATTGCCTCTCAGATAGGTGTAGATCTTCTTGTAGATAGAAGAATCAACCTCGACTAGATGGTACACAACTTAGGATTCAGGGTTATCATAGGTGGGGTTAAATAGTTGTTCCACCGTGAATTCATAATGAGTTCATTTTTCTGGTATGTATAGAAGAGAGGACATGGTTTCTGTGGCATCTTCAACTTTGTTGTCTACCCTTGGAATTTGTTCAAATTTGATTTCAACAAAGTAATTCTTGAATTCATCCACCATTCTTTTGTATATCATCAACTTGTCATATTTTTTCTGATAATCATCATTAACCTAATTTATGAATAGTTGAGAATATCTATAGACTTGTAACTTTGTTGTTTTCCATTCCATGGCTACCTTGATACCAATGATTAGTTCTTCATACTCAGCGGTATTGTTAGTGCAAGGAAACATCAACCTATAAGATTTTGGTATGGTGTGTCCCTGAGGAGTGACAAATACGATTCCAACTCCTAATCCATGTTGCATGTAAGATCCATCAAAGTATATTATCCACTATTGGGACATCTACATCTAGAAATTCAATGTACATGGGATGATCATCTTACAATAGTGCTTCAGCCAATTGTTCTGCTATCACTTGGCCCTTGATTCCTTTTTTGTCCACATACTGGATGCCAAATTCACTCAATATCATTACCCACTTTGCTAGTATTCCCGTTAGATTGGATTTGCTGAGTAGATTTTTCAAGGGGTCTATCTTGGCTATCAGTTTGATGGTATGTGTTAACATGTAGTTTCACAATTTTTGAGTAGAAAACACTACTGCCAAACAATCCTTTTCAATGAATGTGTAGTTAATCTCATAACCATTCGATGTTCTGCTGATGTAATAGATCACCCTTTCTCTGCCTATAGAGTCCTCTTGTGCTGGAAAATCTCCCAAAGATACCTCAATGGTTGCTATGTAGAGTAATAATGGTTTTTCACATAAAAATCTTGGTGTTCATGTGTATGATTGCATTGTCTTGTTTCTATGTTCTCTCTTGCTGATTCAGTCAAAATTGTGATAATGGTTAAGTGTATTTTATTATCAATTTGTGGAATACTGATTCACCCCCCCCTCTCAGTATTTTGGATGTTCAAAAAACATAATGGTCAGATTTGGATCTCAAAAATCCCAAGGACAACACATAGGTGTCGAAACTATAGTACCACATCCTAGGAGATTGCCTCAGAACATACAAATATTTTCTCATCTTGCACACCAAATTCTCTTTACCTTTTGTTACCATAATTTTTATCATTCACCCAAAATATTTTTTTGCTTTGATCTTAAGTGTTTTCTTTCTAAGTTTTTCTAACCTATGTCGGGTCTCACCTTGGTTGTCACAACCCTATTCTTGCTTGATGTTTTAAAGTCATTCCTAAAATATATATTTTTGTTAGTACTATGAAGTTTTAAATACTACATCAAAACCCGACATGGTTCTCACAACCTTGGAAAGAACCGACATAAGGAAGATGGAGTGAAGTTACAAGCAAACATGTGTAGTTTCAGAAAATTTTAAAGGTTTCAAAACCTACATCAGTTCTTGATAAGGTTCTAAAAACCTATCATGTTTCCAATGTCATGAATCTTCTTTCAAGAAGAAATGTTTTTATTGGTTTCAAGGCTTCCTTTTAGGAAATATTAGAGCTTTCAAGTTTCTTTGAAACTATTCTTTAAAGAAGAATGATTAAGAAAAAAATGAGAATGTTTCCTACACTATGATGGACTTTGATGTGGTTCTCAAAACCTCATTGGAACCTGACGTTGGTTCCAAAAAACCATCATTTTCCTTTCATATCTACTTGGCTAAAAGAAAGTGGATCATAGAAATAGAAACAGCATAAAAGAAAGAACATTGAACAAAATTAGAGACTATCAAATTTCATTATACTGCAAGAGGTAGTAAAATGTAATGAAATTTATTTATTATATTATATTATAATGACAAGGGGGTGTAAATACAATATTTTTATGCATAGAGAGTGAATATCAAGATGCAGATTGCCTCCATAACTTTTGAATTCTCTAAATCTATGCAAGAGAGAACAATTTTTCATAAAACTCTACATAATGAGAAAAAGTATCCATCACTTTCCTCTCAAGCCCAATGCACAAGAGAGTAATAAATGTTTTGAGTTCTTCCTTCCTGAGGGTGATAGAAATGCATATGACATCTCCAACTAGGCCTTCTTGTGGATTTTTATTCAAGCTTCCCAAGGAAGATTCAACATTCGCCTCACTAGTCTCTCAGTAGCTCTAGCACCCCATTTGAATTTTCCAAAAGTCTTAATGATGTTGTATATGAAACACTGCCAGAGTGCAGAGTTATGGATGTGAACTTGCACTAGGAAATTTCCTCCTATGATTATCTTGATCACACCTTCTTCCATGTTATTCCTTATGATGAAGACCTCCCTCAACTGATCATCTACAAGCCGCCTTACTGAGCTACACTCCACACCTTCAATGATGAGAAAATTAACTTTTGAAGATGCATCACTCAAAGTGCTTGAAATTTTGAGAATAAAATTGAGATGTGAAGAATTAAGAAAAATCATTTGAATTTATAGAGGAAAGAAATAGTTGTCATATCCAAGATATAAGCCATGAGGAAATTCTCTCAACAAAAACTAGTGGGCAAGGATGCTGCCAAATACCGTGAATTAAATTAGTACAACAAATGATATGATGAAATTGCTCGATTTCTAATTAAATAGGATTTAAATTTGGTGAAAAATACTTCAATTAAATCCTCTCGCATGCATAGAGATCATAGAAATGTGTAATTAAATGAAAGGTTATAAGTTTCAAGTTTTTCAGACGTATAGGGAGCCAAAAGTTTTACATATATGAAGCAGTGGTATGTTAGTTCCTCTTACTCAAATTGATGTGAATCATGTAATTATGATATTTAAAAAAATTCATAAATACTTGGGGAGTTCACTAGATAAGATTCTGTTGGATTTATAAACCACTTCAAAGATGATGGTTACAAAAATTGAAATGGTCCCAAGAAAGGAGATCTATAAATATGTAATTCAAAGACATTAGAAGGGTCTGAACTTTTGGTTCTAATTACACTATGATGTAAGGTAAGTAATAAATAAGGATCATTGTAACTCACTTTTTTTTGAGGGAATTCATTGTCTATGAACAATGGAGATTTAAAAGTATTGTAGTGTTTATGCATGAGTCTTTGAGCATAGATAAATACATGGTTGTTTTTTACTCTGTAAATTGGATACCTCATTAAATTACTTTATTTACTTCTAGAATGGAGTGAGGTTTAGATTTGAATAATAATTTATCTATTGCTAATACCCAATCTTTATGTTAAAGTATTATTGATTCTTGTTTCAAGTCTTATTGCATTGGCATCATGGTTATGGACCAATGTTAGTTATGCCTTTTTTTAATTTATGTTCAAAAGCATATACTTAGAAAATAGCTAAACCATTGCAGGGAATTGTACCTCGTTAAAATTTAGAGGAATATCACCAATTAAATGGTGATCTATCCAATTTTTTGTTACTTTTTTTCTTCATTCCAGGTAATAAAGAGTTATGTTAATGTAAATTTTAAAAAGAAAAATTTGTTAACCAATATATTTCTGGCGACTCTAGTGGGGATCAAACAAAAGTAAATATTGAAAATTGTTTCCTTATTATACAAACATATGGTTCTTCCACATGATAACATCTTTCTTGTGCTACAACCAGATCTTGATTGGGTACATGTAGAACAAGAATATATCGTCTCTCAATTTAATACTTTAGCCTAGAGATATAAGAGGAATGTTGTAGAATATATGAGAGTAAAATTTTTTTGGAAGAAGAAGAAGAATTGGCCTAGCAACTAGTAGTGTTATTTGAAAGATAAATAGAAATATTTAGTAGGGTGATAATCAAAAGAAACCCACAAAGAAACCCACAAAGAAACCCAAATCCTCAACAAAATCAAGTTAAAAAAAATCATAATCAGCCACAAGATCAAAATTTGTGACTGAGGAATTAGTCTATGTGAGGATTTGTAATTCCTTAGTTCCATACATACACTTGAGGAGAAAGTGATAAAAAATTTCCTCCTTTTAGATGGAGGTTGGTTACTTTGTGTTTTGAAGATCTCTTTGGTAAAACGAATTCTAGTCTGCCTCATGGATATAATTCCACCATAGCCATGGAGAACACATTTTGTACATTTGGCTTTACCATAGCATTCAACCCTACCTATGAGATCAAGAAAAAAACTTCCCAAGTTGATTGGAAAAAAACATACAAGACCTAGATAGTCACATTCAGGCATTTACTATTGCATGTGAGATCTTGGGGGTTGTAGATGAAGATGTTTTCATCAGGTTATTTGTTGAATCTCTCATTAAGACAATTACATGTTGGTTTGAACATTTAGAAGATGGATGTATCACTAATTGGTGTATATTGAAAGATAGGTTTCTAGCAAGGTTTAAACCAATAGTGAATGTGGGTGCTCTCTTATGTCGCTTTTTCAAAAAAAAAAAAAAAAATGAGAATGTAAATCTATGAGATTTTGTAGATCAATTTTAACAATCCCTAGAATGAATTTCTCAAGTCGATCAACCTAGTCAACAAAATCGCCTATTTATATTTTTTTGCAAGTATGGATGTGTTTGGTGGCATTGTCATTGATGTCAACATTGTACAGGTTGAGTAAGTTGGGTTTTGCCAAGTGCTTTTGAGAAAATTTGAGAAATAATGAAATTTGTGTTGAAGTGTGTTCTAAGCATGCTCTGGTATTGTGGTCCGCATTTTTTCTATGTTAATCCTATGCATATGTAGATCTGTAGGTGTGTTCATAAGCTTAAATGGATTGTATATTCTGAGTTTCAACTTTTGGTTTGATGAAGAGAAGAAGATATGTTCACCAGTGTGTGAAATGGTTTGCCAAAACTATTTGTTTGTGGACTGGGAGAAATGTTTTGGCTTCGCAGTCTTCTGATATTTTATTTTAGATCTTGTGGATCTAGGAGATGACTATTTTTGATGATTTTTGTGTTCTGACAAAATTTCTTGTGGTTTGGCACTCCAGAAGACCTGATCTAGAATCTCTGTATTTTTGTAGGTTGTCTCGGTTGAACTGGTGAAGTGCTCTCTCTGAATGAAGTTTTTTCAAGTTGTTGCAGATGTATCTTAGTTGCTCTCAGAGATAGTAAAATTACTGGTGAAGCATGTTGAGAAATCTATGTGTGTTTATCTTGCTGGAGATATGTGTAATTCAAAGATCATTGGTGTTTTCATCAAGTTTGGCCGACCTAGTGTCTACACATTACATTTGGTATTTTTTTGCATCAACTTGAGGAATCATGTGCAAGCTTCAAGATGTTGTTTGGGTCCTAAATCAAATATGTATTTGGTCCTCTCACATTCTTATCCACCGTGGGAATGTTGAGTAACTGACCTAGTTATAATTTGTAAATGAAATTGTATAGCCCACCTTGGAGAATGTTCCTGAGGTTGAAAATGGTATAAATACAAGTTAAGTTGTAGCAAATTTCATATCCATCCATCATTCGATAAAAGAAAGAGAAGAGTGTGCGAACAAGTGTGAAAGGTAGAGTGTGGAAGAGAGAATTGTGGCAATAGTACTTCATTGTATTCATAATCTTCTGATCAAGTTGCGAAGTGTGTGGAAATCCTAGTGGTGGATCTTTATCTATTTCTTTTTATTTTTTTGTAGGCAGGAGCCTCTCTTTCTAGAAAGTGAGTCCTAAGGTAGTGAGCCCTTGATCTGGGTAGTGAGGCTTTGTACTTGGGTAGTGAGCCCTCTTACAATGAGCCTTTGTATCTGGTATTGCATTACTACTATATTGTGAGTTAATCCTCACCGTGGTTTTTCCCTCATTAGGGTTTTCCACATAAATCTGGCATCTCTAGCTAGTGTTGTCTTTCTATTATTTGCATTTCATGTTCACACTTTATAATAGATTGAAGATATAGTGGAATTGATTAAGTTAAGAAGTAAAGAATTTGATACAACTGATTCACCCCCCCTCTTAGTTTTCTTGTGCATTTCAATAATTGGTATCAGAGCTCTGGTTCTTTGGTGAAAAGCTTAACCGCTTGAGGTAGATCAGATGGCACACAAGTTGTAGCTTCCTATGTTTGAAGGAGCTGATTACAGTGACTAGAAAGAGAAAATGATAAGTTATTTGATTTCACTTAGTTTTAATACCTGGAAAGCTATGGAGACAAAGTATGTGATTCCAATAGCCAAACCTTCCTTTTTTGATGAGGTTGTAGATTTTAAATAAAATGAAAGAGCAAGGTTTGCTATCTTTAGTGCTTTATCTAAAAATGAAAGAGAAAAAGTTCTTTCTCTGGCTACAACAAATGAAGTATGGACAAAATTGAAAGAAATTTATGAAGGAAATGAGAGAGTAAAATTGTCAAGGAAACTAACTGATAAGAGAAAATTTGAGAATCTGAGAATGGAAGATGGAGAAGACATTGCAAGCTATTATCAAAGAAGTGAAATTATATGAACTGAAATTAAGAATCAAGGTGGTACATGAAGGATGAAGATATAATTGAGAATATCTTAATGACCTTACTAGAAAATTACAGTGACAAAGTATCTACACTTGAAGAACAGTATGGTCCGAATACATTCACTAAGGAACATCTATTTGGTGTCTTGACTACATTTGAGATGAGAAATTTTTCAAGAGATAAGGAGAAGATAGAAGATGATGATGATGGTGATGATGATACAAAAGATTTGGAAGAAAACCTCACAAGGATATTGAAGAAAGGTTGATGAGATAAAAATAACCTCATCATAATAATACCAGAAAAACCTATTCATATATGCTCAATCCTTAGTCTCTTCCAATTAATTAAACTTTAGGAGAAATATTTGTTTATCTTTAAGGAAAATTGTACAAACTTTATTTCTTTTGATTTATTGAAGTAATCTACCAATACATATTTAATGGGTTGTTTTGAGTGTTTTTGTAGAGAAATAAATCAGACATCATGCAGTAGTTGCACAAAATTAACCAGCACGTGCCTTAGTAAAGATTGAAGATATACGTTGGGAACCGTCTCCTGAATGTTAGACTAATGAACCAAAGATGTAGTTGTTGTTAGTTTAATTTAATTTTACTTTTTTAAGTCAAAGAATTCATGGCTCGTCTCGAGCCTCTTTAATATTACGTAATGGGTTTTAAAAATATAAAAGCTCATTGTAAACTGTTATAGACTTTTTCAATGGCTATCCATGCCATCTGAAATCTAGGACTTAGTTAGATTTTTTCTACAAAGATGTAATTTCTAGAAGCAAAAGATAAGTGTGAAATAGTAATTTTATGTTGTTAATATGATTACTGAATACTTATAAATAAAGAAATTAGTTTTTATCCATTTCTGAGTTGTTGAGTTATGAGAAATTATCTATAATGGAGGAACTTCTGAATTAGCTATGTATGTGATCTGAGAACAACCATAGTAGTCCACAAGCTAGCCACTCGAGGGAGGGTAGATAAAATAGATAAGTATTTACTTCATGTCATTTCATTGAATGCATGTTAAGTAGAAGTTCAGTTTCTTACACATAATAATCTTATGAAAATGATTAATACAGTCATTAGAGGGTCTAAAGTTCTGGAGCACTTACTATTTTTTCTTTCCGTAGTATGTTAGTTTCCATAAACTGTTACTTGCTATACTAATTAGATGTTTTCAAGTTTATTTACAAGCCTTGTTACTTCTATAGTTCACATGCCTTTTAGTTTAATTATTTCTATGCTTTCTAGTTTAGTTGTCATACTTTCTAAGTTAGTTATCTTATGCTTTCTAGTTTTCTTAGAATAAATTGTTTTCTAGTTAAGTAGTTAGATGAATTTAGAATAAAATTAATCTCAGTTGTCTTAAAGAAACCAAAAAATCTAAAAGAGTTATCTAAGTTGTCTTCTATTGCAAACTGCCTTGGACACTACTCGGTCAACTTATTGATTTTTATATTCTAAAGTAATGGGACCTAACGATGGCCTATCAAAGGTACTGGTAAATAAAAAGGTAATTTTTCTTTTAAGTGTTTCAATTGTTGAAATATTGGTCATTATGCATCAAGATATCCCAATAGAGCTACACAAAAGAAGAATAAGGATAATAACAACAAGTACAAGGATAAGAAGGATAGGAAGTTCAAGAAGTTGTATTATGTTAAGGAGGATGCAATAATTTTTTATGATGAATCTGATCTCGAGGAAGATAAAGATGAATGTTTGTTTCTAGCCCTAGAAAAGAAATAATCAGAAGGTACTCTAGTAACTTCTTTTCATGCCAGACAGGATGAAGAATTTTGGGTAATTGACAATGGATGTTCAAATCATATGACTAGAGATAAGAGTAATTTTACTAAACTTGAGAAGTATGATGGAGGTATAGTCATGTTTGGAGATGATTCTGGTGCTAATATTGTTGGTAAAGGAACAATTAGCTTTGATGGAAAAAAATAAAATTGATGATGTCTATTATGTTAAGGGTTTAAGGCATAATCTCTTAAGTATTGGATAAATGTGCAACAAAGGTTTTAAGCTTGTGTTTCAGGATAACACTTGTGAGATCATAAAAGGATTTGGAACTGTGGTTGCAGCTGGAAGAACTCATGGAAACATCTATCAACTCAAAGGTGGTGATGGTCAATATTTTGTTTCCCAGATTAGTGAGAGTTGGCTATGGCACTGGAGGATGGGACATGTGAATTTTGATAATCTGGTTAGGATTAGTTCTAGAGAAGTTGTGAGAGATCTGCCTAGAATCATAAAGCCTTCAAATTCAATCTACAAAAGTTGTTAGATGGGGAAACAAACAAGGAACAGTTTTAAAGCAAAGGAACAATCATCTACTAGAATTCTAGAATTAATCCATACAGACCTTTGTGGTCCTACAAGAATAGGAAGCCTGGATGCTGACAGGTACTTTATGCTTTTAATTGATGATTACTCTAGGATGACATGGGTTACATTTCTTAGAGAAAAGTCTCAAGCTCTTGATAGATTCAAGGTGTTTAAGGCGAGAGTAGAAATTGAGGCAAACTTGAGAATTAAATGTTTAAGATTTGATAGAGGTGGAGAGTTTACATCTGGTGAGTTCAATGCATTCTATGAATAGCATGGTATAAAAAGACATTATTCTACTCCTAGAACCCCACAGTAGAATGGAGTTGTACAGAGGAAGAACTGTAATGTGCAAGAGGCTACTAGAACTATGATGAAAGAAGCAAATGTTCCTAATGTGTATTGGAGAGAAACTATTCACATTATTGTTTACATTCTTAACAGAGTTCAAGTTAGAGGTAACAGCACTAAGACCCCTTATGAACTATGGACTAGTAAGACTCCTACTATAAAATACTTTAAGGTATTTGGTAGTAGATGTTATATTAGAAGAGATGAAGAAAATATTGGAAAATTTGATGCTAGATGTGATGAAGGAGTTTTCCTTGGATATTCAAATAACAGTAAGGCTTATAGATGTTTTAATAAGAGGCCGAGGAAAATCATTGAAAGTACTAATGTGAAGGTTGATGAAGCTATGTATAGACTGGTGGAAATAATTGAATTGAACTTGATGAACCAATCTATGTGCAAATACAAGAAGAAGAAAAAGAAGAGAAAGAACAAAGTGAAGAAGAAGAAGAAATTTTGGAACCTTCACCCAAGACTCCTAAATATGTTCAAAAAAATCATCCGGAGGAATAGATAATTGTAGACAAAAGTGAAGGAGTGAAGACAAGAAGCAAAGTGGTTGAGGTAAACTTGTGTTTACTTTCTAAGATAGAACCTAAGACTGTGAATGAAGCATGTGATGATGAAAGTTGGGTTAGAGAAATGAAAGAGGAACTACAGTAGATAGAGAAGAATTAGACATGGGAACTAGTCCCTTGATCTGCAAACAAGAATGTAATTGGCTCAAAATGGGTATTCAAAAACAAATTAAATGAAGATGGTGAAGTAGTAAGGAATAAAGAAAGACTTGTATGTAAAGGATATTCCCAAGTTGAAGGAATACACCTTGAAGAAACTTTTGCACCTATAGCAAGGATGGAAGCTATTCAGATGTTATTGGAATTTTCAGCTCATAAAGACTTCAAACTATATCAGATGGATGTCAAATCTACATTTTTGAATGGAGAACTAGAAGAAGAAGTATATATGGAGCAACCATAAGGTTTTTCACTCTCAGATAAATTGAACATGGTTTGCAAACTAAAGAAGGCACTATATGGATTGAAGCAAGCTCCTAGAGTTTCGCATGCTAGATTGGATAGATACTTGACAAAGCAAGGATTCAGCAAAGGGTCCGCAAACAACAATATTTACTTCAAGGTTGAGAAAGACAATATTTTGATAGTTGTGGTTTATGTTGATGACATCATTTTTGGAGGAAATGAAGGTATGTGTAAGATGTTTTCTGAAGAGATGCAAAAATAATTTGAAATGTCTATGATTGGTGAACTGAATTTCTTCCTTGGTCTCCAAGTTAACCAAACTGACAAAGGGATATTCATTTCACAATCTAAGTATGTTAAGGAATCGTTAAAGAAGTTTGGAATGGATGACTCTAATTTGGTGTGTACCCCTATGGGAAATAGATGAAAGCTAAGTAAGGATGATGAATTTGCTAAAGTTGATCAGAGCATGTACAAATCCATGATTGGTGGACTTTTGTATCTTATTGCTACTAGTCCAAACATTATCCATGCAGTATGTTTAGTTGCAATACTTCAAGCAGAACCAAAGGAAGCAAATGTTAAATTTGTGAAGAGGATATTCAAATATCTTAAAGGAACTCTAGACTATGGACTATGGTATCCAAAGGACAATGATTCACTTTGAATTCCTACACTGATGTTGATTGGGCTAGATGTGTAGACGAATAGAAGAGTACAAGTGGAGGAGAATTCTTTCTTTGAGGAAGATTAGTTTCATAGTTGAGAAAGAAACATGATTTAGTTTCTTTATCCACTACATAAGCTACATATATTGTAGCAGCATCTTGCTATACATAGGTACTTTAAATGAAGCAAACATTGATGGACATAGTTGTGGTAAGTGATGAACCTACTTCTATCTATTGTGAAAATAAAAGTGCTATAAACATTTCAAAGAATCCAATGATGCATTCTAGAACAAAGCATATATCTATCAAGTATCACTTCTTGAGGGAGAAAGTATTGAGGAATGAAGTTAGACTCGAATGTGTACCTACCAAAGAACAAGTTGCAGAAATATTCACTAAATTCCTTCCAAAGGATACTTTTGAGTATCTCAAAGGGAAGTTAGGGTTCTCTGCCCCTCCTTTAAACTAAGTGCACATGGAGTTGCATCAGTCTAGTGGATTCACAGACCATTTTGTTCTGGATTAATGATTGAGGTCTACTCCTTAGGGGGAGTAGAGAAGTGCATTGTTGTAGTATGTAATGTGGGTGTACTCCTTAGGGGGAGTGAACAGAGATTTGTTTGGAAATAATGTCCTTTTCCATTGAAGTCAAAGGGGGTGAGAGAATCATGTGAAAATTCTATTCTTGGAAGGTTGTCACTTCTAAAAATCATGTAGGATGTGCGAGAGAGAATCACATGAAAATTTTATGCTTGGCAGATTGTCACTTCTAAGAATCATGTATACTGTCCTTGATGGGTTTTCACATCATGTGTTGCCATCAATGAAAAAGGGGGAGATTTTTGCAAGTATGGATGTGTTTGGTGGTGTTGTCATTAATGTTGTCATTGATGTCAACACTGTACAAGTTGAGTAAGTTGGGTTTTGCCAAGTGCTTTTGAGAAAATTTGAGAAATAATGAAAGATGTGTTGAAGTGTGTTTTGAGCATGCTCCTATATTGTGGTCCAAATTTTTTTGTGTTAATCCTATGCCTATGAGGATCTGTAGGTGTGTTCATAATCTTAAATGGATTGTATATTCTGAGTTTCAACTTCTAGTTTGATGAAGAGAAGAAGATATGTTCACCCATGTGTGAACTGGTTTTCTAGAACTATTTGTTTGTGGACTAGGAGAAATTTTTTGGCTCCGTAGTCTTTTGATAGTTGGTTTTAGATCTTGCAGATTTGGGAGATGACTATTTTTGATTATTTCTATGTTCTAACAAAATTTCTTATGGTTTGGCACTCCGAAAGACCTTCTTTAGAGTCTTTGTTTTTTTGTTGGTTGTCTCGGTTGAATTGGTGAAGTGCTCTCTACGAATGAAGTTTGTTGAAGTTATTGCGGACGTATCTGATTTGTTCTCAGAGATAGTAAAATGACTAGTGAAGTGTGTTGAGCAATCCTCATGTGTTTATCTTTTTTGAGATGCACATACTTCAAAGATCATTGGTGTTTTCATTAGGTTTGGATAACCTAGTGTCTACATGTTACATTTTTTTTATTTTTTTTTCATTGACTTGAGGAAGTGTGCGTGAACTTCAAGATGTTGTTTGGGTCCTAAATTAAATATGTATGTGGTCCCCTCACATTCTTATCCACCACGGGAATGTTGAGTAGCCGACCTAGTTTGAATTTGTAAATGGAATTGTATAGCCGACCTTGGAGAATGTCCATGAGGTTGAAGATGGTATAAATAAAAAATAAGTTGTAGTGAATTTAATATCCATCCATCATTCAATTCAAGCAAGAGAAGAGTGTGAAGGCAAAGTGTGGAAGAGAGAATTTTGGCAACAGTACTTCATTGTATTCATAATCTTTTGATCAAGTTGCAAAGTGTGTGGAACTCCTAGTGGTGGAACTTTATCTATTTCTTTGTATTTTTATGTAGGTAGTGAGCCTCTCTTTCTGGACAGTGAGTCCTAAGGCAGTGGGCCCTTGATTTGGGTAGTGAGCCTTTGTACTTGGGCAGTGATCCCTCTAGTAGTGAGCCTTTGTATCCGGTATTGCATTACTACTATACTGTGAGTTAATCCTTACCGTGGTTTTTCCTTCATTAGGGTTTTCCATGTAAATTTGGTGTCTCTGGTGTTGTGTTTCTATTATTTGCATTTCATGTTCAAACTTAATAACAGATTGAAGATATAGTGGAATTGATTAAGTTAAGAAGTAAAGAAATTGATACAATTGATTCACCCCCCCTCTCAGTTGTCTTGTGCATTTCAACATATTTGTTTCAGCTCTATATCTTGAAGTTCAATTCCATATGAAGCATAATAAGGTATGTGACCTTGAAGTTGTAAAACATGAGGTTGTTAAGATAGAGGATGATTTATTAATGTCAAGATGGTTTAATCAATTACAAATTAGGGAAGTAACAAAGAAATAATCTGTGAATGGTTGTTATGAACAAACAAGGGAGGTAAGTCTTCTAGCTTGCATAATTGAATGTTCCAATCTTATAGTTTTAGGTCAAGAACACGTTCTAGATAATATAATGAGTGATCTTGAAGATAAATCACATAAATTTGAAGTATATAACTTTAGTTTTGAAGGAGACATATGTGATTATGATATTTCAAGTGATGAAGAAGATTACACCTCACATACCACTCAAATATCTATTTCCATATTTTGTTAGACAACCATTGGATGATATAGTCAATGCCTCTTTTATACCCATGGAATTTGAAGCATTCACCTTTGAAGATGTTGATGAATCAACAAAGAGCATTACAGAATCAGTAGGGGCTTATGAAGAGTTAAAAGAAATTGAAAATGAAAGTCATGTAAAGTGCTCTAGCAACTTTAATTAATTGTTCTTGTGGGGTTTTCAAAGTCAGAGACAATCCTTTGTTTGAACTCTATGATCCTAAATTATATGACCAAAATGTACTTTCTTCCACTTCTTGTAATGATATGACACTTGGTGGAGTTATCCTTAGAAATAAGGATAGTAATAATAATCCTGAAGGAGAAATTGAACCATGAAATGAAAATAAGATGACTATGGACAAAGATGTGGGAAGTATGTCTATTGCAAATAATCCTTCTCATATTCCAAGTTAGGATTCATGAGAAATGGTTCAATTGCATGTTATGGAAGAAGTTTGGGAATTTGAAGATCCAAAGTTTTCTTTAATTAGGGATGATATTGTTGTGCAGTATTTGCACACACGCCCCACTAAAAGTGGGGACCCTCTTTTTTTGCTTTTTGGTGTTTTGGCCCTTCTTTTCTAGGGGTTTTTGCTTGCTTGGGTTCATGCTTTAATGTCCATATTGCCAATTGAAATGGCACACTTGTGAATGTTATTGAAAATCTTAAGTTTTGACTTTGTCTTGGAGTTTTCACTATTCTCGGGGAAATTCGCTTGGGCTAGATTCTCTCGGTTTCCTTTCGATGTCTGAAGTTGCTGCCTTTCGCCCTATTTTCGGGAAAATTCGTATGGTTCGGATTTCCTCGAAGTCCATCGTCATGTCGAATCCCCAAGTTTTTTATGGTCGTGGCTGTCTTGTCGACTGCATTAATGGTGTTTGTGCAGATGTTTTGGGGCTTTGATATATTTATTTTTTGGAGGTAAATGATCATTTGAGTTTGTGCATTTGCTATCATTCGATCTTGAGTCTTGGAGCTTTGGTGTTTTTCTAGATTGAGTGATTTTTTGAGGCTGTTTGGACTGTGCATCTACATTTCATGTGCATGGATTGTGTCAAGCTTGCATTTGATGGTTTTCTATTGGAATCACCAGTCTCAGCCCTTACGCTTTCATGGTATGTTGAGTCAATCTTCTACTCTATTGATTTCAATTGATTTGCTTCATTTCTTTTGGGGTCTTTCATGATTTTCCGAGTGTCCTTGGGTATGTGCATCTCATTTGGGAATTTTGAGGGTTTGTGTTGCTTTACCAGTCCATTTGGTGGGTTGTTGATGTTTGTTCTTAATCTGGTATTGCCCCTCAATTGGGCATTTGCTTGCATTGCTTAAGGCTCTCAATTCTTGTATGTGAGCAAGTTGTGCATTGTTCCTTATGCTTTCATGGTGGACATTTTAGGGTTCTTGACCTAGGGCATGGCCAATCCTCCTCAAATTGCTGTGAGGAGTGTTCCTGATTCGCATTTCATTCATTGAAGGTCTAGGTTAAGTTGATTTTGAAATGTAGGCTTTAGATCCGAAGTTGTCAAATAGTTTTGGTAAAAGTAGTAAGAAGGTGGACAAGTTCAGGTTTTTGAGGTCCTCATGGAATTTCGCTTCCCCCGAATTTCCCTGACTTTTCTCTCTCTTTCTCTTTTATCACCTTTTTCCCGGATTTCATTTATCTTGCCAAAATCCGCTTCCTCCAAATTTTCTCGGTATCCGCGATTGGGTCGTTTTCCGATTTTGTGCTTTAATTTTGATATGTCTGGATTTTTCCTAAATTCGTTCATTTGGGATTTTCCCGAATGTTCTGCGGTTTCTCCTTTTTTCTAGGTTAGTTGTAATTGGTGCTGTTTTCGCCAAAATCCGCCTCTGGCGGATTCTTCCGGGTTTTCTAGGAAAAGGTTGAATTTGATGTTTATGGAAGGTTTTATTTATTGAGGATGTATTTTATTGATTTAAGGAGCTTATGCTAAGTGTTTCTAATGGTTTTCCTTTGTTAATTGATGGATTTAAATGATATTATGGATTTTGCATGCTTGGTTTGCTGGAATGCTTCTGGTCCAGATTTTCCCGAAAATCCTCTCCAGTGTAGAATCCACGAGGGGGGCTAAATCTCAAAATTTGAGGTAATAATATTCTGCACTTATTGTTTATTGTGGATTTGATTGTGGTCATGTTTATGTGTTTGCAGGTAGGATCGGGATAGGATGTTGCTGGTTGAGGCAAGGGAAAAACCACAGACCCAGGTGCAGAGAAGGTGAAATTGGATATAAGGAGTCAAATTCCTGAGAGTAAGTTGACCTCAATCTAGCCAGGAATCATAGATACAAATGTAGGCATGTGGGACAATGATGAATTCAAGGCTGAAATGTCAACACCTAGCCCTCCTTTGTTGGAAAAAACAATGGTAGACTCCGAATTGGCTCATGTGGCAAGTTTTCCTTCTACTGTGCAATGCTATGAGCTGGTGCTTGAGTGTGCCAGAAATTATGATAGAGGGACATAGAGGATTGTTGGCCCCCAGGGTAGGATTTTGGCTAGCTTTTGTTCTGTGTCTATTGTTGCAACCTTTGACATGCTTGATAGGTCCCATGTGGTGGCCTTTGATAAGGATGGTGCCAGAAAGTATTATGAGGAGAATATAGTCAAGTCTCAGCAAGTGATCAACTCTTGGCTAGAGAGGCCCAAATCCCATTTTTCCAAGTTGCCTAAGCAACTATTCAGGCTTAAGTTCAAGAGAGAGTACTACAATGTCATCACTCTTCTCAGCAAGTTGGTGGGATTGAAGAGTGCAGGGGTGTTTGAGACCTGGATGTTTAATGTGATTTCTAGAATGGAACAAGGAATTGACTATCAATGGGTAGGGGCCATTAGTGCTGTGATTCATGAACAATTATGTAATGTCTTGCAAACCAAGACCTTTACTATGACTTCTTACCTAGTGTATTCATTGGCGAGACTTCATCCATACAAGGGGTTAAGCACTAGGGGTATTTTTGGGCAGGATGCCATCTATGAAGTATATCCACAGTTGCACCTAACTGGAGGAAGTTACAGGAGATCCAATGATGCCTTCACAATGTACATCACTAGATTGCTCCAAGGTGCAGAGCATATGAGAATTTTTGATAAGGCAAAGGAATTGATAAAGAGATATGGGGCATGGTTTATCTAGTTCCCAACTTTCTCATACATCAGGATTGATGGTTTTCAGAGGGCTCCCTATAGACTCCCTAGATATCCAACTGATCATGTCATATTGTTGGAAGTCACTAGGCAGATTTGTGACTTTGACAATGTTGTAAAGGGAGAAATGCACAAGACAGGTTTCGGGAATGATTTCCCCCTAAAGATAGGGATGGGTGAGGTTTGTGCTTCCATTTAGTCTGCTCATGCTTCTGAGGAGGAGATGAGTACTCTTGGTCTCTCCTTCCATTCCAAGAGGGCAAGGTTTGACATCACTGGCGAAGCTCAAAAGAAGGCCAGTAGGGAGTATAGCTATAAGGCTCACATTGAGGATTACTAGATTAACCTTGCCGATGAGTTCGAGGTAAGAAAGAAGAGGTTTTCCAAGCTGCCAGTAGATTTGGTGAGACTATACAATGTAAAGGCTATCCCTAACTAGGTAGAGGAAGATGGAAATGTGATCTAGGGTCATGTCTATGAGGCAGTAAAAGATAGGCCAATTGGAGAAGTTGATTGGTTAGAGGAGGAAAAGGCTGATTTGGACCAAGTCATGGCCCCAGTGATCAAATATACCGAGATGTGGTTGAAACACAAGATGCTAGAACTGGAGAGTGAAGGTGTTCCATGCACCTATGAACTGATGGGAGACTTAGATTCTCATTCTGCTTCCGAGGGTTCACTTGAACCCGGTCCAAAAGGCAAAGAGAAGGTGGATTCTCCTTTTAGAATCCAAGTAAGGGAGGTTCAAGCTGAGAAGGTTGTAGAGGTAAGCAAATAGAGGAAGCCTGTTGCTAAGAAGAGGAGACATGCCTCTAGGAAAGAAGTTGAAAAGAATAAGGAAGAAGAGGAGGAAGTTGAAAGTGCTCCATTGTTGATAAAGAGAAGAAGAATCACAAAACTATCACAAAAGGTGGAGGAAGATCCTAAGGTTGACAAGGAAATTGAGCCACCAGCGGTAGAGGTGGAAAGCTCAGGGGAAAAGACACAGGTTTACATGAGGAGATCAAGGACTCCTTTCCCAAGGGATACAACAGTAAAAGAGAATTTTTCAGTTAGTATTCCTGTTGTTGAGCAAGTGAGTGTCTCTATTCCTCAGGATGCTGGTAACACACAGGAGGAACTAAAGAATGATGGAAGTTTTAAGGATTTGGGCGAGGAGGAGTTTCAGGAGGGAGACCTCTATAATGCAGAGGTAGAGATTGATAAGGTAATACAGTCTCCCTTGGTATCACATGCAGACTCACCTGTGAGGGAACAAATGAAAAAGTCTCTTCAAAAGGAGGAAGAAATACCAACTAAGGTCCCTTCACCAGTACAGGTGGTTGTGGAAGAACAGGTAAAGGAGAAGGAGAATCCCACCATGGACATTCCTAAAAGTCCAAGTGTTGAAAAGGATGCAACTACTGATCAACAGGAGAAAGGGAAAGATAAGCAAGATACAGTGCCCGTTGGGTCCACTATTTCAGATTGGCTTGAGAAGGAATTGAAGAGAAAAATGGTGATAATGGAGGATGCTCCTCCTAATTGGGATTCCCTTATGGCCAATGTTGAGAAGGAAAGAACTAAGAAGAAAGCAAGGGTTGTGTTCTGAATTGAAAGAGATGGGTCAAGTAACAGAGTGGCTCACATTGCTACCCCTACTCCAAACAAAGACAGAGACAATGTGACTGCTAAGGACTATAATGTGAAATAGTTGATTTGGGGCATGCTACTATGGAGAAGGACATTGAAGAATATGAAGGATCCAGTGCTATGATTGTGGAAGATTGAAGAAAGTTGTGCATACAAGGCATGAATTAGAAAGGGAGAATGAGAAACTAAAGAAATACTTGCAGGAGTTGATGAAACCTTTGCAAGCCATTGGATCTTCCTCCTCTATTGCAGGTTTCTTACCTCAAGAGATAATCTCTGAACTTGAGAAGATGAAGGGCACCACACATGCTATAGTTGCTTGGTTGCAAGGTGTCCAAATTAAAGGAGATGATGCTATTAAGAGCATATTGTCTACTAGAGGGGATTCAATGAGATCGATGGATTGGTTAAAGGCTATCTTAGCCCAGGATAATGTGGATACCAACCTCCTCCTATAGAAGACTACAATAATCATGGGATTTACTGAGAACAAATTGGTACAGTGTAGGATTCTTCCTTTTCCAAGAGTTTCTAAACCTTGGGAATGGTTTGAAGTCCTACAAATGAGGTAGAAGGCCTTGAAAAAGATTCATAAGCAGGCACGACAGATTGAGAATACCTTGACCAGTATCTATGATAAGTGCATTTCATTCTTTGAGGTCATGATTGGAAGGAAGAAGTTTTCTCCGAAACATCTCAGTTTGGAGCAGCTTAGGGAATGGTGGAGAGATGTTTATTCTCCAATCAATGAAGGACCAGTTACTGGACACCAGTTGGATGATGCTGCAACTTATATTGTAGTTATAGATAGGTGTTTGGCAAGTAAGACTAATTGGGATGGTGCAGTTAGGCAGGCGAGAGATGATATCAAGTCCCTTGAAAGAAGGATTAGGGTTTTGCCTGTACCACTTATTCCTGAGCTGGATAGGGTTCTGTTGGTTGTACATGGTGAAGAAGATAGACCTAAGGGCAAGGATGGGGAGTAGCTATATAGGGTTATATTGGTATTTATGCTTCCCATTATTCACATGTATTGGACTAAACTTTCGATATCTTGGCGGTTCTGGATGAAATTGGTGCCAATGGCACATTTCATGGGTTTGAATTATCTTTTGGGTCGACCTCTTGTAGGTCATGTTTTATTGTAAATTGTCTTTTGGGCTGACCTATCTTATGGATTCTCTATAAAAATAGGCATGTTGCCTCATTTGGAGATATGGATAGATAGATAGAGATAGATAGGCATATAGGAGGATAGAGAAAAAGTAGATAAGTGATATTGGAGTGAATTAGGGTTTATTCTCAAGCAAGTGTTGTAACAGAAAGCTGGAGTTGTTGCTACTTTGGATGATTTAATATAAGAGAGATATTGTGTTTGGTATCTATCTTTTGGAATTTCATCTGGCATGATTCTTGTTATTCTATCTTTCAGATTGCTTATGAGTTTATGGTAAATGGTTTGATAATACTTAGGGTTTCATGTTTGCAATGTTTGCAGCAATCTCTAGTCCATACTTTTTGCAGTTAGTTGATTGCTAGCTTCTTTGCAAAGTTAGCCTGGACTTATAATTGTGCTTAGTTCAGTTGTAAGGGTTTGTTCATCTTAATTGTGATAGAGTTGGTTGAATGAATGTTTATATTTTGAAAATCTTTAAATACCTTAGAAGATTGTACTATTTCTGTGAAATTGTAGATTCATCTGGGTCAAGCAGAAAATAGTTTATGAGAGATCGGTCTATTTTAAGCATTTTATCTTTTGGAATTTTCAATCCTAGGGTTAGAAGTAGTATTAAGATTATCTCTAAAACCTTTATCTTTTTTTCTTTCTTTATTATCAGGGTTCCAATCAAGTTTAAAAGTATCAATTTATTATTTCTATCTGATAGATTTGAGTCCAGTGTTTGCTCATAGTAAGGTCCCATTGTGATTACCAACATTTTCACATTTATCACTGAGTTGTTTTGTTGCATTGTCAAGACTTGACATTAGAGACCTTGGGGTTATCTCTTTTCCCATATATATTTAACTTTCAAGAGAGATAGGATATCATATTCTATCTGAGTTGTTGTTGTGCAGAAAACACCATCAAAAGATACAATAGTTAGTACTAGGCTTATAGTTGTTGAGAACAATATGGTTAATCATAGTTTTCAATAACCTTTGACATAGATTGACTCAAATCAAGAGTTATGTTAGGTACATTCATTCTTTACTCCAACCAATGAGGAGAACATTAAAGACACTATATCATTTGAAATAGCATATGGAGATGCGACTGGTAACATACAAGGCTATATCTAGGAAGTCATAGAAATATACGATGACAAGTGGTTGCTTGGTGGTGAAAATCCACATAAAGAATCCTTACATACAACAAGGCTTCTTTGGGGTTATATGTTGTTCCTAAATATGCAAGTGCTACATGGTTATGCATTCATTTTTTTCTAGTGGATCTTACTTCTCCCAATCTATTAATGGTTTTGTGTAAATAGTCTTGAGTGTCCTTGGAAGTAGGGTTTTCCTACCATGTACATATTTATGAAATTTTGTTGTGCCATTAGTCTAGGTGCTTTGTTGTGTTGCCCTATGTTTGGATTGCTCTAGATCCTCTCCTCCAATGTTCTTGACTCTATGCCCAATAGATTTTAAGCACTAATCTACTATAAGGATTCTAGGTTTGTTACTTCTTCCTTTGCAGTTCTCATCCCCAGTCAGAGATAATTGTTACCAAGGTTTTTTCCATTCCCCTAAAACCGTGTTCACCCCAAATAATGTTTCGCTTCAGTCTTAAGTGTTTTATTTATGAGTTTTTCTAACCTATATTGGGTCTCACCTTGGTTGTCACAACCTTATTCTTGCTCAATGTTTTAAATTTATGCCTAAAATATCTGTGAAGTTTTGAAAACTACATCAAAACCCAATATGGCTCTCACAACCTTAGAAAGGACCAATAGAAGGAATATGGAGTTAAGTTAAAAGAAAATTGGTGCATAATTAGAACTTTTTAAAGGTTTTGAAACCTTTTTAGTTCCTAATAGGGTTTCAAAAATTTATCCTCTTTCTAACACTATGAAGATTCTTTCAAACAACAGTGTCTTTATTGGTTTTGAGGCTTCCTTTCAGAAATTATCAGGGCTTTTAGGTTTCTTGAAGACTATGATTTAAAGAAGAATGATTATGAGAAAATGAAAAGGTTTCCTAAACCATGATGGATTTTGACAGGGTTCTCAAAACCTCGTCGAAATCCAACATTGGTTCCACAAAACTATAATTTTGTACTTAATATCTACTTGGCTAAAATAAAGTGGTATGTAAAAATGGAAACAACATATTAAAGAAATAAAATTTAACAAAATCAGATATTATCAAATTGTATCATATTGCAAGAGGCAGTAAAATGTGAATATATATATATATATATATATATTATATTATATTATATTATATTGATAGGGGGATGCAAATACAAGCTTTTTATGTACATAGAGTGAATATCATGATGTGTAAGAGAGTAACAAATTCTTGAATTCTCTCAATTTTTGCAAGAGAGAACATATTTTCATAAAACTTTATATAATGAGAAAAATTATCCATCACATTCCTCTCAAGCCCAATGCGTAAGAGAGTAACAAATTCTTTGAGTTATTCCTTCCCAAGAGAAATAGGAATACAAATACATCTCCAACCAGGCCTTCTTGTGGATATTCATTCAAGCTTCTCAAGGTAGACTCAACACTGGCTATGTATGTCGGCCTCACCAGTCTCTCAATAGCTCTGGCACCGCATTCAAATTTTCTAGAAGTTTGAATGATATTGTATATGAAACACTCTAGGAGTGTAGAGTTATGGATGTGAACTTGCACTAGTAAATTTTCTCCTATGGTTCTCCTTATCACACTTTCTTCCATGTTATTCCTTATGAGTAAAACCTCCCTCTACTGGTCAGCTACAATTCACCATACAAAGCTACACTCCACACATTCAATGATGAGAAAATTGTCTTTTAAAGATACATCACTCAAATTGATCAACATTTTGAGATTAAAATTTCAAGATGTGAATAATTAAGGAAAATATTTTGAATTTATAGAGGAAAGAAATGGTTTTCATATGATATAATCCATGAGGAAATTTTATCAACAACAACTAGTGGGTAAGGATTCCACCAAATACTATGAATTAAGTTTAATACAATGGATGATATGATGAAATTACTAGATTTATGATTAAATAAGATTTGGATTTTGTGAAAAATCCTTCAATTAAATCCTCTCGCATGCATAAGGACCATAGAAAATGTGTAATTAAATGAAAGGTTAGAAGTTGCAGGTTTTTTAGACGTACGTGGAGCGACAAGGCTTACCTATATGGAGCAATACTCAACTTGATGTGAATCATGTAATTATGATATTTCAAAAGGAACATAAATACTTGGGGAGTTCACTAGATAAGATTTTATTGGGAGTTATAAACCACTTCAAAGATGATGGTTACAAACATTGAAATGGTTCCAAGAAAGGAGATCTATAAATATGTAATTCTAAGACATTGGAAGGGTCTAAAATTTTGATTATGATTACACTCTGATGTAAGGGAAGTAATAAAGAAGGATCATTTTAACTCACTAACTTTTTAGGACATTCATTGTTTGTGAACAGTGGACATTTAAAAGTAGTGTAGTGTTTATGTGTGAGTTTTTGTGCTTAGATAAATACATAGTTATTCTTTCTTTCCTTTGTAAATTGGATACTTCATTATGTTACTTTATTTACTTATGGAATGGAGTGAGGTTTAAATTTCAATAATCATTTATCTATTGTTAATACCCAATATTTGTGTCGAAGTATTATTATTTCTCATTTCAAGTCTTATCACATTGGTATCATGGTTATGGACCAATTTTAGTTATGCCTTACCTTTTAGTCAAAATCATATCCTTAGAAACTAGCTACACCATTAGAGGGAGTTGTACCTCCTTAAAATTCAGAGGAATATCACCAATGAAACAATTATCTCTCTAGTTGTTCTTTACTTATTTGTCTTCATTCTAGGTAATAAAGAGTCATGTTAATGTAAATTTTAAGAAGACAAATCTATTAGACAAAATATTTTTGGTGACTCTACTAGAGATCAAACGAAAGTAAATATTAAAATGGTCACCTTATTATACAAAGATATGGTGCTACCACATGATAACATATTTCTTGTGCTACAACTAGATCTTAATTAGGTACACGTAGAACAAGAAGATATCATCTCTCAATTGAATAATTTATCCTGGAGATATAAGAGGAATGGTACAAAATACATGAGATTAAACATTGTTTTGGAAGAACAAGAAGAACTGGCCCAACAACTAGTAGTTGCATTTGAAAGATAAATAGAAAGATTTCCTAGGGTGATAATTGCAAGAAACCCACAAAGGAACCCAAATCTTTAAAAAAATCAAGCTCAAAGAAAAAATCATAATCAATCATAGGATCAAAATTCATGATTGAGGAAATAGTCTACATGAGGATTTGTAACTGCTCGGTTCTAGAAATACACATGAGGAGAAAGTGATAAAAAATTCCTCCTTTTAGATGGAGGTTGGTGACTCTATATTTTCAAGATCTCTTTGGTAAAAGGAATTATAGTTTGTAGCATGGATATAATTCCACCATAGCCATGGGGCACTCATTTTATACCTCTATCTTTACCATAGTATTCATCACTACCTATGAGATCAAAAAAAGATTTTCCCAAGTTTACTGGAGAAAACACACAAGACCCATATAGTCACATTTAGGCATTTAATATTGCATGTGGGATCTTGGGGGTTGTATATGAAGATGTTTTCATCAAATTATTTGTTGAATCTCTCATTAAGACAACCATATTTTGGTTTAAAAATTTATAAGATAGATGTATCACCAATTGGAGTATATTGGAAGATAGGTTCGTAGCTAGGTTTAAACCAATAATTAATGTGGGTGCTCTCTTATATCACTTATTTAGAATTAAAAAAGGAGAATTTTAATGTATGAGAGATTTTTTAGATCAATTTGAATAATCTCTAAAATAATTTCCTAATGCTAATCAACCTATTCAACAAAACCTCCTATCTATCTTTGTTGCAACTCTACATCCTGAAGTTTAATTCCATATGAAGCAAAATAAGGTATGTGACCTTGAACTTGAAAAATAGGAGGTTATTTTTTATTAGAGCTAAAAAAAGTTTTGAAGGGGCCCTAAAATCCTTTACAAAAAAGAGAGTTGCATCAAAAGAAAATAATTAAGATCAACAAGCAGCCAATAAGCAATAAACCAAAAGAAAAACAAATGCCAAAAAAGAGGAGCAAAAGCAACAACACAAGTTTTTTAAAATATCAGTTGCCTCCATATCACTGTCGATAGTTTTTTGATGCACTTCCATCACCTTAGTGATCTCCTTAGCAAGAATCCCAACATTCAGCTTATTCTTATTATGGATCCGAGTACAAGGACCCTTATCACTTACCTCTTTAATAAAAAAATAGGTAAACCAGCAACATTACCAACAAAATCCTTACTAGCTGAAGCTTCCTCCATCCATTCCATTTCCTTCTCATTGAGGATGGTCAAACCCTTAGCTTCATTCCTCATGAAATACTTACTAACATCCACAACCTCATCTAATTTCATATAAGCCCGTTCCAATTTCTCTTCAAGAGCCACAATCCTCATTTCAAGAACTTGTTTTAGCTTTACCATTCATCTGTAACAATTTTCAAAGCATCAAACATCTTATTGAATTGAACTTACAAAGAAGCATCTGAAGGATTAGAAGACTCCCTAGCTTTACTAACTACCCCACAGACCTTTACATTGGTGAGATTCAATCCGTGGAAAGCCCACTTAAATAGCCTGCACAAAGAAATAGAATCCTATTTCACCAACCCCAACACATTTGGTAAATCTTCCTGATTCAAGTTGAAGACATTCATAATAGCCGCCTCGTCCTCCTAGGAGTCCTTGTTCATATTTTTACTAATAGTAACCTCCTTCCCTTTTTGGCCAACAACTGATGTCTTAATTTTTCAAAGAGAGCTTTCAATTTCCTTAGCAACACTCCTCCCTTTATTTTTTACCTTCAAAACCTGTTATGTCATAGTCAAATTGGCCTACCCACTAGCATCATTTAGAGGGGACTCGGCCCCAATATCTCCACATGGTTAGGGTTGTCATTTCATTGGCCTTCTTTTGTGTGCTCCTATCCTTCAAGCCAAAATTCCTCTTAGAACCAAACAATGGGGGCTTCCCGATTTTCTCCCTAACAAAAAATTTCTTCCCTTTCTTCATGGTAGAGGACTCACCCTTCCCAATTTTTCCTCCAAGGGACTTACCAACAGTCACCACTTCACTACTAGTTTCATAATCTATAGAGATGGTGGACCCTTTTCCTTTCTTACTACTCTCTAAAGGAGTAGGAGGATCTAAGTACATTTCCATCGAGGCTTTTGAGTCAGGTTCATAATCTTAATCATCATCTAACCCGGTCTCATACTCCAAATCAATCTTCTTCTTCCTACCCTTAGTAACTTTACTAGGTTGATCAAGGATAAAATAGGATTTAGCATACTCTGAAATAAGGAGGATAAGGCCCACATGAAGAACAAGGTTTTTAGGATTATACCTATGATATTTAATACCACATTCCAAAGAATCCAACAAATAAAATGGAAAGGAGACCTTTTTCTTATGCCTGAAATGGTTGAGAAGAACAAAATGATAACCAGATAAGACAAGGAAACACCCATCAAGTGTTATGTACCTCATGGTTTCTTTAGAAATAGATTCTCTAGAAATATCTCCCCAAATCACCTTAATTGAGCTATGATAGTAGCCCTCGTATTTAACCTTCTCCAATCTCTTTCTTTCATCTTCCTTGAAGAAAATCTCCAACACAGCATTCAAATCCTTCTTGTCACTATAAAATTTCCTACCATCAATAGAAAGGCCCGTGATACCAACAATTAGGTCTTTAGTAATGTCAAATTTAGTCCCTCCAAGATTTAAAACCTTGTTATGCTAGCTTTGAAAAAACAACTTAGATGCCTTTGGATTGTTCCCAAAGAGTCTCTCAATATATGGTGTAATCCCTCGCAACTGCAACTATTCCCAAACTTTTGCATTAGACTTTGCATTGTCATGGGAGAAAGGTTTGGCTTTGTTTTAGTCACCACCCATAATCACAGTCACCACAAAACCCAAAAGTTTGAGAAACTTGCAGAGAATGAGAAGAAGCCTCAAGAAGAAAACCTTAGAACAACCCACAATCTGTGTGGAGGAAATAAGTAGGAAGGAGGTAATAATGAATCTTGAAGGCCGCCCCTTATAGATGATAGTCAAATCATCAAAAAACAAGGCCAAGTCCAAGTCAAAATCACACCAAGAAATTACCTACCATGTGATGAGGCTCGTGTGAAAAAAGGTGATGATAAACAAACACCCTCCTTAGCAATTTTGTAAATTATTATTAAGACAAACAAGGGCATCGATGGGAAGGGGATCGTCCCCTTCCCATATCCTATGTTCACTAACCCTAATGTTAGAAAAAACATCAACTAAACCATTACCCTTTCTAAATATATGTGAAATGTAGAATTCATCAAAGGAATCCAATATTTCTATGGAATCTAAAATAAGAGATTCAACCATCCACGAAGGGGGTGAAGACCTCTTTAGGCTATTAATAACATTTAGAGAGTCCCCCTCTAACCAAACCTTCCTAAATCCTTTATATTTAGCAACCTTCAACCCATGATAGGCAGTTGAAGCATAAAATAAGAGGTTGTTAAGATAGAGGATGATTTATTAATGTCAGGGTGGTGTAATCAAGTACAAATTAGGGAAGTGTCAAATAAAGAATCGATGAATGGTTTTTATGAATAAATAGGGGAGGTAAGTCTTCTAGCTTTCACAATTGAATGTTCTAATCTTACAGTACCAAGTTAAGAACACTTTCCAAATAATAGAATGAGTGATATTGAAGATATATCTCATAAAGTTGAAGTATATAACATTAATTTTGAAGGGCACATAAGTGATTTCGATAATTCAAGTGACGAAGAAGATTACACTTATATACCACTCAAATATCTATCTACATCTTTTGTTAGAAAATCATTGGATGATATAGTCAATGCCTCTTTTACAGCCATGGAATTTGAAGCATTCACCTTTAAAGATGTTGATGAATTAGTAAAGAGTATTATAGTAGTAGTAGGGGCTTATGAGCAGTTAAAAAAATTAAAAATTAAAGTCATGTAAAGTGGTATAACAACTTGAATGCATTGTTCTTTCCAAATATTTCTTGTGGGGTTTTCAAAGTCAAATAAAATCATTTGTTTTAACTCTATGATCCTAAATTAGATGAATGGAATTCACTTGCTTCCGGATCTCAAATGATATAATGCTTGGTGGAGTTAACCTCAAAAATAAGGATAATAATAATAAGCTTGAAGGATAAATTGAACCAAGAAATGAAAATAAGATGAATGTGCACCAAGATGTGGGAAGAATGTCTACTATAAATAACCCTTCTCATATTCCAAGTTAGGGTTTAGGAGAAATGGTTCCATTGTATGTTATGGAAGAAGCTAGAGAATTCAAAGATCCAAATTTTTTACTAATCAAGGATGATACAATAATCAATACTAGGCTTATAGTTGTTGAAAAAAATAGGGTGGATCATAGTTTTCAATCAGTTCTAGCACAAATTAATTCAGATCAAGACTTATGTCAGGTACATTCATTCTTTATTCCAATCAGTGAGGAGACCATTCAAGACACTATGTCATTTTAAATGGCATATGGAGATGCAACGGTAACATGCAAAGTTATATCTAGGAAGTCATAAAAATATACGATGACAAGTGGTTGTTTGGTGTTGAAATTCCACACAAAGAATCCTTATATACAACAAGTCTTCTTTGGGGATATATGTTGTTCCTAAATTTGCAAATGCTACACGGGTATGCATTCCTTCTTTGTAGTGGATCTTGTTGCAAGTATGGATGTGTTTGATGGTGCTGTCATTAATTTTTTCATTGATGTCAACACAGTTCATGGTCTGTACATATGGTATTTGTATAGTTGATATATTGTAGAAGTGCTTAGAGTACATGGAGCTATATTTATGAAGTTGTAGTTGTAAG
This sequence comes from Sequoiadendron giganteum, assembly GCA_007115665.2. Classification (NCBI taxonomy): domain Eukaryota; kingdom Viridiplantae; phylum Streptophyta; class Pinopsida; order Cupressales; family Cupressaceae; genus Sequoiadendron; species Sequoiadendron giganteum. The sequence continues at coordinate 139,292,981 of VCHN02000014.1, read as the reverse complement.
CAGTGTTGAAGTGTGTTCTGAATGAGCTCTGGTATTGTGCTCTACATTTTCTATGTATTGATCCTATGCCTATGCAGATCTATAAGTATGTTTATAAGCTTCCATGGATTGTATATATTGAGTTTTAGCTTTTGAGTTGATGGCAAGTAGAAGATGTGTTCACCAGTGTGTGAATTGGTTTGGTAGAACTTTATGTTTTTGGATTGGGAGAAATGTTTTGGCTCCTCAACCTTCTGATATCTGGTTTCAAATCTTACAGATTTGGGAGATGACTCTTTCTAATGGTTCCTATGTTTTGAAAAAATTGGTTATGATTTGGTGCTTCGAAAGACCTGCTCCAGAGCTCCTGTCTTTTGTTGATCGATCTGGTTGGACTGATGAAGTTCTCTCTATGAATAAATTTTGTGGCAATTACTATGGATGTACCTGAGGTGTTCTCAGAGATGGTAAAATGTTTGATGAAGTGTGTTGAGTGATTCATGTGGGATTATATTGCTAGAGATGCGCACTCTTCAAAGATCTTTGGTGTTTTCATTGGGTTTGGACGACTTGGTGTTTACACATTACATTTGGCTTTTGCATCGATTTCAGAAAGTGTGTGTGAGCTTCAAGATGTTGTTTGGGTCCTAAATTAAATATGTAATTGGTCCTCTCTCATTCTTATTTACCACGGGAATGTTGAGTAGCTGACCTATTTTGAATTTGTAAATGAAATTTTATAGCCGACCTTGGAGAATGTTCCTGAGGTTGAAGATTGTATAAAATAAAATCAAGTTGTAGCGAATTTGATATACATCCGTCCACAAATCGAACAAGTGAGTGAAGTGTGTGAGAAAGTGCAAAAAACAAAGAGTGGAAGACCGAATTAAGGCAACATTACTTTAAGGTGTTAGATTCCTGAAAGTAGTGAGCTCATGGCATCTACAATCTTTTGATCAGGTTGTGAATGTGTGGAACCCTAGTGGTGGATCTTCATTTATATAATTTTTTTGTAGGAAGTGAGCCTCCTTTCTGGATAGTGAGTCCTTTCAAGGTAGTGAGCCCTTGCATTTGGGCAGTGAGCCTTTGTATCCAGGAAGTTAGCCCTCTAGCAGTGAGCCTTTGTATTTGGTATTGCATTACTACTATATTGTGAGTTAATCCTAACCATGGTTTTTCACTCATTGGGTTTTCCACATAAATCTGGTGTCTCTAGTGTTTGCTTTCTATTATCTGCATTTCATGTTTACACTTAAAATAATAGATTGAAGTTAAAGAGAAAAGATTAAGTTTAAAGTCAAGTTATTTGATACAACTGATTCAACCCCCCTCTAAGTTGTCTTGTGCATTTCAACAATTGGTATCAGAGCTCTGGTTCATCAGTGAAAAGATTAACTTCTTGAGGTAGATCAGATGGTGCACAAGTTGCAGATTCCTATTTTTTATGGAGTCGATTACAATGACTTAAAAGAGCAGATGGGAAGTTATTTGATTTCACTAAATTTCAATACCTAGAAAGTTGTGGAGACAAATTATGTGATACCAGTAGTTGGTCCTTCCTCTGCTGATGAGGTTGCAGACTTTGAAGAGAATGAAAGAGAAAGGTATGCTATCTTCAATGCTTTATCTAAAACTAAAAGAATAAAATTTATTTCTCTACGTACTGCTCATGAAGTATGGATAAAGTTGAAAGACATTTATGAAGGGAATGATAGAGTAAAATTGTCAAGGAAACTAACTGCTAAGCAAAAATTTCAGAACTTCAGAATGAAAGAGGGAGAAGACATTGCAAGTTATTATCAAAGAGTTGAACTTATAGCAATATAAATCAAGAATCAAGGTGGTACTATGTTAGATGAAGATATAATTGAAAAGATCTTGATGACCTTACTAGACAATTACAGTGACAAAGTATCTGCACTTGAAGAATAGTATGATCTAAAGACATTCAATAAGGAGCATCTATTTGGTATCCCGATTGCATTCGAGATAATAAAATTTGTAGAGATAAGGAGAATATTGGAACAACCTTTAAAGAAATGAAGATAGAAGATGACTTGGATGATGAAGATTAAGAAGACTTGGAAGCAAATTTCACAAGGAGATTGAAGAAAGGTACTAGTAAATACAAAGGTAAGTTACCCTTTAAGTGTTTCAGTTGTGGAAATATTGGTCATTATGCATCAAGATGTCCTAATAGATTTACACAAAAGAAGAATAAGGATAATAATAACAATCACAAGGATAAAAAGGATAGGAAGTTTAAGAATTTGTACTATGTCAAAGAAGATGCGGGAATTTTTGATGATGAATCTAACTTTGAGGAAGATAAAGATGAATATTTTTTATAGCCCTAGAAAGTAAAATTGTATCTATTAATCATGGGAGATATGTAAAGGAATATGGTCTGAAAAGCCAGAAGGATGAAACAAAAGGTACTCTAGTAATTGCTTTTCATGCCAGATAGGATAAAGACTTTTGGGTAATTGACAATGGATGTTCAAATCATATGACTGGAGATAAGCGTAAGTTTACTAAACTTGAGAAGTATGATGGAGGTATAGTCATATTTGGAGATGACTCTAGTGCAAAGATTGTTCGAAAATGAACAATTAGTTTTGATGGAAAACATAATACTGATGATGTTTACTATGTAAAGGGTTTAAGGCATAATCTTTTAAGTGTTGGAAAAATGTGCAACAAAGGTTTTAAGCTTGTGTTTTGGGATAACATGTGTGAGATCAGGAAATAATCTTGAACTGTGGTAGTAGCTGGAAGAAGAAATCATGGAAACATCTATCAACTTAAAGGTGGAAATGGTCAGTGTTTTGTTTCTTAGATTAATGAGAGTTGGCTTTGGCACCAGAAGATGGGACATGAAAATTTTGATAATCTGATTAGGATCAGTTCTATGGAAGTTGTTAGAGATCTTCCTAGAATAATAAAGCCTTCACATTCAATCTGCAGAAGTTGTCAAATGGAAAAACAAACAAGGAAATTTTTTAAAGGAAAGGATCAATCATTTACTGAAATGCTAGAATTAATCCACACAAACCTCTGTGGTCCAACAAGAACAAGAAGCCTAAATGGAGACAGGTCTGATAGAGGTGGAGAATTTACATCTGGTGAGTTCAATGCATTATGTGAAGAGCATGGTATAAAAAGACATTATTCTTCTCCAAGAACCCCTCAGAAAAATGAAGTTATGGAAAGAAAGAACTAGACTATTCAAGAGGCTTCCAGAACTATGATGAAAGAAGAAAATGTTCTTGATGTGTATTAGAGAGAAGCAATCCACACTGCTATTTACATTCTTAATAGAGTTCATATCAGATGTAACATCACTAAGACCCCTTATGAGTTGTGGACTAGTAAGAATCCTACTATTAAATTCTTTAAGGTATTTGGAAGTAGATGCTACATTAGAAGGGATGATGAAAATCTTGGAAAGTTTGATGCTAAATGTGATGAAGGAATTTTCCTTGGATATTCAAACAACAACAAAGCTTACAGATGTTTTAATAAGAGACTGAGGAAAACAATTGAAATTGCTAATGTAAAGGTTGATGAAGCTATGTATAGACCAATGGAAATAACATAATTTAAACCTGATGATCCTATCTATGTACAAATACAAGAAGAAAAGGAAGAGAAAGAACAAAGTAATGAAATAGAAGAGATTCTAGAACCTACAACCAAAACTCCTAAATATGTTCAAAAAATTCATTCGGAGGAATAGATAATTGGAGACAAATGTGAAGGAGTAAAGACAAGAGGCAAAGTGGTTGAGGTAAAATTGTGTTTAGTTTATAAGATAGAACCCAAGACTGTAAATGAAGCATGTGATGATGAAAGTTGGGTTAGAGAAATGAAAGAGGAATTATAGTAGATAGAGAAGAATGAGACATGGGAACTAGTCCCTAGACCTACAAACAAGAATGTAATTGGTTCTAAATGGGTATTCAGAAACAAGATGAATGAAGATGAAGTAGTAAGGAATAAAGAAAGACTTGTATGTAAAGGATACTCACAAGTTGAAGGAATAGATTTTGAAGAGACTTTTGCACCTATATCAAGAATGGAGGTCATTCAGATGTTATTGGAATTTTTAGCTTATAAAGACTTCAAAGTATATCAGATGGATGTCAAGTCAGCATTTCTAAATGGATATTTGGAAGAAGAAGTGTATATGGAGAAACCGAAAGGTTTTTAGCTATCTAATAGACCAGACATGGTTTGTAAATTAAACAAGGCATTATATGGACTTAAACGAGATCACGAAGCTTGGCATGCAAGACTAGATAAATACTTGAAAAATCAAGGATTCAATAAAGGGTCCGCAAACAACAATCTTTACTTCAAGGTTTAGAGAAATAAGATATTGATAGTTGTGGTCTATGTTGATGACATCATCTTTGGTGGAAATGAAGGTATGTGTAAGATGTTTGCTGAAGAGATGCAAAAAGAATTTGAAATGTCTATGATTGGTGAATTGAATTTCTTCCTTGGACTTCAAGTAAATCAAACTAACAAAGGGATATTATTTTCACAATCCAAGTATGTTAAGGAATTGTTAAAAAAATTTGGAATGAATGACTCCAAACCGTTTTGTACCCTATGGTAACTAGATGCAAGCTAAGAAAAATGATGAATCTGCTAAAGTTGATCAAAGCATGTATAGATCTATGATTGGAGGATGTTAGAATCAAACATGATCTGATACCATGTTAGAATTGGCTATGGATGCCAAGATCTATGGACCAAATAGAAAGCACAAAGAAGAGAGAAAATAATATGACAAGAATAAACTGTATTCAATGTCAATGATAATGCTTCAATGTGTGTGTACAAATGTAGTAGAGACCCCTTGGTTATATAGCCAAGGTGAGAACATAGGAGTGCATAAGATTATGACAAGTGTCGTAATCTTATGACATGAGACAACAATGAAAAGCTATCACTCCACCTAAAGTGGAAAGGTGATAATGTGATAACCACCACAAATAGTGGATCTACCACAAAAGGTGGAACCCTAATCACATGATATGTCCATGAAAGGTGGAGGTGATAAAGTAATAAGAAGATAAGTCCACCAAAGGTGGAAATTCTCCAACAACTCCTATGTGGTCCCTAAGTAAACTTAACTAAGGTGTAATTATGACCTAGGACAAGGTACAAAATATTTAATTACACCAACAAAGGACTATTATATCTTACTGCTACTAGACCTAATATCATGCATGTAGTATGTTTAGTTGTAAGATTTCAAGCAAAACGTAAGGAATCACATGTTAGAGCTATGAAGAAGATATTCAAATATCTTAAAGGAACTCCAGATTATGGGCTATGGTATCCGAAGGACAATAATTTCACTTTGAATGCCTACATTGATGCAGATTGGGATGGTTGTGTAGATGACCAGAAGAATACAAGTGGTGGTGCATTTTTTTTTTGGAGGAAGATTAGTCTCATGGTTGAGCAAGAAATAGGATTCAGATTCTTTATCCACTACAGAAGCAAAGTGTATTGCAGCAACTTCCTATTGTACATAGGTACTTTAGATGAAACAAACCCTGATGGAAATAGGTGTGGTAAGTGATGAAAATATTTCTATATTTTGTGACAATAAAAATTCTATAAACATTTCAAAGAATCCAGTGATGCATTCTAAAACAAAGCACATATCTATCAAGTATCACTTCTTGAGGGAGAAAGTTTTGAAGAATGGAGTTAGACTTGAATATGTACCTACCAAGGAACAAGTTGTAGACATATTCACTAAGGCTCTTATGAAGGATACCTTTGAGTATCTTAGAGGGAAGTTAGGGCTTACTTCCCCTCCTTCCTTGAACTAAGTGCACATAGAGGTGCATCAGTCCAATGGATTCACATACTTCTTTTGTTCTGGACTGTTGATGGAGGTCTACTCCAAAATGAGAGTAGAGAAGTGCATTGTTACAGTATGTGATGTGAGTGTACTCCTAAGGGGGAGTGAATAGAGCTTTATATGGAAAGAATTTCCTTTTTCATTGATGTCAAATGGGGGAGAGAGAGATAATCATGTGTTTTTATGCTTGGTAGGTTGTCGCTTCTGAAAATCATGTATGTTGTCTTTAATGGTTTTTCACATCATGTGTTGTCATCAATGACAAAGGGGGAGATTGTTGCAAGTATGGATGTGTTTGATGGTGTTGTCATTAATGTTGTCATTGATGTCAATATAGTTCATGTTGTGTACAAATGGTATTTGTATAGTTGAGATACTGTAGAAGTTCTTAGAGTACATGGAGCTATATTTATGAAGTTGTAGTTGTAAGTAGTGTTGAAGTGTGTTTAGAATGGGCTCCGGTATTGTGCTCCACATTTTCTCTATATTGATCATATTCCTATGCGGATCTGTAAGTATGTTTATAAGATTCAATGGATTGTATATATTGATTTTTAGCTTTTAAGTTGATGGCGAGTAGAAGATGTGTTCACCTATGTGTGAACTGGTTTGGCATAACTTTCTATTTGTGGACTGGGGGTAATGTTTTGGCTCCGCAGTCTTCTGATATCTAGTTTTAGATCTTGTGGATCTAGGAGATGACTCTTTTTGATGGTTCCTATGTTCTGAAAAACTTGCTTGTGATTTGGTGCTCCAAAAGACTTGCTTCAGAGCTCCTGTGTTTTGTTGATCGGTCTGGTTGGACTAATGCAGTTATATTTGTAAATAAAGTTTGTTGCAATTTTTGTGGATGTACCTGAGGTGTTCTTAGAGATGGTAAAATTTCTGGTGAAGTGTGTTGAGTGATTCATTTTTTATTATCTTGCTAGATATGTGCGTACTTCAAAGATCTTTGGTGTTTTCATTAGGTTTGGACGACCTGGTGTTTACACATTACATTTGGATTTTGTATCGATTTGAGAAAGTGTGTGTGAGATTTAAGATGTTTTTTGGGTCCTAAATTAAATATGTAATTGGTCCTCTATCATTATTATCCACCATAGGAATGTTGAGTAACTGACCTAGTTTGAATTTGTAAATGAAATTATATAGCCGACCTTGGAGAATGTTCATGAGGTTGAAGATGGTATAAAATAAAATCAAGTTGTAGCAAATTTGATATCCATACATCCATGAATCTAACAAGTGAGTGAATTGTGTGAGAAAGAGTGAAAAACATAGAGTGGAAGAGTGAGTTAAGGTAATAGTACTTTAAGGTGTTAGATTCCTAAAAATAGTGAGCTGATGGCATCTACAATATTCTAATCAGGTTGTGAATGTGTGGAACCCTAGTGGTGGATCTTCATTTATATCTTTTTTTTTTGTAGGAAGTGAGCCTCCTTTCTAGACAGTGAGTCCTTTCAAGGCAGTGAACCCTTGCATTTGGGAAGTGAGCCTTTGTATCTAGTATTGCATTACTACTATATTGTGAGTTAATCCTCACCATGGTTTTCCCTCATTGCGTTTTCCACGTAAATATAGTGTCTCTCATGTTTTCTTTCAGTTATCTACATTTCATGTTTACGCTTAAAATAATAGATTGAAGTTAAAGATAAAAGATTAAGTTTAAAGTCAAGTTATTTGATACAACTAATTCACCCCCACTCTCAGTTGTCTTGTGCATTTCAACAAATCTTACTTCTCTCAATCTATTAATAGTTTTGTGTAAATAGTCTTGATCATCCTTGAAGGTAGCATCTCCCTTCTGTGAACATATTTAGGATTTTTTTTGTGCCATTAGTCTAGATGCTTTATTGCATTGCTCCATTTTTGGCTTGCTCTAGATAATCTCCTCTAATGTTTTTGACTCTATGCCTAATGGTTTTAAGCACTGGTCTAATATTTGGATTCTTTCTCCATTGCTTCATCCTAGGAAAATCCAATTGTTACCACAACTGTTGTCCTTCCCCTAAAATTGTGTTTACCCCAAATAATTTTTCACTTTGATCTTAAGTGTTTTCTTTCTAAGGTTTTCTAACCTATGTCGGGTCCCACCTAGGTTGTTACAACCCTATTCTCACTCGACATTTTAAAATTATACCTAAAATATATCTATGCCGGTACTTTGTGAAGTTTAGAAAAATACATTGAAACCTGACATGGTTATCGCAACCTTGGAAAGCACTGACATAAGGAAAATGGAGTTAAGTTACAAGAAAAATGGTGTAATTTCAAAACTTTTTAAAGGTTTCGTAACCTTTATTGGTTCTCGATAGGGTTTCAAAAACCTATCCTCTTTTTGATGTCATGAAGCTTCTTTCAAGAGACAACATTTTTATTGGTTTCAAGGCTTCTTTTCAAAAATTATTAGGGCTTTAAGGTTTCCTAAAGACTATGCTTTAAAGAACAATGATTAAGCAGAAAATGAAAAGGTTTCCTAAACTATGAGGAATTTTGACGGGTTTCTCAAAACCTCATCAGAACTCGACGTTGGTTCCATAAAACAATAATTTTGTATTTAATATCTACTTGGATAAAAGAAAGTGGTGTGTAAAAATAGAAAAAATATATTATAGAAAGAACATTGAGTAGAATCATAGATTATCAAATTTCATCATATTTCAAGAGGTAGTAAAATGTAGAAAAGACATATATATATATATTGATAGGAGGATGTAAATACAATATTTTAATGCACAAAGAGTGAATATCAAGATACATATTTCCTCCACAACCTCTTGAATTCTCTCAATCTGTGTAGGAGAGAACAAGTTTTCATAAAATTCTACATAATGAGAAAAAGTATCCATCACATTCCTCCCGAGCCCAACACGCAAAAGAATAAAAAATTATTTGATTTTTTCCTTCCTAAGGGTGGTAGTAATATAGATGACATCTCTATTAGGGATTGCAAGAAAAAATATACCAATTAAATGTATATTACAAAGATAAAATAGAGGAATCTAATACACAAAAATGAAGACAACACAACTTTTAACATGGTTTACCCAAATGATGGGCTATGTCCACAAACCAAAGTCCCTTTTATTATTAGTATCTAGCAAATGATATTTATAAATTCTTTCTACAACTGCTGCAACTTGTAGCAACCATTTTAACCAACAATATCCACTATTGTTTTTACCATGCGCTTGTTGCGTGTACCCACAACTTAACCTATGTTTTTCACTATTGCTAAACCATGGCATTCTTCTCACATTTTCCATGCCTTGTAGCATAAAAAGTGAAATCCACATGACTTACTACCTTCGCATGCATGCACAACTGCTCACATTCCAATCGTGGCTATTGGAATTCTCATGTGCAACAATAAACTCTTAATTTTGGGGTGTTATTTACAACTATTTTCAACAATTATAATTGTATTTTAAAATAAAAACAAGCAGCAATTTTCTTATTAAAATAATGGCCAAATTTTTCTTTGGGTGCACTACCCCCAGTAGCCCCCAAACCCCCACCTTGCATTCCCCCATTAAATAATTTGGGGGAAATCACACCAACAAAAGTGGGGAAATTTGAACTTCTAAGTATGATTGGGATTTATAATAGAACAATCTCCCACTTGGAGACTAATCAAACTCCACACCATATCATCTCCCACTTTGAGACTAATCATATACACCACTACCCCTATAGCTCCCACTAGAAATCAACACCCTAGACTCTACTGGTTTGATTTATTTTTAACCTTGAAGGTCAATCGAAGTCGAAGAGGAGATAAACTTCTCTTGTGTCATCACCTTCATTAACATATGTGTTGGATTTTCATCTGTGTGAATCTTTTCTGGCCTTACTTATCCACCCTCCAACACCAATCAAATAAATGATATCTTAGCTATATATGTCTGGTTTTTTAGTGCAAGGCATAATTCTTTACAAGATGTATGGCACTTTCGTTGTCCATAAACAAGTAACTTTCAACCTATTGTTTTCCCCATTCTTCTATGAAAATTGTAGCCATATCATCTCCTTTCTTGTCTATGTTGCAACTACATACTCTACCTCTATGGTGTATAAATAAACAACCTTTTGTAACCTTGAGATCCAACTCACCACTGACCCACCAACACTAAACACATAACCGGTAGTACTCCACTTGGTATCAATATCCTCTACCAATTTTGAGTCAACATAGCCTTTCAAATTAGTATTAGATCCTCCAAAACATAAATTCCTATTAGATGTTCTTCTCAAATACTTGAAAATCCATTTTATCACATCCCAATGCTCAACTTCAGGATTAATCATATACCTACTAACAACTCCTACATCATGTGCAATATCTGGTCTCGTGCATACCATGGTGTACATCAAACTTCTCACAATTGAAGTGTATGGTAACATAAATTTTCTTTATTCCTCCTCTTCTATCTTTGGACACATGTCCTTAGCTAATTTGAAATGACTAGGTAAAGGTGTACTGACAACTTTTGCATTCTCCATATGAAATATCTACAACACCTTTTCAACATAATCAGCTTGAGATAGAAACAATTTTTTGTTTTTCCTATCTCTTGTAATTCTCATACCAAGGATTTGTTTTGCTTCCCCCAAATCCTTCGTAGCAAATGATTTTTCTAATTTTTGTTTAATGTGATCCATGTTAGACCCCACTACAATCATATCATCAACATATAAACATAAAATAATGTATCTATTATTATGCAACCTCTTGAAATAAACACAATGGTCAGAATTGCACTGACTATAGCCTTACTCATCCATAAAACTATCAAAATTCAAATACCATTGCCAAGGTGCCTATTTCAAGCCATATAAACTCTTTTTCAATCTACATACTAACTTATCCTTACCTCTGAGCTCAAACCCATGTGGTTGCTCCATATATATTTCCTCTTCCAAATCACCATGGAGAAAGGCGGTTTTCACATATAACTATTCTAAATGAAAATTTTCAACAAACACAATACTTAAAACAATATGAATAGAATTCATTTTAAAAACTAGAAAAAATATTTCATCGAAATCAATTCCCTTTTTCTGTGCAAATCCCTTTACAACTAACCTTGCTTTAAATTTTTTCTTACCTCCTTCTTCCTCTTTCAACCTGTAAACCCATTTATTTGTAAAGCCTTTTTAATTGCAAACTTACATATTTCTCATCTAATTTTTTAGAAAGGAGTCCATTTATTCTTCCATTGCATACTCCCATTGAACCTTTGTATCCACCTACACAAATTCATCATAACCTTTTGGTTCACTAGCATCCATCAATAAACTAGAATCCAAAGAAGGAGAAAACCTTTCAAGAGGTCTACTTATCCTTGTTGATCATATAACATTCACTAGAATTTATGGTATTTGGTGTTGCTACTATTGTGGAGCATGAGAAACCACTAGAACGTCGCTATCTAGAGTTTCATCCAACACTATATAATAATTTTATTTCTTCTCATGCTACTGCAACTAATCTTTGTACAACACCTTATCATTAAATACAACATCCCTGCTTCTCACAATTTTTAGATTTTTAAAATCCCAAAGCCTATAGCCAAATTCGTCAATGCCATATCCAATGAAGATACATTTTTTTTATTTTACATCCAACTTGGTTCTATTTTTAGAATCTACATGTGCAAATGCTTCACATCCAAAGGTTTTAAAAAAAGAATAACTCACCTTCTTATATGTCCATGCTCCCTCTAGAATACCACAACCCAAAGTAAATGGAGGACCTCTATTAATTAAATAAACAACAGTGTTTACAACCTCTTCCCACAATTTTAAAGGCAACCCAACATGCAATCCCATGCTCCTTGCATGCTCCATTATTGTTATATTCATGCACTCAACCACTCTATTTCTTTTGGAGTCCCTAGAACCATTTTATGCCTATGAGTTCCATTAGATGAACAATAATCCTCAAAATATTTACTACAATCTCACCACTATTATTAGATCTAAGAAATTTTAATCTCTTACCCATCTCATTTTCCACCAAGCTCTTCCATTTCTTAAATGTTTCAAATACATCATATTTCTACCTAAGGAAATAAATTTAAACCTTCCTAGTTGTGTAATCAATAAAAGTAACATAATATCAAGAGCTACCAAGAGAAGATACTTGAGTTGGTCCCCTACATTCGTATGTATAAGATCCAACTTCTCATCTTTCTTTTGCTTCCCATCTTTGACAAAACTAAATCTCTTTTGTTTTTCATACACAACTTTCATTGAGATCCATATTAATACATTTCAGACCTGGTAAAACCTTCTTAGAATGAAGTACCTTCATACCTTTTTCACTCATATGCCCAAGTCTATTATGTCACACTGTTGTTTCTGAACTTGCACTAACTATCTAATTTTTTTCCAATGAAGCCACAACAACTATTCTTGAACCTATCACAGAACTCGCAGCAACTACTGTTGAACCCATAGCAACTATTGTAGCTATTTTTTCCAGCAACTTCCCTATTTTATTTTTCTCAGCTACAACTAAAGTAGAAGGAACATTATGACCTGTAAAAAGATATAAGGTGCCTAATTTCACACCTCTTTCTACCACTAAGACCCCTTTTGTAACCTTCCAATTTTTATCACTAAATGTGACAACACAACCTTCTCATCTAGTTTCCTTGCTGAAATTAAATTTCTAGTCAACCTTGGAATGTGTCTTACCTCTTGTAGTAGCCAATGATTCCCATTCTACAACTTAATTCTGATTCTTCCCTTTCCAACAATCTGACATGGTTTGTTATCTCCCAAATAAACTAGCCCAAAACCCCCTTGGAAATAATCAAGAAAATAACTTCTATGGGGCATAGCATGAAATGAAGCCCCTGAATCTAACACCCAAGAATCATTAGTATTATCAAGGGAAAGAATCAAAGCATGATATTCAAATTTATTACTTACCACATTTTCCTCCTTATTTCCTTATTTTTATCTCCATCTTTATTTTTTTGAGACCAACAATCCTTCTTCAAATGACCCATTTTACCATAGAATCGACAATCCTTCTTTCCTCAAGATTGGGACCTTTTATCCTTTGATTTTCCTCATGAATTCTCATGACCTCCAGTTGCTTTCCCTCTCTCTTTTGAATTTCTCTTCCTTTCTGCATTCAAAACACTTCTTGATGTGGATGTTCCACATGATCATTTCCTATAAATTTCCCTGCTCAAAATTACACCAACATAAACATCAAATTTCAACTTATTTGAACTAGAAACAAATTTAGTAACTACTATTACCAAGATATTCCAAATTTTATGCAAATAATATAATATCAAGATAGCCCTAACTTCTTCATCAAAGTTTATATTTACAAAATTTGAAATTGATTGGTTACTATGTTAAAATCATTTAAATGATCAATAACTAGTCCACCTTCTACCATTTTCAAATTAAATAAACACTTCATAAGAAATACCTTATTCGAAGTTGAACACTTTTCATATTATTTTGCTAGATTTTGCATCAACTCTTTTGTTGTCTTCAATTTTAAAATATTAAATGCCACCAATTGGGAAAGGAATAATCAAATACTACCAAAGTGCCTTCTTGTCCAAAATTTCCATTCGTCCTCAACCATTGTTGCCAGTTTCTTTTCTTTTCCTTATAACAGTTGCCATAAATCCTTTTGATAGAGGTAGTCCTCCACCTGTATCTTCCATAATTGATAGTTCTGCACATTGAACATATCAACCTTCAATTTACCCTTGTTTTCTATTATTCCCACTCAATTGTGAGACCTTCTTACAGAGGATAATCAAACACAACCTACTCTAATACCATTGTTAGGGATTGTAGGAAAAATTATACCAATTAAATGCAGATTACAAAGATAAAATAAAGGAATGTAATACATAAAAATAAATAGTAGTGATAAGACAACAAAATTTTTAACGTGGTTCACCCAAATGATGGTATACATCCACAAACTAGAGTCCCTTTTATTATTAATATCTAGAAAATGATGTTTATAAAATGATGTTTATAGAGAATTGTAACAACCATTTTAACCCCAATCCAGTCACGTCATTTCTAATGAAGTGTCGAAGCTAGGGTGATACCTAGATAAGAAATACAGGGTTGGTCCAAGTTTCCAATACCTCATTGGGTCTCTTGATCCATTCTTATGATGGGTTGGTGTTCATCATTGTGCCTCACATACCCTCCTAGTGTATCGAGGACACACAAAATATCCTTGTTCAGCCTAGATAGGGACCCATGTTTGAGCTATGACTTGGTGTAGTGTAGGAGATGCACACCATACCCTGAGTCTATTCACCACGTACTCCCTTGGGTTGAGATATAAATCCTCATGGTGGAATATGATAGTCTTCAAGTGAGAGAGTGGAGGTGAGTATGTGGAATCTATTGATGACCCTGTGCCACTGAATCTCTAGCTATCCACCTTCATGAGAAAGGGTGATCCAGAGAACCACCCCAGTATCATGGAATATTAACCTTGGGGTTTCCACTCAAGGTGGTGGTCCTACATCAAGTTTGTAAACCATTATCACTAATTTTAGGCTTGTGTTGTCTAGAGTGTTTTCTTGTGCTATACCAGTGCTTGTCATCAGTCCAATTCAGTCCAACCCTTTTCTTGTTGTTTACCATGTCTTCAATCCTTTTCCATAGTCTTTCCTTGCCCTAAGTGGTGAGTTTTCTTCAAACAAGGGTGAACTTTCCTTGTGGACAGGTGATTCTACGCTGGAAAGGGGTGATTCTGCATCTTGAGTCTAGTCTAGTCATCCTTTAGGCAAACTTTCTCTTGTCAAGGGTAGATTTTCTTATGGGTTCCTTAGTTAGGCGATCCAAAGTCCTCCTATTCACTGAATAGGCCATCCTGCCCAGTCCATAAGCGAGTCCGTGTCTGATCCATGTCATCCTCATCCACCTATTCCCCGAATAGGCAATCTTGTTGCCTGTAGGGGTGATCCCATGTCTCATTCGAGTCTCCCTCATCCCTACATCCCTCAAAATAGGAAAACCTATTTTCTACAGGGGCGATTTTGTGTCTAATCCATACCATCCATGCCCATATAGTCCAAGACATAGGCAGTTATGTTCAATCGATAGGCAATACTATAATAGAAAATTTGGCCTTTTGTCTGTACATCCAAGGAAATAGGTGATCTCGTTAACCTGATAGGCATTCTCGTTAGTGTTTGTACATCTAAAGAAAGTGGTGATCTTGAACCCTATATAGGTGATATCATGTATCATGCCTACCTATTTCTTTTTAGCATCCAAAGGCATAAGTGGTCCTGTCACCAGTAGAGGCAATCCCGTCATCCACAAAGGCAATCCTGTCACTTGTAGAGACAATTTCATGACCTTAGATAGGTGATCCCATTACTTGGAGGGGTGATCCTATGACACACAAAGGCATATTCACCTTCCATACAAAAATCCTGAGAGTTAATCCTCTTAACCACTGAAATCCTATTATTTTCCAAGTCTGTTCTTGCAATCATTTTTTTTTATCACCATCCATATGCCTGTAATCATCATTTTAGGCTATCTACATTTTTCAAAAGTCATCGATTCCTTAATCAAATCATAGAGGTGTACCTTAGGACATCCTTAGATTGCATATCTATCATCGGTTTATCAATTTGAATCCTTTAGAATTTTTTTTAGAGGATTTTTTATCCAATCGGGCTATGTAATGAACCCTAATCATCATCATCCATGCTTACTTAGGATTTTTATTCATCTTTTGTTAGTAATCCTCTATGGCCTTATCAATCTCCTCTCATTATGAGGTATATTTTATGTGGTGAACATCCTTTCATAATCCAATCCAATCATTAGCATCACACGTCATCAAGTTAAGCCTCTAAACTTAGTTTAGAGTCAATCTTATTAATCTAATCTGATCAATCTTCCAATCCTATCCATCCAATCCTATCAATCATTTGATCCTATCAATTATCCAATCCAATCAATTGATCCAATCAAATCCAATTTAATCAATTATCCAAATCATCCCTTCAATCATCTAATCGATCGATCTATCACCTTATAAATCCTTTTAGTCATCATCTAGGACATCATTTAACTACATCTTAGGGCTTAATGTCATCTTAGTCACCTAGTCATTTAGTATTTTCATGCCCCTCATCCGATTGCAGGTAAAGAAACTCATGGAACAACATCAGTACCAAGGTGCTCAGCCTCAACCTTCTTAGGATCAACCCACCAATGGTGCCTCATCACAATCCAACACTGAAGTCCCCATTAAATCCACCCTTGAAGAAAGCATGGTTAATCAACCCGAGCTCACAGTTGACAAATATCTCAACAATCCTACTAATCTGCAAATGACGGATCTTCTTCTCGATGAGCTTGGGGACAAGATTCTCACTGCTTTACTCCTGAAGGGTATCAAGCCACCATTGGATTTTGAGTTCTTGAAGTATGTCAATATTATAGCCCTTGCTCTACAACAAGATCTGAATCCCATTTCATCAATTCCACAAGTCCCCCCAATCATGCCACATGACACATGGTACCAACTGAGGTTTGGCCATGATGTGCTTTATCAGTCTCCACCCACTCATGTCCCAATTTCACTAATGGGTGTTGCACCCCATCCTTAACAATCCCCAAGGCATGAACATTCCCCTAGGTCCAACCCCCATACCATCTGCACCACCTCTCCCACCAAATCAATCGGGTCTGTTATTTGGGAATACTATGGGTAATTCTTATAACCCTTTCACTGTGCCACCTCCACCTCCTTGTCCCACATAACATCAAACTTACCTCCACCTCCATTTATATCCTAGCATCCGCCTCAAGGAAATATACCACCATACAAAACCTTGTCACAACCTCCACCTCACACTCCAATCCTGTCATAGACCCAAAAACCACCCTTTCATCTAGCCTAGGGTAATCCATCATAACCCCTACATCAGCCACAAGGTAATCCACAACAATATCAAATCCTACCACAACATCAACAACTGCCTCCACACCAACCTTAGGAAAATACCTTGCAGCCACCCCATCAATCACAAGTCCTCCCTCAGCAACCTCAAATCCCATCTCAACCTCCTCAACAAAAACCACCACTTTACCAACAACCCCCTCATCATTCATCAATCCTCCCAAAAAATCCCAGGAAACCCTACTACCCAGTACTAATATCATCCTCAAAGAACCTATTATTCATGAGCTACTACATCCAATCCCACTCCTAATTACTATTACTACAATCCACAACAATCCTAGCAACAACCATCTTACAATAATCCACAACAATCCCAACAACATTTGTCCTACACAAATGCACAACACCTATTACCAAAAATACAATCCACAACAACCTCCATATTCTGTGCAACAACAAACTACGTACAATTACCAATCCAACCTAAAAAAACCCCCATATGCTTCTCATCAATAGTCTACCTAAAACTATCAATCCAACCCATATCACTTCCAACAACCACCATCATATCAGCAGTGTGCCTCTTCCTCATTTAATCAAGCCTCGCCATCATATCAACAAGATTATGTCAATCCTCAATCCATGTACCCCCATTAATACCAATAGGTTCCTTCATATCCACCTCCATGGTCATATGATCGGTCTATTTTTCCTCCACCTCCATCACATTAGAAAATATCCCTTATAATTAGTCCAATCAAGTGGGCCCTTCCTCAGTAGTTCTAGCGCCAATTAATAAGGAATGGGAAGAGATGAAAGCCACCCTCAAATACTTATAGGTGAGAACCTCCAAGAAGTCCTTTAAGTTTGAGGAGATTTTCCCTTACCCATTTGATCTGTCCATCTCACTTGTCCCTTTCCCTAAACATTTTGAAATGCCTAAGTTCGATAAATTAAGGGAAAGGGTGATCCAGGGAATCACTTGCAAGATTTTTACACACATTTTCAGGAAGTCCTACATAATGACAACTATCTCCTCAGGTTGTTTCCTAGAAACCTAATGGGGCAAGCTCTAGACTGGTTTATGGGTCTTGCAAAAGGGTTGATTTATTCCTTTGTGGATTTATCAAAAAACTTGTTGCACATTTCTCCTTCAATCTGGAGAAATATAATGGTACTCTAGATCTTTTGAAAGATAAGCAATGTGAAGGGGAAACATTTGCAAGCTACTTGCAAAGGGGGCGAGCCTTGGCTAGTCAGCTAAAATCCAATCTCCATGAGAAGGACTTGGTAACCATCTTTGTTGCAAATGCCCATCCTAACCTGGCCCATAACCTACACCTCCATTGTGTAACCACCTTTACAAAGTTCATCAAGAAGGGTACTACCATCAAGAGAGGCCTTATTGCTAAAGGCCAAATCAAAATCTTTAACCAAGATAGAGATAAGTCGTTTGGGGATAAATCAATAAGTCGTCTAGGGATAAATCTCACTACTGGAACAAGAATAAAAATGTTGTCAATGATGGTGTCACCAGTACCAAGCACATCCAAGTAGCTAACACTTCAAAAATATCGCACTATGTCCCCAATCTGCAACCAGTTTCTAACATTATATTTGTACCATATGGTGCACCTCATCCTCCTGCACAGTCCAATCAATACAATCAAGGGAATAATAAGCATACATTCATTCCTTTGGGATAAAATTTAGATGCTATTTTCAAGAGGCTGCTCAAGTGAATCATGCAGTTACCTATCCTATGATGAAGCCTTTTGATGATTCAAAACCCAAACCCGCCTGGTATAGGGAAAATGAGTATTGTGATTACCATAGGATCAAAGTTCATTCCACTAATAAATGTCAATAACTTAAAACTTATATCCAAGATATTATAGATAGAGGTGATATCATAGTGGATGAAGATCAAGCTATTTCATCCAATGCTCAATGAAAAATATAACAAAATGCCTTCCCTAAGCATAATCAGGGTCCTATTACCTCAAATTCAAACCCTGGGTCCAGTAATAACAACTAGAATAACAACACTAATAATATTAGTTATAAATTTGTGCCCTATAATTATGATGGCATTGTTATGTGCATTAATCAAGTAGAGCAACGTGTATCTATGATTCATGTTAAGGGAAAAGACCCTCAATGTGTTATTACTACACGTCACACTCACATAACCATTCTTGGGCCTTCCACTTCATCTCAACAAGCTCCTATGATCTCAAAGTACAATATCCTTGATCATATTGGAAATACTCCCACCCAAATATCCATTCTATATTTTCTTAAGTCTTCCCCAATCCACCAAGAGATCCTTACGAAAGCTCTTTAGGATACACATGTGCCCAATGATATAGATCCTACCTAGTCTCAAGCCTTAGTAGGACATTTTTCCTCCACATACTAGCTAGGATTCAACCAAAATGATATGCCACTTATTGAATCATCCCATATCCATGTCTTGCACATTAAGGTCATTGTAGCCCACCATAAAGTGAAAAGGGTTTTAGTAGATAATGACCCCTCCCTCAATATATTTACCTTAAAGTTTATAAAATAGGTAGGATATACTCACATTGACCTAGATAATTAGACCATCACCATCAAAGCTTATGAAAATGCAGAGAGTGACTTAGAAGGTATCATTTTTCTTCCTATTCACATTGGTCCCGTTGTATAGTACACTACATGCCATAACCTGGATCAGGATCTACCATACAACCTTCTCCTTGGTTGACCATGGATCCACACCATGCAGGTTGTTCCATCTACCTACCATCAATGCCTAAAGTTACCATATAATGGGGTCGAAGTAACCATTCATGCATATCCTCAACCCTTCAAGTACTATCATGCTCTAGAAGCTTCTTTCCCCCACTCTCGTTATTGTCCAGGAGTAGATGTGGGGGGGCCTCAAGCCTCACCTTCCATTTCATCACCCAATCCATCATCCAACACATCATCCACTACCTCAAAATCCACCATTACCAAGGTCTAGCCCATTGATAAAAGGTTGTGGAGAATATGAGATGCACACAACTCTTAATGTGGAAACTATTCCACCATCTCCTCACACATATGGGCAACCTTCTCAGTCAACACCAAAGGAAGAAGTGAAGACAAAAGTCACCAGCTCTAAGAACGTGGGCTCTACCACTTTCCAATCCCTAGGAACACTACAGGATCAAATGGAGGATGATATCAATCAATGGGTCTACAAAGAGGAACCCAAGCCATCACCTCCCCTCATTGAATAATTATAGGAGGTTTATCCCGATGCTTCAAGGCTGGTAGAAAAATACAACTATCAAGGAGGAGGTCTTGGCATAGGAGAGTATAGATGACTACAACCCATTGAAACACTTGTGCAACCAAAAAATTTGGGCTTAGGTTATGAAAAAATCAAAAGGGACCCGCACCATCGACTAGCACCTCGAATAATGTCAATTCAGGTAATGATTTCCTTGATAACATACTTGAAGAAGAAGCCATCATACTCTCGTATGATGATGTAGATCTCCCTTCCCTCTTTGATTCCACATAAATATTTACCATCAGCGTTTCCCTTCGTCACCCTGACCTAATTGATTGGGACCTACGAGGGAGCACACCTATGGATACATTTCCTTCAGAAGATGCTTATGTACATCTCATGGGATTTGGGGAAGATGAACACCCTAACCAAAAAAGTGAAAAGAGACAAAATAAAAAAGAGTTACCTAGTGAAAACCTCTCTAAGGCATTTTTTGACTCATCAAAAGTAAAAATAAAGGGTGTATCTTCTAGTGAAAACCTCAACCAAGCGTTAGAAGATGGGGATGTTCATCTTCCCCTCGTTGGAGCTCATCTATCTAAATGGTCTTCAATTTTTATTGAGGAAACACAAGAGGTTAATTTGGGAATAGAACAAGAACCCAAAATCACTTATGTGGCCAAGTCATTGTCAGAGGAAGAATATCCCATCATCGTCAACCTGCTCAAGGAAGGGATCATTAAATTTGCATGGTCCTATTCAAACATGTGAGGATTGGATCCAACATTAGTCATGTACCATCTTGATGTTCACATGAACGCCAAACCAGTTAATAGAAACTCTAAAAAATGCATCCCCAAGTGGCCTTACTTGTCAAGAAAGAGCTGGAAAAACTACTAGAGGCTATATTCATTAGACCCATTGACTACTCCAATTGGATATCCAACATGGTACCTATGTACAAACCAAATGTGAACATTAGAATTTGTATAGAATTTTGAGATCTTAATAAAGATTTCCCAAAGGATGATTTTTAGCTCCCTAACATTGACAGGGTAGATCTTATGGTAGGACATGTAATGCTATCTCTCATTGATGGATTTTCTATCTACAATCAAATTAGAATCACACCTGAAGATCAACATAAGACTTCTTTTACCACCCCTTGGGGCACCTTTTGTTACAATGTCATTCCCTTTGGTCTCAAAATGTGGGGGCAACTTACCAACATGCAATGATCATCATCTTCCATGACCTCATTCATATCATAATGAAATATTTTGTTGATGATCTACTAGGGAAATCCAAGAAAAGAGAAGAACATCCCACGATCCTAAGGAAAATCTTTGAGCAACTAGAACAGTACAAGCTATGCCTAAATCCAATGAAGTGTGTTTGGCATCAAATCTAGTAAATTTCTAGGCTTCATAGTATCTAGAAGGGGCATTGAAGTGGATCCAGTGAAAGTCAAGGCAATAATGGAAATTCCCCCACCTTGTAACCTGAAACAATTGAGAAGTATACAAGGAAAGCAATAATCTATCAGATGCTTCATAACCCAACTTATTGATAAATGTTAGTCATTCACACACCTCTTATCCAAAGACATAACCTTCAAATGGGATTTGGAGTGTTAGCAAGGTTTTGACAAGATCAAGGAGTACCTTGCTAATTTGTCCATCTTAATGCCTCCCATTCTAGGTAATCCACTCTTGCTATATATCTCAGCCACATTAGTTTCATAGGGGGAATTGCTGGCACAACATGATGAGTTCTCAAAAGAATGTGCCATCTACTATATCAGTCAAACACTTGTGGGTTATGAGCTAAATTAATCCCCCATGGAAAAATCCTATTTAGTATTTTTTTTCAGTTCACAAAAGTTGCACCACTATATGCTCAGTCATCCTATCAAGTTGATATCAAAGGTTGACACACTTAAGTATTTGTTATCTAGAATATCATTGGTTGGCCGCATGGCCAAGTGGGTTATGTTACTAAGGGAGTTTGACATAAAGTATGTGGACCATAAAGCAATCAAGGGGCAAGTGATAGTAGATCAGTTGGTCAATGGTCCTTCGGTGGACACATATCCATTAGTAGCTTAGTTTCCTAATGAAGGGGTCCTTATAGTTTTAGAAGAAGATACATGGACACTATATTTTGATGGGTCTTATACTCATAAAGGAGCTAGTCTGGGTGTCCTCTTTGTCACACCTCAAGGTGACTACATTTGAAATTCATTCAGGCTAGCATTCCCATGCACAAATAATATTATTGAATATGAAGCTTTAATCACTAGCTTAAGAATCATAGTCCAATGCAATATCACTTGACTTCATGTCTTTGGTGATTCTCAACTTATCATTAGATATGTCAATAATGAGTTTCAACCAAAATATGATAAGCTTTTACCTTACAAACGCATGGTGGATGACTTCAAGAAATATTTCACCTACATCCAATTTGAGTAGATCCCTAGAGTGTAGAATAAGGCAACAAATGCTATGGCTACAACTGGCTCCCTCATCAACATGCCCAAAGACTGAATGAATTGTGAGTTCCTTGTAGAGAAACTATTAATCCCAACATAGAATATTCTTGATAATGAGATGGTGTGCGATATCATAGGTCTTGAATCACCCTAGTATCACCAAATTTATACGTATCTCCATGACAACATACCTCCACCTAACCTTACCCGTAACCAACACAAATCATTTATCCAATGCACTTCCTGATACACAATTGTGAGAGATACACTTTATCTTCAAGGGTATGATGGAACTCTCCTTTGATGTATCAAAGAATTAGAATCTCATATTGCATTAAACAACGTGCATAGTGGTGTATGTGAGTCTCATTCTAATGGGATGACTTTAGCAAAGAAAATTCTCAGAGCTAGATATTATTGGCCCACCATGAAACATGACACCTATGAGTTCATGAAGAAATGTGTACCATGTCAACAACATGTGGATCTAATCCATGCTCCAACACAATATTTATAGCCTATCATTACACCATAGACTTTTTCAAAATGGGATTTTGACTTAATTGGCAAGATATACCCTCCCTCATTCGATGGTCATACATTCATCATCACCACCATTGAATACTTTAATAAATGGGTGGAAGCCATTCCACTCTCCCAAATCACTAGTATTCATATTTCCAAATTCATCCTTTTCCATATCCTCTATAGATATGGTATCCCCTCCACTATCATTACCAACAACGAAAAGCCATTCAAAAACCAGTATATGAAACACCTTTGTGAAACCTATCATATCCAACATCATTGGTCAACCCCCTATTACCTACAAGGTAATGGACAAGCAAAAGCAACCAACAAAAATCTTATCAAAACCCTCAAAAAAGTGGTCAATAACACTGGTCAATATTGGCACCTCCACCTTAATCCCACTCTTTGGGTGTACCGTGTGGTGCTACTCCATATTCCCTCATCTATGTGTTGAAGCCATCTTGTTGATTGAGGTTGAGATCCCATCACTTCGAATATCTCTAAAAAATCTAATCACTGATGAATATGCTCGAGTAGCATGGTTAAGTTAGTTGGAACTTCTGAATGAGATATGCATCAAAGCCTATAATCATCTCCAAGCATATGAACATCGGCTCAAAAGGAACTACAACAAAAAAAATTCCCCCCACCAATTCAGCATTAGTGATTTGGTCTTGAAAGAAAATCAACACACCCAATAGGATAAAGAAAATAAGGGAAAGTTTGAAGCAAATTCGTTGGGTCCATATGTCATCACAACAAAAAATGGTTCTAGGGAATATATGCTTGCAACACCTTAGGAGGAACCCCTGGAGGAGCCTATCAACATCATGCATTTGAAGCGGTTTTACACCTAGGTCAACTGGGTTATCCTACCTAGAAAAATACCAAAAAAAAGTAAAAAATCATCAAAATACAAAAAAAATATAAAAAAGTAAAAAAAAATCCAAAAATAGTAAAGAGAAATAATTCATCCTATGGTGAAAACCACCCTTGGTGGCACCTTGGATAAGTACGATTGGTGAAAACTTGGCAACAGGTGCCATTCATAGAGGGATTAATCATTATCTACCATGTGTCCTATTTTACTTTATGCTTCCATGCTATCCTATCTGCATATCCTATCCTCATGTCCTATCATACCCATCCTCCCCAATGATATCCTGTCGTCCATCGCCTGGTATATTTTGATTGAGCATTGGATGATTTAGATCAACTATCCTAGATCTTGATCTTTTAGCCCAAATCTGAGCTTTTTGTCATCTGTATATCTATGTTGTGTATTGGTTGCATGTCCTCATCTAGGATCCTCCATCGTGTTGGTCATCACTAGGTCCCATGTCATCTTCCATCCTTTTTTCTCAAACTATGAGGTCCCTGCACTTTCACGTAGGAAAGGCTAATCATTTGATCAGCCCCTAGGGAATTTTCTCATTATGTCTTGTTAGTCTTCATCATCCATCAATGTCTTCATTGTCCCCTTTCCAATTTTATCCATGGTCAATTATTAGTCTTTTATCAAACTACACGGTCTATGCGCTTTCACATAGGCAAGTCATCAATCGATGAGCCCCTGAAACCCTAGGTCTATCCTTAGGGTGTGTCTTGGTGTCTTTTCGTGTCGTCAAGTATGCCCCTATTCAGTTGGTGCTTAAAAAAAGTTAGTAGTATCATGAGGTTCAATCAGTTTTGGGTATCCTGAGTCATGTCAATCATCTAATCTCTCCTCCATCATTGGTCTTAATAGGATGCATCCTTCCTAAATCAGACCACATCAATTCCATCCACCTATTGATCCTATGGAAAAGGACGTTGAAATTTTTTGTGATCTTTTTATACTTTTGGAAAAAAAAATATTATTTGAGCTTCCTATTATACCTTGTTAAGATTTCCATGATCCATCATATCATGGTGTGCTTTTGATAGGTAGCATAGGGGTATATCTTGATTTTTTGTGATCTTGTCTTCCTGGTTGTCCCTCATAGTACCTACCAAGATCCTTGTGGTCTTGTGTTATGCTAGGGCATCCTTTGTGTTTGTGGTTATCCCAACATCAGGCCCAACCAAAGCCCCTGTGGTTTTGGGGTGTTGGGATAGCCTTCTTGTTTGTTGTGTTTGCCTTTTGCATTGGACACTAATATTTCTTGGTTCTTCATACCCTAGCATATCGTGTCTTATGCTATAGAAAAAATTAGTGCTCCTAATATGGAAAATTGGCAATAGACTTGCATTTCAATTATCATCCCATTGTATTGCATTTATTCCCATCCAATTCTTCCCCTAGCCTATGGTTAGTGATTTTTGGTCATGCAAATGTTATTCCCCCCCTTTTATTCTTCCTATCATGATTCATATGGTTTTGATAAGTGCCCTATCACACCCATCATCATTCATCTCACTATGCATCACATTGTCACACCTATCATTATTCACTTAATTCCATATCCATTGCATTATCACTTTCATTATCATCTTAAGTTGTTTAGATTAATATAGATCTATTAGTCCAATCACCTCAAGTTCATTTCATTTCATCCATTATCATTTGCATTATCATTTTCACTATCATCTTAAGTTGTTTAGATTAATATAGATTTATTATTCTAAGCATCTTAAATTCGTTTCATATCATTGCATTCCATTTTCATATCATATCATTTCATTTCATTGCATTATCATTTTCATTATCATCTTAAGTTTTTTAGATTAATATAGATTTGTTATTATAAGCATCTTAAGTTCATTTCATTTCATCCATCTCATTGCATTATCATTTTCATTATTATCTTAAGTTGTTTATATTCATATAGATCTGTCAGTCTAAGCATCTTAAGTTCATTTAATTTCATCCATTATCATCTTAAGTTGTTCAGATTAATATAGATATGTTAGTATAAGCATCTTAAGTTCATTTCATTGCATTATCATTTTCATTATCATCTTAAGTTGTTCAGATTAATATAGATCTATTAGTTTAAGCATCTTAAGTTCATTTCATTTCATCCATTATCATTTTCATTATCATCTTAAGTTGTTAAGATTAATATAGATCTATTAGTCTAAGCATCTTAAGTTCATTTCATTTCATCTATTATCATTTTCATTATCATCTTAAGTTGTTTAGATGAATATAGATATGTTAGTCTAAGCATCTTAAGTTCATTTCATTTCATTATCTTTTTTTTTTATAAATAGGAAGCTATCTATATTAATTTAAAGATAAGAGTACATATTCACAAAAAAAGGGCGGGTGGTAAAAAGGCACACCCCAAAACTCACATGGGGAGCGCCCAGAAATAACAAAATATCAAGTCACATGGGCCTAGCCCAGAAGTCTAAAAGCATAAGAAATTAAAACAAATAGGCCATTAAGTGGCCAGAGCAGTGCCAGTAGAGCCAGGAGGGTCTCTATCATCCATGTTTGTCCCCCATACATCAACAGGGTTTGGAGTGATGTCAGGAGGAACACCCCAACCATCATCTTTTTCCTTATCTTTATCTTCTTCCTCACGTTGGGGTGAGACTGCAAGTGCCAACCACAAATTTTTTTTACCACTGGCAGGCCATCCAGAACTAGAAGCAAGAAGAGTATCAGAGGGCCACCCAGAACCTCCACCACTTCTCCCTAAAGCACCACCAGAAGACCATCCCTAACCAGCTCAAAGCTGAGGAGAGTGAGCACACCGAGGAGGGCGAGAATCTCACCGAGCAGGAGGCTAGGAATGGGAACATGTGGAGCCACTCCGCTACCGGCCTCGAGAGGGCAATCGGTCATGGGAGGAGGAGGGTGAGTCGAGGACCTAAGCCACAACACATGGGGCATTTCCCTAGTGGTCTAGGAGGACCTGTAGGTGAGCCACCTCTAGTTCAACTTTGTTAGCTTGCACCAGTATCTATAAAAGAACATTAGAACAAATAACTTCTTTAGCATAGAGAGAAACATTAATATCCATTTGAGAATGAGCAAATATGCAAGATTTTTTGTCTTTCCAGATGTTGAAGAAGATTTCCACCCTGAAAGTGTGCCAAAGCTAGGTGAACTTAGCAGAGATCCGAGGTGGATCTCCTAGCAGAACCATATGCCAAGAAAAAGGTTTCGATCGAAAGGGCTGAAAGAAGTCATGAATCCAAGTCCAAAGTTGCTGAGCTCTAGGACAAAACTAGAAAAGATGCTTGAAGCTTTTAGGTTTCCCACAAAAATATAAACGAGGGTCCTAGACCCCCAAGTGTATAAGCCAAGAACCCACAGGAAAGCCTTGGAAAAGAATACACCAAGCAAAGTGGGCTAGCTTCAGATTAACACTTGCAGAACAAGTGGCGTCAAATCTCTTCCACCAAACATGAGTAGAGGAATTAAGAAGCCACCTCTAGTTCAAACTATTGATCATAGGAAAATGGGGTGAAAGCCACCTATAACCAAGTTATGGCTTATAGCTCTTGAGAGGAGTGTCTGAAAATCATTTCCAATATTTTCACCAAGGTTTGTGCCCACAAATGCTAATTTTGTGAAGCATTTCTTCCGGAATAGCACTCACCAACCTATTGAAAGTGGTGCGGTCCTAGTTTTGAAGTCTATGTTGGGCCTTAAAAGCATCCCATTGCATAATGTGCATAGCAGGCCAATGAAAGAGTTGTTGCAGGGTCTGAATGCCATTTTTGTGAAATATGAGGGCTTTAAGCCAAGGTGATTTAGCCAAGGGCTAACCATTATGAGCAAGAAGAGGAGACCATCAAGTATTCTACTGATTGAGCAAAATCCCATCACGAAATACAGCCTTGGCCCATCGGAGCAAAGGCTTAACAGCCTCCCAGGTGTGCCAAATCCTCTTGGCCACAAAGCTTCCAACAATTTGAACAAGCTCCTCCATAACTAGGAGGGTTTGGAGACCTATTCCTTTCTAGGTGGGTCTGTGAATAGGAAATTTGGATTGGATACAATTCCTGAGGAGAATCTTTCAGGCTTCATCTCTGGTGAGGGCCCGGATAATCCACTTGACACAAAGATCAATCCATTTCCATTGAGTGGAGAGTAGCCCAAGCCCTCCAGAATCCTTAGGGAGGTAGCAGTACTCCCATGCAACATGATGGAAAACCTTGTGGGTTTTAGAGGAGGCCCATAGAAAGTCTCATAGAAAATTTTCAAGCCTACCATAGGCAGCTTTGGAGGGGCCCAATAGGATTAGTAAACATAAGTGGCAGCGAAAAATTTAGAGCAAACCTGGAACTTACTAGCCAAAGAAAGAGGATTGGTGATCTAGTAAGCAAGCTTCTGCTCAACCCTGGAGAGCACGGCTTGCCAAAGCTCCCTAGGGGAGGCCTAGAAAGTGAAGGGGATGCCCAAAAAATGAAAGATCTCTCCCTGCCCAATCCACTTCCAATTATAGGTCTAAAGCCACGCAGGAGTGGGTAACATAGATTTCCTGTAGCATAAGGTCTTGTTCCATTGGATCACAGAGCCGGAGGCAAGATAGAAAGTGTTGAGACAATCAATCGCAGTAGTGATCGATTCTTCTTCTTCCAAGAGAGTGAGAAAGGAATCATCCACAAAGTGGTCATTAACAAGCTGCTCCTGAGAGTTCGGGAGAAGAATCCCTTTGACACGCTACTGAGAAACATGGGCTAAAAGGTAGCCAAAGTCTTTAGCCACAAGCACATACAAAGAGGGGGCGAGAGGACACCCTTGTCGAATTGAGTGAAAAAGACCAAAAGTAGAAGACTGGCGAACATTAATGGTTATGCAAGCTAAAGCATCAATAAAAAGCATACGAACAGACTGAATGAAATTGGGCCCAAACCCAAAAGCTTGCAACATCGCAAGAATGAAAGGCCATTCAATGTGGTCATAGGCCTTGGAAAAGTCAATTTTAATGAACATAGCTTTCTGATTTGAGCGTCGGGCCCACTCCATGCCTTCCCAAACAATAATGATATTATCCAGAATGAACCTGGATTTAATGAAACTAGTCTGCTCTAGGCGCACAATCTGAGGCAAAAGATGGTGAATTTTCAGAGCCAGAGCTTTGGCAATGATTTTGTAGGAGACATTGAGAAGTGTGATGGGCCTCTAGTTGCAGATATCCTTCGGATCCCCAGGCTTAGGTATGAACTTTATATTGCCCTTGTTTATTGAATTTCCTAGAGAGTTGGCTTGAAAAGCTCCAAGATAGACATGATGTAAATCACTCCCATCATTGTCCCAAAGAGCTTTGTAGAATTCACAAGGGAAGCCATCAATCCCAAGAACCTTATCATCGACCATAGAAAAAATAGCTTCCTTGAGATCATCAATTATTAACAATTGATCACATAAATTTATCTAGGCTGAAGAAAGCCTATGTGGCACAACAACAAGGCAGTCCTAAAGGGCTTGTTGTTGCATAGGTTTGGAGTCCTATGCAGTGAACACCTACTCATAATGGCTCACAAAGGCCTGAAGAATATTAGGTAGCTCAGAGAGCACCCGAGTGCCATCCTTAATTTTTTTGATGCCTGGGGATGAGTGCTTGCCAAAAAAATTCTTTGGAGGCACAATTACCGATCTTAAGCCAATGTAGTCGAGCTTTGATTTGTGCTCCTTTGGCAGCATAATTATCGACCACTTGCTTATTGTGCCTTAATTCTGCCACCCTGACTTGATGTGACGGGGAAAAATGGCTAGCCTCCATAGTTGTACACAAGTCAACAGTGGTAGCCTCATAGGATCGCAGATGAAAGATGGCCAGATGGCACCCATAAATATGCAAGAATCGATTAGTACGAGTGATGGCATCATTCCACCAAGTAATCCATCCTATTTGGCCAGCTGGTTTGCACTCCAAATTCCACACTCGATGAATGTGGGCTAAAGTGGGCTTGTGGCAGAGCAGAGACATGTTTAGAAAGAATTGAGTTCTACATGTGCAAGGTTGACAAGACGTCCATTCAATACGAAAATAAATTGGGAAGTGATTAGATAGATTCACATCCACTAACGGCTTCACTGGCAAGACAAATTTGTCAAAAGAAAAAAAGATTGAGCCAAGATCATGGAACGATCAAGGCATTTAAAAGATCTATCAAAACCGGCCCTGTAATTACACCAAGTGTGCCAGAGGGAATGAGAATGGCGGTAGCCAACATTGGGATCAAAAAGCCCCAATTTATTACACATATAAAACCATGCCTCCCTTTCACCAGCGGAAGGGCAAGGTGCCATCCTTGTCATATGCCATCTCGACCATATTGAAATCCCCGTAGAGCAACCAGGTGGCAACTAGTAAAGAATCAACAATCCAGCACCAAAGAAAAGAGCATTCCACAACATCATTAGAGGCATAGACATTAATAATCCTGAAGGAATGATTATCAATGTTGAGGAGAACCCAGACTACCCGCTAGGAAGGATCAGTCCTATGATCCACAATGCAAGAATGCAATCATAGGGACAAAAGAGTGGTGACTCCACCACACCCGACTTCATACAAAGTGAAAAATATAGTACTAGCTGGCCAAATAGAATGACAAGCTGAGGAAAGCAAAAATCTTAAAATTTTAACTTCTTGGAGACAAAGCACTTCAATCTCTAAGTATTTCTATAAGGTATCTCTAACAAAATACTTTCTGGAGAGGTCAGTTAGACCTCGAACATTCCATGAAATAAAATTCATGGATGAAACTCTTCCATACTTTCAAAATTTAGTTCCTCCTCAACCAGGGAAGAGAAAAAATTCTTCAAAAAATCCTATGGAACTAAACCAATCTGAATAGGGGGTGAAAACCTCCGCTTTTCTGGCACATATTCTCCTTCTTTCGGCAGTGGAGACGGACTGCAAGATCGTCGTTGAGCCCCCGTTGTGGGAAGAATAATTGGTTGAGTGCACATGATAGCCATAGGCTAAGGCATTTCCTTTGACTTAGGTTGCACCACAACAACAGTAGCTCCAGAAGGAGCGGTTGTCCCCTTCTCTAAAGGGTTTGAAACAAGTTTGGATGGTTTAGGGGCCTTGGGAGCCAACCCAGAACTAGTTGGCTTATTTTTTCTGGTTTGTAACCGCAGTCCACTTTGTTTCAGCCTTAGCAGAAGGCTCCATTTGGTGAGTCTTTTCAACACCTCATGATGGGGATGGTGTATGAGGCACTACCAAAGGGTAGTCCTTAATCTTGTGGTCAGTTGACTGGCACTAATAACATGTGTTGGGTAGATTGAAATACGTGACTTTCTAGGTGTGCCTAATAGCTCCTCTTTGAATGTCCATAAATTATTTCAAATCCTTAGATAGGTCCACTTTCATAGAAACCCACTTCTGAGGCTGGTCTTGGAAAAAACTATCAGGTTCAATACAAACAACCCTCCCTAGAGAGGAAGCAATATGGTTTAGGAAGGGCACACATGGAAGTGGTAGACCGAGAAACTGAATCCAAACCAAAACTTGCATTTTGGTGTCATCTGAGACAACCAAATCCTGGGTCCATGCTTGGAAAACCAACAAGGATGATCTAACATACCAGGGCCCATGGCCTAAAATATCCTAGACATGATTAACTTCTGCAAAGTGGAATAGAAAGAAGCCTTTCATCAAGTTTTGGACCATATCAAGGCGGACCCCATGAGAGAACCAAGCCTTGCTGACCCATTCTTTTAGCACACTTTCAGGGGGGGTCCTCCCAACAAAATAACCCACAAGGGTGTGTTGTTCAAGCCATTGGCAAGCATAATCAAAATCTGGTAAAGGAAAAATCACATCAGTAGGGGCATCAAAATGCTTACCTTGTGAAAGATTTTCGAAACAAAATTTCCAAGGACATTTTTTCAGAGGAGGAGCCATTGAACTACGTCAACGAAATGTTAAGACCAGCATGAATTGCTGGGTTAGAACTGGTTGAAGGCATATTAAACCTCTAAAACCGCAATAAATGTGGTCATACTCAATGAGGAAGGAATTTTCCTATGCAATATGACGCAAGAAAGGCCAAGGATTTCATCTTAAGTTGTTTAGATTAATATAGATCATTTTAAGTTGTTTAGATTAATATAGATATGTTAGTCTAAGCATCTTAAGTTCATTTCATTTCATCCATTATCATTTGCTTTATCATTTTCATTATCATCTTAAGTTGTTCATATTAATATAGATTTGTTAGTCTAAGAATCTTAAGTTCATTTCATTTCATTGCATTATCATTTTCATTATCATCTTAAGTTGTTCAGATTAATATAGATTTGTTAGTCTAAGCATCTTAAGTTCATTTCATTTCATTGCATTATCATTTTCATTATCATCTTAAGTTGTTCAGATTAATATTGATCTATTAGTCTAAGCATCTTAAGTTCATTTCATTTCATTATCATTTCATTGCATTATCATTTTCATTATCATCTTAAGTTGTTTAGATTAATATTGATTTGTTATTCTAAGCATCTTAAGTCCATTTTCATTACCATTTTCTATTGTTTAGAGTTATTATTCTAAACATATTCATTCATTTAATTAGATACATTACATCACATTCAATACATCTATCCATGTCATGATCACATATGCATACATCATATATTTTCATCCATTACATTTCATTGCATTCCCATGGTATCAATCCATTCATAATTAACCATCACCATGAAATTATCCATACATAATCAATCCTCATATCATATTTTACATGCATACATCACAAATCATAATAACATCACCACCTGCATCATAACCATTAGTAACATGTCCATAACATACATCACATCTTGCATCAAACAAATGCTAGACATATTGCATATAATCCATATCATCCACATAGCTATAAAAGTAAACTATCATAATCAAATACATACATCATAATCATGAACATAATAAATATCCATCACATCATATAGGAATCGTCCATATAGCATCAAATTCCATCACATAATATATATATCAAAATAAAGTGTCCATCACATAGTCCATCAAAATCCATAATAAAATATCCATGAAAACCCATAATAATAGTCCATCATAGAGTCCATCAATGTCTATCAAATACATCAAATAAGGTACAAGTGCAGGTGACTAATCCAATATAGATGACTACATCTGACACATCATGGTGTCTTGAATCAATAAACAATAAAGAATGAATGAATAAATGAATGAATGAATCTGTCCAATTTGTACAAAAGAATCTATAGTCTCTGCCTTGTAACCCATCCACTTTGCATCTATCAAAATCTAAATCATGTATCCCCTCTCTCCATCTATCCACTACTACCTACGTCTGACCTCTTTGAGGAGTCTGCACCTGATCCTCGGCCATGCAGAGGGGTCTCTCTATATTGATTATACCCTCTAGTATGCATCTAATCTAATCAAGAGGCTGTTAGAGCCTATGCCACTGCTCTAACCTATGGTGGCACCCTCTACACAGGATCTGGGACAGCCTCATAGTAGGAAAGAATATAATATGATGCATCTATCCTAGCATCAACCTCTTCTATTACATATGCTCTGCCCATATCTCTCTTTATGTGGTACCTATCCCTTTGTTGAGTGATGCTCCATCTCTCATGTTCCCAGGCATCCTGAGCCAACCTCATCTACTCAACCTATCCCTCCAACTGTGCTATCCTTCACATAACCTCATATCTCTCACTTTGCAGGCTCTATACTTGGCCCTTTGCTATCTCATCCCTCTCCAACAATCCTCTAGCCTCCCCAAGAGCTACCTCCATGCACTCCACTCTCTCCCGCACCTCATCTCTCTCTGTGTCTCCTTCATCCCCCATCTTAGCTCCCCTAATAATCGCTATAAATCATCCCTCTCCATCTCCACCTCTTGTAACCTCCTCCCTACCAAATCTACTAACTACCTGAAGGCTCTCTCTCCATCTCCCTATGTGCTTTGGAGCTGTTACATCTCGGCCTTCAAATGGCCCACCTTTGTGTGTAACATGTCCCTATCCACCTCTGACTCCCTCAACCTATTCTCTGCTATCCCTAGTCGGGCCAAGGCTCCTATCAACAACACTGCAGGGTCCTCTGGTGGTGGAGGTACATATGGCACCATTTCCAATGGGTGTATCACAGGTGCATCCACCTCCATCTCTACCTCTCCCCCTCTCCTATGTTTGTCACCCCTCCTCCTTCTTTGTGTCCTAGACAACTCCCTCTCATCATCCAATCCAAGCCCCAAGGCCCCCATGATTGGCTTTATGGTTGTGATCCTCCTTGGCCTATGTTGGGCCCACCATGTTGCATATCATACAGTAGGGCCTACATTTTCCGCTCCTCCCCTCCATGGAAACTGAGTCATTAGGGTGACATCCCACATTTGGCAGGAAAACTTAGCTGTGGTCTACTCCCCCCATATGGATCTTGACTCTCGGCTAACTCGTCTAACCCTTTGCAGCCCTGTTGGGATGTCTTGCTCTACCCTGTACTGCTAGGTAACCATATTAGGCCTATGTAGCTCTATAATAAATGATTCTCGACCAATCAAGTAGAACTGTGAGAACAGGTAACCCCTCTATCTCTTGTTATCCTCTAGCAACCCTGCAAATATCTATCCCAAGTAGGGCCTCCAGGTGATATCCCCATCCACTAGCCCATCCAGTCTTCGTCGCCACTCCTCCAAGCTCCCTACCTCCTGATAATGCAATCTCCACCCATACTCTATCCCCCACCAATACACTATTGGAAGTGTCTCATCCCTGACCTCGACAATCAGAACATCTAGTCATACCACCCTGATATGCTCCCAGGACCATACCTGGAGTAATGTCACATGTGTAATACTCAATGCACGTCTATAACAGACTACACACATGTCTTGATATAGCTAGTCCAATACACACAACCCCCATGCAAACTCTCCCTCTCGTCTCTCCACTATGTTCTTAACAACCTCAATCATCTTGATAATCAACCACTCTTGTCTGACAAGAGAATCCCCTTGATGAGTCTGTAGAGGTATAGAGGTAGTGCTGCCATCTTAATCCCCAAGCATGAATCAATGTATAACTCCTAGCCTCAGATGGGAAGGTCCATTGGCCCAAACACCAATTGCACACTCATGTGCACCAATTGCCAGAGTGTTGCACTAATCAAGTGTCATTAGATTGGAAATCTAAGGATCCTCCACACATTCTCCAAATTGATAGTTATCTCCCTTGTCAGGAGATGGAATGTGGATGTCTCGAAGATCCATCGCTCCATTAGTGTTGTCAATAGCCCTCTGTGTTCCCAGATGTTGGGATACCCCAACATATATAGTAATCCCACCTGAGCTAGTGTTGTGTGGTCCTTGTCATTCATCGCTCTCAAAGTCACCTCCAACACAGCCACGTGCCTCTCCCACATCCTAAGAGTCTCAAATCTCTACATCCATGCCAACATTGTATTAGGATTTCTAATATTTAATTTCTCTTTTCTTTATTTTTCATCCCTATCCCAGTTTTGCGAGTTTGCCACTGTGTCTTTTTCTTCCTGAACAAAAAATACGTATTCGCCCTTTCCCCAAGGGATAGATTCACATCTTCCTATTCCCCTTTTAGGAAGATTCACATTTTCATGTTTCCCATTTCAGCCAATTTGTATTCACCCTTTTCTAGTTTTGGCGATTTCGTAATCACCTATCCCAGTTTCCTCCCACCCCTATGTTGTGCAGGTTTTCCCTTGTCGGAGAGAGGTTATTTTTCAATCACCCCTCTCCCTTGTGCATCCACCCCTATGGTATGCGTGTCCACCTCTTTCCTTGCCAATTCATTACACATGCTAATGTACTTGACCAGAAGGGTGAATCTGCCCTTCCATGGCGAATTTTCCCGACCTAGCTACCTCATCTAGAAATTAAAAAAAGTGTACATAAATTGAAATCAAATCACAAAGTGGGGATCTAAAGCCTACCTGGTAGGGTATCGTGCACTCATAGTAGAAGGCCTGCATCTCCTCACCTCAGTGGATCATCTTGTCATCACCGATCGCCTTGTCATAACTCATCTTGTCAGCCATCCTCATCACTCTCTCTCTCTCTCTCTTTAATCTAATCACACAATGATGTGTGCAAATGAGAATTAAGTGAATGGTGAATTTTCAAATTTACTATTTATAATTTTCATTTTTTTCCCCTATTTAGTGTGTTTCCAAAACATGTAGCCTTGACACTTTTTCACTCATTTGGGCCTTTTCCCTTAGATTTTGGCCTTGTTTTGCCTTGATCTGACCTTCAACGCTTGCAAATCAACAACAATCTAACGCTGTTTTACAAAGGTGTTGTGAAGTCTTGTAACACATCTTCCCACTTTTCTAAGACCCTTTCAACATAATTCAACTAAACAACCCATTTTTACCCCTTTTCAAGCCTTGTGCCAAAGTTTTGTACAATATTGTAATGTATTTTCACACTTTCCTAGGCTTGTCATCAACAAATTAACCCTTTCTTATGTTAAATTGGTCTCTTAATGTACTTTTAGGCCCAAATTAAGTGTGTTTCAGGAGGCAAGCCTAATGATAATCATTTAACGCCACTTAATTCCTGACCACCACTTTAAATTGCCCAAGTGGACTAGGTCGCCACCTTGGGCGACCTAGTCCCTTTTGGCATAAAATTCAAAATTAAAACAAAAACCTAATAGGAATTTACCCCAAAAGCCCTAAGGTCGGCCTATCATGTGTCATTTTCGAGAAATTAGGGCATATCTTGTATAAATAAGGGTTTTCACCTTCATTTCACCCCCCCCAAGATCATTTCTCATCTTCCCAAGCACTCTTGTACTCAAGCTTCTCAAGAAAGCATTCAAGCACAAGGCACTTCAAGCAACCTCCATTGGAGTTGGTTCTTGCATTTTGTAAACTTCAACAAGAAATTATTTGGTGAGTGTTTGTAATTTCTTTATCATTCAATCATCTCTTCCTTTCATTTCATCTCATTTGGGTTTGACTAAGCCAAACCCCTATCCTCTAACCCTAAATTTTTCCTTGTCTTTGCATGTGTTTTGCAGGTTGTATGTAGATTTGGTAAGGAATAAAGTGTTGAAAAGGGTACCATCATTCGATTCAAGTCAACTCAAATCGTCAAACCCTAGGTGGAGTGAAAGGACAACTTGCAGGTCATTTTCTGAAGATTCAGAAATGAGTATCTGTCAAAAAGGGAAGTGCAAGTGGTGGCCCACAAATTTAGACTTCGAGACTCCCAAAAGTACTAGGAGGACTAGTTCACCATCATTGGCGATCTTGTCCCTATACCAGGCCTGAAAAAGGGTTTTGACATTTCTAGATACCCTTTTAGTAGAAACCCACTCCGACAAATTTTCCTGGCAGAAGGACTAGGTCACCCATTCTGGCGTAAGTGTCCCTGTGTAGATTTCCAATAGATTTGAGAACATTCCAAGAATCCTCTTCTATAAGTTTCAATTCTCGGGTGCACAATCTCTATATTTTCTAGTTTCCTTTTAGATTTCATACATTCAGGTCATTTAGTTTATCTTGCATATAGTTCACATTTTCTTTTGTTTACATTCTATAGCTAGTTTAGTTTCATTTCATTTCAGCATTTAGCCACACTTTATCACACACAACACAACCCTACTTATCCCATACCCTTCGAATGCAATCACCAAAATCATATCATTAAGCGGAAAGAGAGTCATTTCTCAATCAAGAGCTCCTAGGTGAAAAAACCTAGGGGCTTAATTGGGGGAATCCTCTTTCCCTAATTGACCATATCTTTTTGGTGGTTCATTTTGGTGAACTTGACTGTAGACCACTTGTTAATATTCTAATTTTTTGCATTTCATCTTAGGATTAAGCTTGCATTGCATTAAGATTTGTCATTGTTTGCATCCTAGGGTTTGTAAAAAAGTGCATTAGTGAAAAAATTCATGATAGATTGCACTTTGCATTGCATTTTAATTGAAAAAGTATAAAAATATATGCACTTTAATTTGACACCTACATCAAAAAAGCATAGCATTGATACAAACTGGTCAAAACTTCTGAAAATTGTCGAAAATATCACTATTGGGACTAGTTTGCCACATTGGGTGACCTAATCCTCTTGTACTATTCACTCTATAATTTCTGGCATTTTCAAAGCAAGTTCTGCACTTTTATTTTATTGTTTTTCATTTCTATTTTATTTTCTAAAAATTTGGTTACAAAAATTTTAGTCTCCTTTGTTTACATTGCATTTGCATCCACCCCTTCTTTAGAAAAATTTACATGAGCATTTGGTGTTCTCTTGCTAATACCGTAGTGAGACGAAGCTCTAGACTCATGGCATCTCATGACAAAACTATTGTTGTAGATCTTGGGATCTCCTGGGCTTCTACTCCTAGTATCGGCAATAGTGCACTAGGCCTAGAAACCACCCTTAGCAACTCTCTGCACCTAGGAACTACTCATGATGACAAAAAAATTGATGACCTCCCACATGAAAATATATTTCATATTCATGCACACCTCGGCCAACCTCCAACATGAAATCAGCCTTGAGAACATATCCACTACTGCCATCCCCACCATCGAAAACATTCACCGTATGCTTGAGAGTGATGATGGCCTAGGTGTTGTGAAGAAAATAGTTAAAATATACCAAAAATATGCCTCTTACACACCTAGGGTTTCCCAATCAGCCACCCCTATTGTTATCCAAGGAGGACCTTCTACTTCTTATCCTTCAACAATAGCTTCCATTCCCACTTACACCTCTCCTAGTGTGACAACAACCGTGCAACAAATTATTAATGTGATACCTTCCCTTGGTATTCCTTCTAGTATTCCTACTTCCTTTGTGGCATCACATCCCTTAACATCTTCCACCATACCTCCTATTAGCATCCCATTCACTTCCCCTTCCACTACATTCACCCCATCACCACTTTCCCTTCCATCTCATAACACTTATACCGACCCTCTTATCACACAACTTTTTCACACTGTTACATCCATGCAACAACAAATTTCCACTATTAATCAAAACCAACATGGTTCACTCACCCACTATGTTCATAGCAATCCCTTATCATTAGAGATTCTACACACCCCATTGCCATAGGGAATAGAAATATTGAGATTTGAGAAGTCCGTAGGGAACGGCGATCATTCTAATTATGTTAATGCTTATACTACCTTATGTAGTGATTTTTCTCTCAATGACAAATTGTTAGCCAAGTTGTTTACTAGGACCCTCAAAGATGCTTCCTTAGATATGTTTTCATCCTTCCCGAACAATTCCATTAGTTCCCTCAATGAAATGGTGGATGCCTTTATCAACCATTTACAAGTCCACATGACCCCTACGAAGACCTTGGCCGATCTAATGAGATGTAAGCAAGACACTAATGAGAAGATAACAGATTGTATCTCTCGTTATCAAGCACTTTATTCCTTAATTGATGTCAAGATACCTGATACACATTCGCAAAAGATGTTTACTGAAAACTTGATAACACCCCTTCAAGACAAGCTCACCCTAATTAAGTTCCCTTCCTTCATGAACTTATGCCAAGCACTTTGCGATTATCACAACTCCACTAGTAGTCGTGATACGAGATCCACTTCTAGCCAATTTGAGAAGTCTAATGCTACTAACCCAACTAATTCCCAACCATTTCAAAAACCAACTAAATGGTTTTTACAATTTAACCCTCCTTCCCAACTCCCTCCTACTAATAATCAAATAGTGGCAGTTGATACCATGGCGCCTTTCAATTATGGAGACACTAAGTGAACCTTCACGCCTCTACCTGATACCCTCCATAATACCATGACTCGATTACTCCAACAACAAATGATATCCTTACCTCTTGTCCATGCACCCGATCCTATAATTCCACTACTTATTGTTATTTTCATCGACAGAACGGACATGACACTAAACAATGTAAGTGTCTCAAACACTTCATGCAAGACTTCATTGATTTGGGTTGAATATCTATTGTTAGTGTTAACGATAAAGGAAATAAGTTTGTGGCACCCCCAACCAAAATTTGCAAATTTTCACCAACCCTATGCCTAAACATAATGTTTCATTTGTCAAATCTGGCGAAACTTCACAAACTAATGTTATGAATTTCGACACACAACATGCACATTTTGATCCTCTTTCGAATGTCACCCATGTCAAACCTATGGAGGAGATGGTGGGTGTGATAGACATCATCCATCGTAAGGGCCAAACCAAAACATCTTTTGATGTTACTTTTACACCCCAAGATTTACTCAAAAACTTCTCGATGGTCCTCTCTACATAGCTAACAAAATCTATGATAAGCCCACCAATGGGATACTCATAGATCCTGCCTATGGTGAGAATGTGATCACAAAAGAGTTTTTGGTATTACATGATATTGTTCAAGATGTTTATAATAGACTGAATGCATTGATCAAAACACATAACAGTTTCACATTCCCTACGATTAGATTGATCGCCCTCCCATTACAGATAGGACCTAAGACATTGGATGTGGCATTCTCTATCATTCCACAATCAGACCAATTTCATTTATGACTAGGCCACCCATGGCTTCGTTCAATGAAAGTGGTCCCATCTATTATTCACAAATGTTTGAAGTTTCCCATTGATAATGAAACATTCACTATCCACCATAGTGGCTTCAATCCTCTATCATCTAAAGGAAACTTCTCTTTAGAAGAGTTTTGGCCTGAGCCCATGGAACCCATCACCCTTAGATGAGATTTCTTCTTCATTGCATATCAGAAGTTTAAAGCAAAGAAAATCTCTGAATTGTCTCTTTGCAACATGCCTCCTACTTTTGAAATACCCATTCTTGATGAAGCTATGTTGCAACCCAAATCTGACATGCCTAATCAACCAACACCTGAAACCTCCTCCACATCATCCAAGAATACTAGGGGTCATGACAACAATTCCATCCTACCTCCTCACATCAAACAAGTGTATAAAGCTAAGGAGAGAGTGGATGACCCACCTATGGTTCTTCATGTTCCTCCCCCTAGGAACGACAACCAACCTATGGTGGACCAGCCCACTCCTCAAATTCCACTTGACAAAAGAACAAAAAGGAATAAAGAAGCTAGAGAATGTAGGCGTCGTTGTTGTGCTCTTTCTCGCCAATCACGTGATGAAGAAAATATCAAAAATCATAATCCACCCTCACTTGAAATAGTTCCTGATGACCCCCCTCCTCTACCACCACAACCTAATCCTATACCTCCGTAACCACCAATCTTGCATGCTCCACTAATATTGTCATTAGACTTACCATTTCCATTACCATTGTATTGTTTGATGTTCCCCCTCTTTGTGACATTCTTCTATGTGTATCTCCATTCTTCTCTATGTCGTGTATTCTTTTCATTTTTTTCTTTCCTTCTTGCCTTTCATTTGGGGATGATGCAAGGCATTGATACCACAATGTCTCCTTCATGTTGACCCAAATGGACTTACTTCTCTTTTGTTCTTTTTTCCTTCCATTTGGGGATGATGCAACACATTGAGACCGCAATGTCTCCTTCATGTTGACCCAACTAGACCTCTTTTCCTTTTTCTTGTTCTTTTTTCCTTTCATTTGAGGATGATGCAAGGCATTGAGACTGCGATGTCTCCTTCATATTGACTCAAAAAGGCTCTTTTTATTTTTATTTTCCTTTTTGTTTTTTTTGTCGTTTTGGGGATGATTCAAAGTGTTGATACATCCTATGTCTCTTCCATGTTGACCCAAAACAACTCTTTCTTTTCATTTTCTTTCACTCTCTTTGTGTCCTTCTTCCAGTTCTATGTATTTGGGGAGATGATGACAGTTTTGATCTCTCTAAACAAACATTACAACAATGAACATACTAACCCCAAATCCCTAGATCCCTTATGTGTTTGTGGTTTTCAATTTTGGGGGCAACCCTCTTTCCCTTTTCCTATTCTTTCTCTTCACATGACATAGCCTTTTTAGGACACCTATCACTTGACATAGGGCTTTCCAAGTAGGCTCTCATGCCATTTTCTTTCTTTTTGCATTATGCCTTTCTCTACTTTAAAGCTATTTCTCACAAATTGGTGTGTAGAAATTCCTTTAAATTGGGGGCATACATTGGAATTATTTATTTTTCATTTACATTTTTTTTTCTTTGTCCTTGGTTCCTAGTGTAGTCTTATCACTTCATATGATGTGTTTCTCACTTTGTGGATGACATTGGGTGTAATGTCCTTGGAATTCTTTATTTTTCATTTACACTTGTTTTTCTTTGTCCTTGGTTCCTATTGCAATCTTATCACTTCATATGATGTGTTTCTCACTATGTGGATGACATTGGGTGCAAATTCATTCATAAGTGTGACTTATCTTAGCATATTACATTCCTCTTAGCGGCCTGATGCGACGCACTACATCCATTAAGTTGTGAATTTTCTATTCTTTGATTGGTCCTCTCTTGGATACATTAGATACAATGTTCCCTAAGTCAAAGA
This sequence comes from Sequoiadendron giganteum, assembly GCA_007115665.2. Classification (NCBI taxonomy): domain Eukaryota; kingdom Viridiplantae; phylum Streptophyta; class Pinopsida; order Cupressales; family Cupressaceae; genus Sequoiadendron; species Sequoiadendron giganteum. Next base: position 139,250,497 of record VCHN02000014.1, on the reverse strand, counting down.
ACTCACTTGAACTAAATAAGACTCCTTCGAACATCCCTTTTGCATTTTTGCATTGTGCATACATGGCCACCTTGCATAACACAACTTGCATGACTATGATGCCATATTTCACTTGTTCATGAGTTCTAAGCATCTAAGGCTTTTCTTGTCTCATGAATCACAACCTTGTCTTTTGTGGTCCCTTATCCAAGTTATCAAGAGGTACAACTTTGGTATGGTTAAGTGGGAAGCCAAAATAGTGGCATGAATTTCCCATAGCCACCTTTGTGTGTGTGAGTGCACACCAACCATGTGTGTGTATCTCACCCTTTTGGGACTTCTCACCTGGCAGATAACCGAAAGTCTCATCGCCCCAGAGTGAGTACTCTCTCCTTTCAAAAAAACAACCTAGATCTGATCCATAACTAGCTGGACAAACGATCGAAGCTTGATCTGACTTTTCCTCTCTCGAATCTTTCACATCACTCCTTGTGTAATATTTTATGCTTATGATTGGTTTTCTATGGGATCTTGATCCTGGGGGCTTGATCATCCCTCTTGATTATAGTCATCCCACCTTACTACCATGAATACATCAGATCCCTCTCGACATGTATGATTCAACTACTTTAGTGTGAGTTTGAAGCAAGTTCATCCTCTCACTAAAGTGGGGGCTAAATGTGTCACCAAAAATTGTAGCTTTGAAACCTTTTCACTCATTTGTGCCTTTTCCCTTGGATTTTGGCCTTGTTTTGCCTTGATCTGACCTTGAATTCTTGCAAATCAACAACAATCTAATAGTGTTGTAACACATCTTCCCACTTTTCTAAGACCCTTTCAACACAATTCACCTAAACAATCCATTTTTACCCATTTTCAAGCCTTGTGCCAAAGTGTTGTAAAGTATTGTAATGTATTTTCACACTTTCTTAGGCTTGTCATAAAAAAATTAACCCTTTTTTATGTTAAATTGGTCCCTTAATGTACTTTTAGGCCTGACTTAAGTGTGTTTCGGGAGACAAGCTTGATAATCATCATTTAACACCACTTAATTCCTGACCACCACTTGGATTTTCCCAAGTGGACTAGGTCACAACCTTGGGTGACCTAGTCCCTTTGGCATAAAATTAAAAATTAAAAAAAAATCTAACAAGAATTTTCCCCCAAAACCCTAAGGTCGGCCTGTCATGTGTCATTTTTGGGAAATTAGGGCATATCTTGTATAAATAAGGGGTTTCACCTTCATTTCACCCCATAAGATCATTTTTCATCTTCACAAGAACTCTTGCACTCAAGATTCTCAAGAAAGCATTCAAGCACAAGGCACTTCAAGCAACCTCCATTGGAGCTAGTTCTTGAATCTTGCAAAATTTAACAACAAAGGATTTGGTGAGTGTTTGTACTTGCTTTATCATTCAATCATCTCTTCCTTTCATTTCATCTCATTTGGGTTTGACTAAGGCAAAACCCTATCCTCTAACCCTAAATTTTTCCTTGTCTTTGCATGTGTTTTGTAGGTTGTATGAAGATTTGGAAAGTAATAAAGTGTTGAAAAGGGTACCATCATTCTATTCAAGTCAACTCAAGTCATCAAACCCTAGGTGGACCAAAATGACAACTTGCAGATCATTTTTTGAAGATTCAAACACAGGTATTTGTCAGAAAGGGAAGTGCAAGTGGTGGCCCACAAATTCAAACTTCGAGACTCCTGAAAGTATGAGGACTAGGTAACCATCATTGGTGACCTTGTCCCTATATCAGGCCTAAAAAAGGGTTTTGACATTTCTGGATACCCTTTTAGCAGAAACCCACTTCGGTAGATTTTCCCGGTAGAAGGACTAGGTCGCCCATTCTAGCGTAAGTGTCCTTGTGCAGATTTCCAAAAGATTTAAGAACATTCTAGGACTCCTCTTCTGTAATTTTCAATTCCTAGGTGCACAATCTCTTTATTTTCCAGTTTCCTTTCAGATTTCATAGATATAGGTCATTTAATTTATCTTGCATATAGTTCACATTTGATTTTGTTTACATTCTATAAATAGTTTAGTTTCAATTCATTTCAGCATTTAGCCACACTTTATCACACACAACACAACCCTACTCAGCCCATACCCTTTGAATGCAATCACCAAAAAGCATATCATTAGGCGGAAAGAGATTCATTTATCAATCAAGAGCTCCTAGGTGAAAAACCCTAGGGGCCTAATTGGGGGAATCCTTTTTCCCTAATTGACCATGTCTTTTTGATGGTTCATTTAGCCTTTTAATTTTTGGGTAATTTTTACCCTTTACATAACCCCTTTATTAATTCATTTTCCCCTTTTCTTCTGAGGGCTGCCATTTGCACCCCGTGTGTCCATTTTCTTCCATTCCAAAGCCATTCTTCATGGTTTTTCATGCTCTATCATGTGGTTCCCTCTATTTATTCATATTGAGAAGTCACCTAGGGCCCCTTTTCTTCCCCATACGCCCTCTTGAGGGGGCATACCCTACATTATTTCTCCATTTTTTCCTTCCTACACATTCCCCTGCGATATTGAGGCATCATCTAACATTCTTTTCTTCTATCGATTTGTATGTGTTTTATTTTTCTTTGAAACACTGTTATTCTAACAATATTTTGAGGAGGGACAAAATGTAGACACCTGGATTTGACCACTTCCATATGGTCAAATTCACCCTCACATTCCTCTATCTCACATCCTTAAGTCATAGCAATTGAATAACTTATTATTTGATTAATTTTTCACTTTATCTCAATGTCCCCTAAGGTATTTAATTAATCAATCAAATACCTTACCTTGTTCATCTCTAAATTAAATAGATAGACCATTTTATTTAATTTAGTTGTTATCCCATGTGAATTAAATCAATTTTTAATTCACCTTTTTCTCTCTCCTCACGTCGCATCCTCCATAATCCTCTTTAATATAGATTAACCTAATTAATATTTGATTAGGATGTGCACACCCCTAATCATCATTAGGGTCACATCCTCCATAACCTCCCACTTGCCTCTAATCCTTCATTAGCCTACCTAATCCCACATTTGCACAACCTTAATCACGTACTTAAGCTAACCTAATCCCCATGCCATTTATGACATGTGACCTTAGTCAACTTACATTAAATGTTTTCTCCTTTTGGAGAAGGCATCCTCTTCCCTATGTGAATTTAAAATTCACATTTATTCATCCTATGCATTTTTAGGAATTTTTAATTCCTTCTCCTATCCCCATGAGGATTTTAGAGGAATTTTTAATTCCCCACATGTCCTCTCAAGGTACATTTGGACAAAGACCTCCTTTATGAGGATATTTTGTCCATTCCCGAGGTACATCATGGTACCTCCACCCCATCTCTCCTTGGCCAATTCATCTGCCACATGTCAATTTGTGAGGGCTTGTGAGTTCTCAACTCACCCTAGCCCTTGATTCTCTCCACCATGGATGGATCTTGGCCATTCATTCGTTTAGAGGCACTACCCCTAAAAGTGATAGAATTTCCCTAATTTTGATAACTCTCAAACACACTCAATAACACTAAGCATTCAAGAATTCAAGCCCACACTTAGCCATTTTTCATACCTCCATTGTTGAAGCCATTAGAGCCTCCATATTTTATCCCATCTAATACCCACATCAACCATTGCAATCCTCATCCCACTAGCTTAATTTTTCACTAGGTTACATTCTATTTGGTCAATGAAGGATCACACAATCAAGCATCAACAAGGGCTGGAAAAACTCATCAATTTGAACAAGGTAAAGGGCTCCATTTCTTTATTCTTTGTTTGGATTCAACTAGGCCTAATATTGAGTGTTTGTTGGTGTTTTTCATTTTTTCATTTCATTTTTTTTGCATCTTAAAGTAGGAAAAATCACTTGCACACAATTTGAAATAAAAAAAAATTATTGATGGGGGTTGGGGTTCATAGACCCCGTACCCCCATGAATCTTCCAATATTGATAGGTTATTACCAATGGTAGGCCTATCGGCTATGCTTGATGTCGTGGCCAAGAGAAGCCCAATTGACGGGCTTAAGCCGTCAATCTGAAAAGACTTAAAATATCATCGCTAATTTTAATAAATGAAATTTTAGACAATATTTGAAATTCAACAAAATGCTATGTTTTGAAAAAATTAAATAGAATATCATGAACATTTCAAATCCACTAGGAATTTCAAAATTTATAAATTTAAGCCTTTTTAAATTTCGTTTTCGTTCCACTGCTCAACCTAAAGCAGTGCCACTAGTGGTGCACCACCTGAGTGCTGTTGGTGCACCACCATCGCTAGTGGGTCCACCGGCCTGCCACCCGAGGGCCACCCCTACACAACCTTATAGTAAGATTGGAGGAGTTTTTTTCAAGCTAGCATATATTTTTCCTAGGATGTTGGATTTTTGACTTCTTATACTCATTGGAAAGGTGGTTTTGAGCACTACATAGTGGTATAGGTTTGGTTTCCTAATTTTTTTGTTTTGATCAATTTTTGGAGCCTAGAAGCTAGATGATCTTTGTTTCATGATTTTGAGTATAACTTTTGCATAAAAAATCAAATTTTTGATTTCAAATAGGTTTTGGAGAGCATGTACAATGTAATAAACTATAGAATAGATTATTTATCAATTTGTGGTGCAAGGAATGTATGGTACTTGTTTGATCACTTATAGGAGCCTAAGATTAAGTGTATGATTGTGTGAGCATCGAGACAAGTCAAGAGGAAAAACCTTGAAGGAGTACATGTTTTTAGATGATATTTATAATGGTATAGCTGATTATAAATTTGGTGCTTCCTAGTATAATTTTATAGGTGTTTTTCAAAGTTGGACTTTGATGGTGGTAGGTACACAAGTTGTCTTCATCTTAAGGACATAGTTTGAAACGAGTGGAGACTTGGAGTCTCTTATGGGTGATATTTAAGTTCAAGTACAATGTTGGATATGGTTATGGTGTCATGGATATGTAGGTACATTTGAGCATTGGCATGGCATGATCATGTATGCAGTTGTTTGGTGGTGTTATGGTTTGGTGTTAGGAGGTTGTTCTTATCTCCTTTGATTCTTATTTGGTTCCTTGACTATGTTTACTGATTTGTGGACATGTTTGGTGGTGGCACTCTCAAATTTTACAAATTTGAAGTGCCCATATTGGAAATTTTTCCTCTGCACATTTAGAGGCACCCCTGAAAAAATATGCCTGAGTGACCTACTTTGGAGGGTCATAATTTGAAGCCTATTGGTTTTAAAGTCAAACCCCTTGGGGGATCCACTCACATGACATATTTTAATGTGTGTGTAAATTTTAAGATTCCCATAATGATTTTTTTCAGGGTTTTGAAAAGCGAAGCTGGAGGGTTTTGGCACTTTTCTACTATTTGCAAACTTTCAGTTTTGTAAAGTGGTCTCCTGTTCAGGTTAATATTTCACAAATGGTTGATTTTCAAGCCAAAAGGATTGTTTCTCTTCATTCTCCATTCCAAAATGAACTCCCATGTCAAGTTTCAGAGCTTCATGAGTTGATTTGCTATTTTGAACAGATCAAAACCAAACGTAATTTATTCAATTTTGCACCTGCATTTTTTGAAACCTCTCAAGGAGGTCAACTTTGACCCTGAATATCTTGTGAAGAATGGTGATTCAAGATAATTCCTCTTGCACACGTGCTCACTCTACCAAAATTAGCTTATGTTTCTAGTGGCAACTCACCAGAAGTTGATTTGGTATTTTTCCAACGAGGTGACTTGGTTAGTTTTGCTCATTTTTCAAATATGCCTGAAAGCAAGTTCTAATGAAAACCTTTATTTTTTTTTCACTCTAGAAGAACTCATGAATATGATTGGCACATGGGATACATAGATACAAACTCATATTCCATTCCAAAAGGGGCAAGGAAACTTCGATTATCGTGGATATGTTCACCAATATGTGCTAGACATATGCATCACTTATACTAATCTCAGAGGTAAAAGTTTGAGATATATCTCAAAATGTAGAAGATGTAAACACACTTCAGAGAAGGCTCAAATAAGAGAGCCACTGGGCACATCACTTGTTTAATAGAATGCCTCTATAAATGTAGTCTCATTGAACACCATAGTTGTTGTTTGATGTGCACAAAGATGAAGTTGTTGAAAATGCTTTAGAAACTCTAAGAAAATGCAACTCGCAATGAAGGTATATAAAAATGGAAGAGGCACCAACATTGACAGGGTGTTTGGATTTAGAAGGAAATTCCAAGCAAATTCCACGCCACTATTGAATATACACAAAATGTATTTGTTGAATAGGCGTCAAAAACTCCAAAGAACACCATAATGTGCAGCCAATACATGAAATGTATCTGTTTAAAATATTTTCAGAAATTCTCAAGCTAAACAAAGCCAATTTGATGGTACAAATGAAATTTTAAACATAAAAATGTGAAGAGGATAGGGCAACAATGTAGATCAACGGTGGAGAAAAGAAGATGAGATGCAACAAAATCTTAGCCACTCCCCGCCAGATCACTCAAACAAGATGCAAGTTGTTTAAAAATTGCAAGACTGGTGAATTTTTGCCATGTGGTAGGTAGGCCCACGTTGAAAGGAATCATTAAGGCTAAAGTTTGGTTGTGGATATGGTTTTGCCGATAAATTAAAGAGGCAAAGCATTTAAAGAATTTAAATGTGCCAGTGAAAATTTTAATTCTTTCCCTGCGAGCTCGCGAATGCAAAGGTGAAGGCCCATTCTTTCTTGTGCGATGAGTGAGAATTCTCCATGTGGTGGTGGGCCCAGTAGAAAATAAAGGCATGGGTTTAGTATAAAGCGCCCAATGAATTTTTTTAAAGAGAGGCCCCATTTGATTTTCAGATGCCAAATATTTTAAAGCCTGAGGAATTTCTTTTAAAATGTCTTCGATATAAAAAATATTTGGAATATTGAGAGTAGATGAGGTGGGCCCATGAAATATTTAAAAGGGAAGGTATTTTAAATGTGTTGAGGAAAATGTTTTGTCTGATCAAATATTTTTGATTAAATATTTCAAGTGAAATATTTAAGATTTTGGGTATACGTGTGAAATTACACAGAAGGGATATTTTATACAGTGAATAGAATGTTAACCATGTAAAATATTTTATTCACTGGAAAGTGAATAAAATGAAATGCAACCACAACAAATAAAGGAAAAACAATAATAAAGGGCAATGTGAAATCTTTTCATGGGAAGTTTTTCACAGGCATGTAGATATTTTGCAACTGCTGATGAATGGATGTAGATTCTCCACATGGGAAAATTTTTAGTTGCTTAACAACTTGAGACAAAGGCATAATTTGAAAAAGTTTGTTGCATGAAGTGAGAAGAGAGAGGCTTTTTCTTTTTGCAAGTTAACGAAGGATGAAGCTACCAGTTGTCAATTGTGGATGCATTTTAGAGCTGCTCTTGGTTTCTTTTGTTCTCTATATCTTCTCATTCTTCTTTCATTGTAAATGGTTTCAAAAAATTTGTATGGGTTGGGTGGATAGAGAAATGTTGAGTCTGAGTCATAAATTGAGTCTGTAAGCTATAATTGTTGATTTCATGAGTAAATATCAGCCAGTTTGTCCAAGCAAATCATAAATTTTATCAAATTGTCTCCATATTTGTACATTTTAAAACATTTGAATTCAATAATACAAAGTATGTTTGAGTTTATCATCTTAGTTTCCATGGGAATGTTTTATTTGTTCATGGGTCTATTTCAAAGAAATGGTAAAATATTTCGAGTAGATTATTGTGATTTCAAGTGTGCAGGTTGGATCTATAAGGAGAATTTGATTGACAACAAGATTGGATCTATTGGTGTAATGCATTAACAGTTGAATCCATAGGTTGGAGTTCTTTTGTTGATGAATTCATTTTATGTATTTGACTCCATGGCCTAGAATTAGGCACTGATATGTTATTCAGCTTGATGCATTCTTAGAAACATTTTAAAGTCAAAATCATTTTAAATCCTTGTTGTTCGGTTGAGGTTTAATTTTGTGTTCTACCTCCTAGTTGCTTGTGAGTTTTTACTTTTCGAGAATTTAGCCAGATTTAAAGATGTCAGTGCTTTCTTTGGTATAGCTGAATTGGGAATGATCTACTATAAAAAGAAATGTCTTTGTATGATTGAATTAAGTTTCTAGGCATTGTAAAGGTTGACCCACCTTGTTCGTGTAGAGCCGAAAGTGTATGAGTTTTCAGTTTTTGACTGAATCTTGTCAGTTGGCCAAATCCACCATTTGAATCTGATCATTAGAAAGTGGCTAGTCTATAGGATTCATTGGCCTGATTGATTTGGAACACCAACATTTGGCATATCAGATATATGGTTGATTTTGTGTTTAAGTATTGATGTATATAGGATTATCTTCTTTAATATCTTAGTTTGAAGGCTACTAATGTGATGATGATTTTGCATGCTTCATTATTGTGATCACGAGTTATGAAGGTTCATGGATTAGCTACCCATTTTCTTGTAGTGGGATGACTCAATCTAAACTATCTATATCTAGAAGATTGGTTCAGTGTTGATGCAAACTTTGTTAGTTGGCCTTGTGTGTGGGAATTTGGGAACTAGTATGTTGCTTTGGGGTGAGAGAATGGATGGTTAGAGTACATGATTAATCAATTGTTTGGAATTGTAGCATGTGGTTTTATCATGATGTCATGATAGCTTTGTTACATTCATTGGTTATACACTTTCAATGGGATCTTTCGACAATGATGACTTGTCAGTGTTAGATTGGTTTGTGATGGTTTTATGGAAATTGTATGTATCTTCTTGGTTTGGAGATCTTGGTTTCACTTGTTCTCTAGAGTTGTTAGGATTGCAGTTGAGTGTGTATGGACCTAGATGATCTTCATGGAGGAGATAGTTATCTTCATGTAATTAGAGATGTGGTTTCTTGGTTTAGACTGTGATGGATATTGTTTTATGGTTTACTCTTGATGCTAGCTTAGAATTTTGGCATGATATGGGTTCACTTGAGACTAGGATTCATGCATTGTTACATGTGATATCCTAGGAGGATATGGTTATATTGTGATGTGATGATAGGTTCTTCATTTTTTGGTTGGAGATTTGAAATTGATCTTGGTGGTTCTCTTGGTATTGAGTATATCGATTATTTTCTTGATTACTTCATGATGGTGCTATGTTGCATTTGGAGTTTGGCATGTATTGATCGGCTACAGGTGCCATGGATACTTGGAGACATAGGTGGGTTTAGATTTTTGTTTTGATTAGAGACATTTGCTTGAGATGATTACTCTTTTAAGGTTTCAACAGGAAGACCGAGGAGTTTTCACTTGGATATGGATGTGAGTTCATGATGGACTGATAGAGGAGATTTTTCTTGGAGTGAGTCATGATGAATTGGCTATCTTAGAGGAGAATATCCTTTCTTCACTATTGGTCTACTTGGTTGTTTATCATTTCAGAGGTATTTGCCCATTTTTTTTCAGATGTGTAATGTTTCGTGCTTTGATTTCTCATAGGAATGAGTTGAGTCATGGTGATTGATTTTGGGAGACTCATTTGAGGATTATTTAGCATGAGTTTATATTTCTTTATCTTTCATAGATATGGATCTTGAGCTATGGATAGTTAGTTCTAGAGAATTAATTTTGAGAGATGTTTAGCATGGTTATCTCCTTGTGCATTTAAGTTTATGTTATCATTCATTGATGAGGAGATTAGGAGATAGTTATTAGGCTGATTTCCTGATTTGGGAATGGATACTTTGATTTTTACCTTCTTGGTTAGAGAGGCTTACATCAATGTTGGCATTGTTACATGATTCATATGTTGTGTTCGATATAAGAGATTGAATGTTGTTTTGGGTGTTGTTGAGGCTTTTCATTTGGGGTTGTTAGGAGACCATACTTGACACATCGTTGCACTTTTGAGGTGTTGGTGAAAGGAAATGTTATGGTTTATAGGTTTTCTCTCTTCATTATATGGTTTCTTCTTGGAGGTTCATGTTCTTATGATTTGGGAGGATGGTGACAACATATTGTGAGAGAGTATGTAACTATTTTGGTTGCATGTGTGGATCATTGTTATTGTTCTTGGTACTTCATTTTTGATTATTTATCACACCTCAATATAGTGTTGATTGGTATACTTGATATGCTTTGACATTATCCATGTAGTGGGAGTTCCTAAATATGTATGTTCTCCATTGACAAGTTTGATACATGGAGATTGTGATTGCAGTTTATGGGTTGCATATGATGTCGGCACAAGTTTACTGATGTTATTAATACCTAGGAGATATGGATGGTTGTATGTATTAGCATTTGTTGTGGATTCTATTTCTAATCATGTGGGTTTTTTACATTTGAAAATAGTTTGGTTAGAGCCTTTTTTATCAATTGGAATTGACGATTGTGTTCTTGGATTGGTCCATCTTCACCTTGGCATGTTACTTTTCTTCCACAAGTGGCACGTTGGAGGATGAGAGGAGTTCTCACTTGAGATTTTGGTCACTTTGATTTTATTGCAAGCATCTTGATGGAGCACGAGAGCATGTTGGTAATTCATGTTATTTTATGTATGGATATGATGATGCATTTCATTGATTGATCCCTTATGTAATGTATACAACAAGTGGGAGAATTTTGGGATATGGTGTTGTACACCATTGCATAAAATGTTATATTATAATGGAATTAAATAATTATTTAGTTGTGATGCACCTAGGTGGTGTGGTTAATCGCACTAGGTAATTATTTGGGGACCACTTTATGTTGTATTGTAACATTATATTATTAGTTAATGTGTGGGAGACATAGGATAATAATTTAATATTGGGGAAATATTTAAAAAGTGAAAACTTAGTAGATCCAATATTAAATAATGGATTATTGGTTTTGTGTTTAAATGTTTTTGTGGCACATGGTTTTATCTTACCACTTGGCTGTATTTGTGTGAGCTTGAATCTATAAAAGCAATCACATGTTTAGTGGTTAAGGTTGGTTGGGTGAGTGGGCTATCATTATTGAGTCTTTTTGAGGAGTGCATATGTGAAGCATGGAATGGGATGTGTGGATTCATCCTTGGACCATGAGGATAAATTGGATTGGCTTGATGCTTCAGAGGTATTCATTGTAACTTTTGTATGCTTTATTGTTGAATAATAGATGGAATATGGATGCTTTTGGAGGTTGGGTTTTTCCCTCTTGAGGGTTTTTCTAGGGTATATCTTGTGTCATCTTGTGGCTTGTTTATTTGATCTATGCATTAGGGTTACTTGTATGCATGTTTATCTCTCATGGGGTTATGTAGGAAATGGATTAAGATCATGGGTTATTATGCATTATTTCCTAATAATGGAGAGGGTGACCTCAAAGAGGATGGGATAAGAGGTAGTATACAAGTAATGTGATAATGATATTTGTAAACCTTATGACACATTTTTCACTTATCCATGATTTTCCATATTTTTTACCTATTTTCCCTAACCTATAAGTCTCCTACCCATGTTGTTTAAGATCTTCCCATGTTTCTCCCATCTCTCCATATTTTTTAAGTGGTAATTATAATTTAATTATTATTCCCACCCTATGTCTTAACCTTTCTCTTTATGTTTCCTATGTTTTTAACCCTTTTCCCCATATTTCACACCTTAGTTTTCCACTCCTAGTTTGACCCTTTCCACATGAGGTTCTATGAAAAATTGGGCATGTACCCTATTGGAAAACAGCACCTCTAGCGCTACTCCTGACATGTGACCTTGATTTTTTTACATCTTGACAAATAATTTGGAGGTAATGTAAAATAATTCCATACCAATCTATAAATAATGACAATATATTATATTTTTGTCAAAAATGTACAAATAGGCCCAACCATCACCCCATTTTAATAAAAAAACATTTTTTTAGTAAAGGTTGGCAAGGTTTTCTATTTTTAGAAAGATTAAAACTGTTACAAATAATTTTTTAAAATGGAATGCTTTAAATTAAACATACAATGATTAAAATATTCATATCACTATTAGGTAATTTACTCACCAAGGGTTCTACATGTTGGTCCCAACTTTTCCATGTTTCCAAATATAGTTTTAAACTTGTGTCAAAAACTTATATAGAAATTACCATATTTTTCTAAATAATTATATAGATTACTACTCCAAATACCCTAACACCTTTCAATACCATCGCCCATCTATTTTCACTTTATTTAGTTTATTTTTTTATCCCAAAGTGTCTCCCCTAAACTATATTTTACTTATCCCAAGGCTAGTCAACTTAAATCTAAAGTTCTTCAATCAAAAAATCATTTTCAACCCTATTTATTTAGAAAAAAATCTATAAAATAATCCCTATTCAATCACCAAGAGTCAATTTTCTCATTCTACTTGTCATCCCATTTTCAGTGTACACTCTTATTGTGACCAAGTATCAAACACCCTAGCCAAACCTCTATAATAAATATTATAGAATATATATTACATAGCTCATACTCATCCTCTAACAACCCACAAAATATTTTTTCACTAAAAATAATTTTATTTTATGGACCCTTTCTCCCATCCTTTCTTGTTTGTATAGTTCCTAAGAACCCTAGAAATACATTTTAAAAATTTAATGGATTGAATCATATTTATACTTCATAATTTAAATCTTGTAATCACGTCATAATAATGTTTATATATTATTTTTAATCATGTAAAGAACCAGAAGGAGAAAACTAAGGCAAACCCCCCTTTTAACCCATATTTTTATAGGTTTGTGCCATGTTCCCTTTATCCATAATCTATGTTTTAGTCCAAAGTTCCCATTTATTATCTCTAATGTCTCCCCTAATCCAAAATTGTGTTATATTTCTTCCACTTCATCCCCATGTGTCTACCTAAGGTCCTCAAATTTTCTAAATATGAAGGCATGTCTATTCTTCTCAGTTTGTGTAAGTTGTTAGTGATGTAGAGTCTCCCTTGCTAGTATGAATTTCCTGTTAGAGTAATAAGTTATATGCTTAATTAATTATATCATACTGGTTAATTAATTAAGTCACTTATTCCTCTAGTTGCTTAAGCTAAACTTAGGCACATTAATAATTGATTAATTATTAATTGTGCACACTAGGGTTTCCTTTTAGGTCAACATTAGGGTTGCATACTTTACTTTTATAAAGCAAATCATCTCATTGTAATATTGAATTACTGAATAATATCAATTTGCACATTGGCATGCAAAGCTCTGCTTTTTTTATGTTTTCTCTTATGTGGAAGGTGTTTAGGTTTGCATGTCTGATCTAGGGTTTCTAACATGGTATCAGAGCCTTGACATGTAGCCCCTTCTCAAATTCTGGAGAAAACCATTGCAGAGTTCGTTCGGGGTTCTTCGAGGATTTTATGCCTTGAGTTCATTTATGCAGCATCTTGGATCAGATCGGGCCTCACCATTGGATTCAGAGCACTGGAAAAAGTCAGGTTTGGCTTTTATTTTGTAGGTTTTGGTCATCGTTTGCCAGATTTGTGAGGGTTTCAGTTTTGGTATTTTTTTGCAAGCTCTGGAGGTTGCCATTTTTTTGGAGCATTTTGAGCCCAAACAAAGGTCACCATTGCGTTCGCAGCGGCCAAAAACCCTAAGATTGCCTTTCATTTCGTCGATTTTGGTGAATTTGGTTTGGAGGGCAAAAACATTTTTCCAAGAAGGCCGTACAACCTCCACAACATGCATTCTGAGGCGGTTTTCTTCATGAAAATCGAGAAAAAAAATAAAAAATGCGTTGAAAGTTGCGCCGCCCGCATAGAAGCTCGCACCACCACCTCTGCCACCAGACAGCCACCGAGTGACCACCGGTCCACTACTGCCGCCAATGGCTCCACCTTCGACCGTCGCTCCCCTCGCCTCAGCCCCTGAGGGCTCCTCCAGCGCCAATCGCTAGGTCATATGGGGGACCAAACCCCTCGCGCCCAGCCCCTGGCCCGACATCCAGCCCCCAGCCCACTCTACGAGGTCACATGGCAACCAAGGGCTCCGACCAAAATTTTTTATGCAGGGGGGCCAAATTTTTGCGCCGATGACCAGATGGCTGTCAATTTTTTTGCAGTGAAGTGCTGACGTTAGCATGACATCATCGGTCATACGGCAGTTTGTCCCCTCCTAACCCTGATTTGCCCTAAAAGAGCAGTTGTTTTGTTTTTGGCATAACTTGGGCATACGGTATCGAAATCAGGAGAATGAGATATTGTCAGAAAGCTGGTTCTGAGCACTATCCTGTGGTGTAGTTTATTTTATAGTATTTTCCTATTTTACTACATTTATTACTATTTGAAGTCAGATGTACTTTTTATTGTTCCAAGCTCATAACTCTTTGCCACGATCTCCAATTTTCACTATCTTTGCGGCGTTGGAAAGGTATTGAGATGCTTTATTATGCTATCCATACACTTTTTTCTGTATCTATACCAAGTTTATCATTATTCCAAATTTGTCTCAATGGGTTTCTTGGGGATTACTTGGATGTTTTGACAGTTGGGAGAGTGCTTCTTGCATCTTTGCACTTTATTTTCAGTGATACATCATTTAATAATCGATTGCTACTTCATAGATTCCAGGGTTGTTCCCGTTTGGAGTTTTCGAGTGTTCCGTGGCATTGGGTCTACTGTTGCATCATTATGATTCCGATATGGTTTCTTGTAGATAGAAGTATCTTTCCTTGCTTGCCAGATTGCAGTTCCAGTGTTACTCTACAGTGTTCTTCTAGTGCTTCTTTGCAACATGTCATATCATTGTAGGGGTGTTTTGTCCCACTGGGTTTTCCTCCTCTACCTCTTTCTTGCATTTGTAAATGGGTACCTGATCAGGCCTAGTTGCCAAGACCTATCTTTGCTTGCATGCATCTTCTTCTAGTGCTTTTAGCTTCTTCCTAAGTTCATCTTAAGGGGGGGTGTTAGAGTAATAAGTTATATGCTTAATTAATTATATCATACTGGTTAATTAATTAAGTCACTTATTCCTCTAGTTGCTTAAGCTAAACTTAGGCACATTAATAATTGATTAATTATTAATTGTGCACACTAGGGTTTCCTTTTAGGTCAACATTAGGGTTGCATACTTTGCTTTTATAAAGCAAATCATCTCATTGTAATATTGAATTCCTAAATAATATCAATTTTCACATTGGCATGCAAAGCTCTGCTTTTTTTATGTTTTCTCTTCTATGGAAGGTGTTTAGGTTTGCATGTCTGATCTAGGGTTTCTAACATTTCCTCCCAAGTCTACTTTCTCTTCTATCACTATCAAATATCTTAATTCTTTACTCGGGCATATAGTTCATCCATCACCTACACATTTCCTTTTCCTTCTGATAATTTTGAGCTTTCCCTACTAACATGTCTCCTGCCTAAACTTTGGTCCTCAACTAATGGTATGTGTTAGGATGTATCTTTGATCCCAACATTTTTTAAATCTCACATATTTACACTATTCATTCACCTACCTCCCTACATAATAAAACTATCATTAATGTTCAAGTAGATGACATATCTTCTAGAAGGTTTTGTTTGGAGCCTTGCAACATGAGCATGAAGTATGGATGGTTTGTGTTGGTTGTTCCTATATTGTCATTGATGCCAACATGGTGATAACTATATGGGAAGTTTACTTGGTTTACCAGATTTTGTTCTCTACCGGTAATACCCTCTTGTGATGGATCAATGTATTGGTATTTGATTCCAGAATTTACCACAATATCTGATAGGACTCTATTCTCTTAATCATGTTTTCTTGACTCATTTAGATAGCTATATCCTAGATCTTGAGATGTCTATTTTTGCGAGTAGAAATTTACCTCTAATAGAGTTCAACTCTGTATTCTACTATTATTCTCTATGTGGCATACTATGTGGGAGACTCCACATTCTATTAAGGTGAACATTCTTATGTTGTGGTTTTGGTGATAGTCTCTATGTTGGTAGTATGATGGGAAATTAATGTGTTCTCAGATCTAGAAGGTGTTTTCTTTGAGGATTATTTGTTGGTTTGGAGAATTGTGTTCTAGTCTTGGCCGACTTGGCATCTGCATTACTTTATGAAGACTAGTTATGATTTATGGTTGTTAGTTGACTTGGTATAATTCACTACATAGATAAAATGCTTAAATTATATATGGTGCTAACAAAGGAAGTTTTGATTTATTTATTTTCATCTAATTAGGCTGGCCTAATTGATGATTAAGATATGCTTGTATATATATAAGGTGTTTTGAAGAATGAGATGAGAAAGAGGTGGAAGTGGATACATGGAGTCAATGTGAAATGTGAAGATCTGAGCCAAAATGCTTTATCAGTTGTGGTCAGTATAGTTTTGTTGAGTGACTACTGTGTGAGGCAGTACATCATATTTTGAGCTTCATCGGAACTGAACCATGCACAGTGAAGGTGTATCCTATTAGTTCAATCATTTTGTAGTGATCCACTATCATTGTATCTTAGCGGTTAGCCATTTTTGTAATCAGGTTGTGAGCCTTTTAAGGACAATGAGTCTTAACAATGAGCCCCGTAATATTTTGTATTTGGATATAATATATTGTGAGTTAACCCTCACCGTGGTTTTTCCCTCATTGGGTTTTCCACATAAAAATCTTGGTGTTCTTGTGTATGGTTGCATTGATTTGTTTTTATGTTCCTTCTTTCTGATTCAGTAAAAATTGAGATAATGTTTAAATGGATTTTAATATGGTTATATGGAATATTGATCCACCTCCCTCTCAGTATTCCAGATGTTCAACAATTGGTATCAGATCTTGTTTCCTTGGAAGAATCCTAATAGCTTGAGGAAGATCCCAAAATTTGAGTATAAGAAAGTTTTTCCTTCGGAAGTAGTTTCTGTCAAATATTCAAAAGAAGTGGAAGATTTGAAGGACAAGTTGATAAAATTGAATGAGTACATTGAAAATATGCAAAGTAAAAGTATTGAACCATGCAATCTATTGGTTGAGGGAGAAGAAATTATCTCTTGCCTATTGCAACATTTGAATGAGAATAAAAGAACTGAAGAATATCGAGAAATTAAAATTCAAAGGAAGATGGATAAATGCATAAAGCTCAAGGAAGAAGCAAAAATATTGAGGTCTAATCTAGAAAAGGCAAGAAGTTTTGAAGACAAATTTAAGATAATTTTGGCAATGCTTAAAAGATTGATTACTTCTCAAAGACTGCAAATGGATAAGAGTAGTTTAGGGTTTGAGGAAGGTCAGAGTTATAAAGTGAAGAAATCCACTGGAAAGAAGACTCGATACAAAATTGGACAAATCAAATATCTAAGAAGGGATCTCGAATAAACTCTTGTCAAGCGATATGATGCTAAAAGGTATTTATCTTTCAATGGTGTTTATTATTCCTACAAGATATTTGGTCATAAGGCAAAGGAATACAAAAATAAAATGAATGATTCTTTATCATTCTCCGACAAGTGTTATAAGAGAAAAAATAATGGATATAAATTTGGTTAGTTGAATTGATGCAGGAGCATCCAAGGTGTAAGAGTAATCTTGCATCACCCAAAAAAAAATGTTGTTTCTTTTCAATAAGGGCTAAATTTGGCAAGGTTAGTATTTTAGTAAGTTTGCATTTATGCACAGTTGGACACGATATCTTACATAGACCTCCATAATGGAAAATTGAAGCCAATGGTGAAGAAATCACTTCAATACCATTTGTCATTTGAGAGATATTAAAATTTCAATTTTCAAAAATCTTAGTAAAATCTTTAGAGTCAATTTTGAGGCACTTAGAGGCTCTGGATTGGCCTGAATATTGGTGGAAAACAAAAGTAGTTAGCCTTTAGGCCCTACTTTCTGGTACAAAATTTCTCTAGAGCTTTTTTAAAAGGTATTATAATAGGAAATCCGATGGTCAGATCAAAATTTATGACCCCGTGAAGTTGTATTACCAAAATTAATAAAATTTTAAAATATCTTCTTGAGCAAGTTACACTTTCTAGAAGATTCTAGGACGGTTACACCTTCCAAATAAATGATGTGAAAGGGGGGCTATAGAGGGAGGTGAGAGTAGTGTAGTTGGTGGCTCCAATTTGCATATTTGCATATTTATGTAATTAGAAAAGCCCATGTGATGGCAAATATAATGTTGTAATTTCATTTTCATTTTAGTGATAATATAAAATATTTTATTTCCTTCTTGCATCTTGTTTGTGCCATTATATGTTATTTTTTTAAGCTTTAGATTGTAAGGGGAGTACCCTCATCAAGTTGTATCAGAGCGGGTTTTCCTAAGTGTGTAAACAGATCACTAAACATGAGGCATTTTGCACCAGGACTTGTGGTTGTGGGTTTGTGAGAAAAGATGCCTCCACGAAGAAACCATGGTGGAAGAAATGTTGGGGTAATGGAAGAGAGTTTTAGAGCCCTCTAGAGACAAGTTCAAGCACTACAAGAGGAGTTGTGTAGGGGAGTTGATGTCAAAAGAAGAGATGAAAGTGACCATGAGGCTGAAGATGAGGATCCATTCGAGGCGGAAGCACAGGATGTAATGGATCCTAGAGAAGTGAGACTAATTAGGGTCGTTTCCAAGATTGGAAAGAGGCTGAAGATAGAAGTTTCTAAATTTTCTGGAAACCTAAATCTAGAGGAGTTGATTGATTGGATCAATGAAATGGAAGAGTATTTTGAGCATGAGGAAATATAAGACCCAGATAGAGTTAAATTTGCAAAGGCCAAATTGAAAGGCCATGCTAGCATATGGTGGAAAGAAGTCCAGTTGGAAAGAAATAGAAGAGGGAAAGATAAAATAGCAAGATGGGATCGGATGGTGGAAAAATTGAAGAGACAGTTCATTCTTGGGGACTATGAGTTGGATTAGTTGAAGAAGATGCAAGGGTTGAAAGAAGCAATAAAATGCGTTGAGTATACAAAAGAATTCTACTGAGTCTTTATCAGAACAGGTCATTCTGAGGCCAACAAGTAAAAGTTTAATGTTACATAAATGGGTTGAAGCCGAGCATTCAAGAAGAGCTGAGTCTTGTAATAATGTCTACCATTAAAGATGCATATCAGTTTTCTTTGAAGGTAGAAGAAAAGTTGAACAAAAGGTTTGAAAGTGTGAACCCCTAAACCTGGAAATGCACAAAGACGACAAACATTGTTAGTGTTAGATCAAAATGCATGCAAAGAGTGAAGGATTCCCCATGAAATCCACCTATTTAAGCTAATATTAGGAAATGAAAAGCAAAAATTAGACAATATGAAAGTAAATCCTAATCTAGCCAATAGTATGATGATCTTATGGGGGAATTGGTGCCAATGATGTGTTACAATTGGCCCTTTCCCAATTCTTATGTGCAAATGTGGGTTGATTGAATCAATGGTCAAATCTCCAAAGAGATTTGAGCATAGCCTTGGTGCAAATGTGAAAATATGAGGAGTGTATGGATGTAATGAGCAAAATTAGTTCTCAATTGTAGAGAGTAACTTTTCATATGAATTGTGGATGATGATTGAGGAGAAGAGTCTCCAATTTATCTTGGAAGAGATAGTGGAAATAAGCAATGTGGGATCATTCAACATCCAATGGCCAAGTGCCACTTGTCAAGATGTGAATGGTTGAGGAATGAGCACATTTTGGTCAATGTTCTTGATAAATGCCATTGGATTCTAATTTGAATTTTGAATGTGACATGTGAGAGGGAAAGAGAAATGGATTTAATGTCACTTGGCTCAAGGTAAAGGACATGTAAGAGGCATTGAATGCCTTGTTGGAAGGACCAAGTCCACTTGGCCTTTTTGGAATTCAAATGATGGAATATTCCCTTTTGATGCTTTGTGAGGAAAAATAGAGAATTAAATAAATCAAAGTATTTGATTTATTGTGCAACTTGCATTCTCTAGAGGATTTCAATGAGAAGGATTAACTTAATCATGGTTTTGATTAATTTAATGAAGAATTAGATGATGTGACAATTTTGATTTGAATTTATGAATTGATTTAAGTCAAGAATTGAGAGGAAATGATTTATTAAATAAATGATTTGATTTATTTAACTAAGGAGGAATATGTTAGATTAAATTAAATAATGTTTTAATTTATTCAATTTAATAAGAGGACTTTAGATATTTAATTTAAATAAAATGAATTATTTAAATAAATAGAAAAATATGATTAATTAAATTAAATTGATTAATTTAATCAACAGGGGAGAAAGACCTAATTAAATTTATAATGATTTATTTAATTAAGGGATGAAAGGTGTTGAATTTAATCAAATACAGATTATTCGGTTAAATGACTAGCAAAGGAGATGATTTGGGATGAAATGGTGTTAGTAAATCAGGATCCAGGTGCATGTATATCTTACGTGTCTACATTTTGCTCCTCTTTGAAGCAATGTACTTGTTGCATTGATTCAAAGAATAAATTGTTGTGATCAAAGTTCAAAATTTCTCGATTTTTCAAATGCCCCACTATTGCCCCAACGAGAAGGATTACACTGGTAAACTGCCCCCTCGAGAGGTCGAGCAAAAATGTACGATTTTTCGATCGAGATCGCGATAAAATGCGAGAGGAGTGGTTCTATTGATCAGAGGATGTAAGATAATTCTTTGATGTAGACAATTCTGATGATGTATAGACAGTCATCGGCCATGGGTAGCCTCGTGTATATTTTGATACAACGCATCGATTTTAGATAGAAATGTTAGTAAAGATAGAAGAATAAGAAGAATAAGATGGATGGAAGGAGGATCCACAGAAGTTCACATTATGATGATGATGATGATGATTTGCATTGCTAGGAATTGGGATTTTCAAAGGGCTAATTACTTTATGTTTGATAACACACAAAGGTACGATGCATCAAGGTATAAAGGACCAAGATGGTGTTGTACCTAGTGTGATGGACTTTGACTCATCAATCAAATAGGAGTATTCTTGTTCACACTTAGCATGCATACTTCATTCAGGATGTAGTTTAGACATTCTAAACATCTCGGGCCAAAACACAAGAAAGCAAGCTTTCCTATGTAGTCAACAAGATATCTAAAACATCCTCTCCACAAACCAAACAAAGGATATATGACTAAGTTATTTTACAAGTGTATCCCACAAGAACAACAGATAAAAAGGATAATGATCTTTGCCCCATTCCTTTCTCTCTAAACCTGTTTTGTTTAGGCATCATTGAGAGGTCCTTGGAATGAGCGCAAAATAAGATAAGTCTAAAAAGACCAAGAGAAATTAAACAAACAAACTAATGTTCTTCATACCGCTAGCCATGGCTAAACTACTATGGGGTACCTGATGCTTATGTCCATCGTAGGAAAGCTTCATCCTAGGACATGTAGTGATCAGGGTTTTGATGGGATTGATTTGGGTGATAAGCTATTGATACTCCGAGTTGACCAACTTGCTTGCTTACTGACTTAGACTTTCGAGACTTTGATGATTAGAGTGTTCACTTTGGAACCTGCTAAACTTGCTTCTGACTAACTCACCAAAGGCTGAAAGTGACGATTGATTTATTATGAATGGTTATTATTGTGGGTGAAAGCGAGATGAAATGGATGCACCATTTTGGGTTTTTCAAATATTTTGAGGTTGTTTTGGTATTTTTGAAGTATTTTGCAAATGTTTTTGGATTTTGTGTCTCGGGGGCTGATCAAGGATGGCCTTGCCTACATTTAAGCTCAAAGACGATGTAGTTCAGACTCCAATTGACTTGACTGCTAATGAGATAGATGGGAAAACAAATTTCCATTGCGACAGACGCCTAAAATACTAAAATGTGAAAAAGATGGACAAACGAATGCCCCTACGACGGATGCCTAACTAGATGGGTAGACGGATGTCATTGCGATGGATGCCTAAGGATTGACCCTAACTATCTCGAGGGATGATAAAAGATCAACCTTGCCTACATTCAAGCTCAGAGATGACGTAGTTCGACAAGGTGAAATACTGACAAGACTCAATGATGAAACTTTTGAAGATTTTTTGATATTTAGACATGTTTTTGGATTTTGGAATGATTTGGATGTTTTTGGATTTTTGAATGTTTTTTAATTTTTTCACATGATTTTGATGATTGGATTATATGTGATTACGATATCAGTGCTTTGTTTTTGGATTTTGTTGAAAACCAAGCTTAATGTTGATCAATCAGATTGATGGATTGATAGTTTGACTAAGTATGTTAAGTCAAACAAAAGTGATGATGCACTAGTAAACTTTAGGAAGTTGTATTATCCTAGAGTAAACTCATACACGAGGGGGTAGTTTGACTAAGTGTGTTAAGTCAAACAAAGCGATTATGGATTTGATAATTTGGCTAAGTGTGTTAAGCCAAACAAAGATGATAATGGACTTGTAAACCCAAGGAAGTTGTGTTATCATAGAGTAAACTCGTGCACAAGATGATAGTTTGACTAAGTGTGTTAAGTCAAACAAGGTGATAGTTGATTGGATTCGATTGATCAAGATTGATGAAGCTTGATTTGGAACAAAATTGTTTTGATGATTTGATGTGACGCTGACGTGTGCATTAGATGCGACTGATATTGATGTTCGATGAAAGATAAAGCTTGATAAGGAACATAGTCTTGTTAAAATATTCCATGGGCTAATGATTTGGGATTTTTGGCTCGCAAATGCTTAACCAATTTTTTTTTGTGTTTTCCAATGTTCGGATCGCGATATAAGTAGGATATATATCCAGATTTATTCTCAAAGCAAGATGCAAATATCTGCCCCCAATGTCTAGCAATGTTTGAACGACCATGGGCAGATTCTTGGACAAATGGATATGGATTATCTTGCAATAAGCTAAGGGTGTTCAAACAGAGGAATTCTCATTTAGATAATGCTTTGAGGCTCAGATAACGTTAGATAGGATGGGATAAGTGAAAATGACCCATGTCAAGATGTTTACCATAAACAAGTATAAAGTGTGCCTCAAACTTTTATCAAGATCTAGATAAGGTAGATAGATGGTAATGGGTTGGATAAACGGTTCATGGATGAATGATTGATATGGCCAAAATGTTGGCTTTATTATGGATGTGATAAGATGCTTTCTCCTGAACTGGCACATGCAGATGCTCGATTCTACACATGACACCTGTTTGCCAGGTTTTCATCATGGTACCTGTCCAAAGCGCCACCGAAATGGTTTTCACTATAGGACGATTTTTTTTTTACTATTTTCAATCCTTTTTCTGATTTTTTTTTGGATTTTTGTATATTTTGATTTTTTTGTTGTCACCAACATGCCTGTTTGCCAGGTTTTCATTAAGGTGACCATTTTTTCAGGACATTTTCTGATTTTTTTGTATTTTTTGAGAGATTTTAAGCTAATGTTGATGCTTCTGTCATAATGTGCCATCAATATCCTGCTTGTAGAAGTTGTCTTGCCAAGATATGTGCACTTGAATGCAACTTTTGAGAAATATGTTTTGCTTTGCTGATACCGGAATTAACTCTGTCTTTGTGCACACATCGCGATAGAGTGCCTTCTGAATCCTTATGATGAAGGGTCATCGCCGATACATGGTCAATGTGAGAGTTGGATATTATGTGTGGAGGCATGGATGGAGTATGTTTAGGAGTAAATTATGGATTAGTTGACAGTTTGGAACCTTTAACTCTCCAAACTTGGGAAGATGAGTGATTATGGATGTATACGGAAGTGTGTGTGGAATTAGGACCAACTTCCTTATATACTTTGTACGTTGCTTGAGAAGCCTGATTTTTCCTTTGTGGACATCTTTGATGGATACCTTCCCCCTTTTTATTTTACCCCATAGTTTCTTTGACTGATGGAGTTTGATAGGGATAATCTTTCTTTGTATTCTTTGGTATCCATTTGTATTTGATTTGTCCCTTATGCTTCAGTACTTCTTTTTCTTTAATGACGTTCTTTGTGCTTTGATTCAAATCTTTCTTTTGTTGTTGGTCCCAATTCATGGATGGGGTGATGGGTGAATGAAGATTCATGACGTGGCTGGTTGTAGTATTGGCATTGGTTTCATCATAAGGATTCTTCGTGCTCCCTAGGTTGACGTTTGCTTGAGACGAAGTTTCCCCCAGTATGGTGATAGTATTACTGATATGTTGAGATCCCTTGATTTTCAAATAACCAAGGCCTTGACGCTTAGGATTTCCAATAATCTGCACTGGTTCCAAGATACCCTGTTCATGTAGGCCTAATCCTCTGCCTTGATAATTCATCTGCTAAAAAAGTTTATTTGCAATAGGATATGATTTACCTTGGAAACAAGGTGCTAATCCCTCTATGCTCTTTCGTGGACCTTCAAAAGTGTGAGAGTCTTTATTGATGAGATAACTTTCTCTAAGAAAGGTAAGTGATCCAACTTTATAAGTGACATGATCCTCCATATGAGGGATGAATGCCTGATTGATATCTTCAGCTTGATCTTGTGAGATATCAGATTGTAGTTCTTCTTCAAGAGGTGTTGATGATTCAATGTCCTTGCAAAATTCTTCCTCATTATTTATTCTTGATATGCTTTCACATGATGTTTCTGATTCACAATTTCTATAGAAACCTTCTTCATGACCCATTTCTGATATGTCTCTGGATTTCTCTATATCTCGATCATGTGTATAAATGTTAAGAGTGGGAGACTCTTGTTTTGAATGACGATCATCTACAATTCCATCCAAAGAAAACATCTTATGGGTAGATGGAGGGGTATGTCCTATATGGATATGATCATTATTTGTGACATCTTGTAGGAGAGTGGCCATCACCTCATTGTAGTATCTTGCATATAAAAATTGTTGATCTTGATTAATGTGGAAATTTCTTTCAACATGCTTTGGATCAAGTTCTTGACATGGGTCAATTTCAAAGGATGGATTTATCTCAAAGGGTTCTTGGACATCATCATAAGGCATCGGAAGTGGCTCAATATCCTCTTGATCTTTGAGTGGACTTGGATCAAATGGTGAGTTGAGAATTTCTTCAATATCTGTAACCGTGAGGTCAAAGGATGTCAATATATCTTGGAAAGGTCCATTGCTAGACTTTGATGAAAGATGTCGATCATTCTTTGGGGAAAAATCTTGAGATATGTACTCTAACTTGTTAGGTGATGTGGAGACATTTTCAACATTATCATTGGTCAAAGGATCTTGACCATCATTTTTAACGATTGTGATGGGATTTTGTTGCAAGCTCTGTTGTGGGAGTAAGGGTTGCGTTTTTTGCTGAGCCAACAATGCTTGTTGTTGTTTTGCCAACAAAGCTTGTTGTTGTGCCAACAAAGCTTGTTGTTGTGCCAACAAAGCTTGATGTCAGTCTTGTTGCTACTCTTGTTGCCTGTTGGGCTCCTTGTTGTGCTACTTGTTGATGGATTCCTTGCAATAGTGCCCGGAATTGTGCTTGCGCTTGCGCTTGTTGAGTTTGGTGCTGGGCTTGAGCTTGTTGGGCTACTTGAGCTGCTTGTGCTTGTTGAGTAGCTAGCTATGTAGCTTGTTGGGCTTGGAGTGCCTTTTTGTGGGAAGCTTCTTGAGTGGATTGCAACATGATAGAGAATGAATTGTTCATGTTGTGTTTTGGTGGTGGTGGCGGTGGTGGGTTGGGGATGGTGTTGATTGTTGGGGTGAGCGGAATGGTCTCATTGATTGCCAAGGTTTGAGTGATGAATGGTGCGATTGAGATTCTTGGTCCTTGAGACACTTGATAAAAGGTAGATGTGTTAATCGTTGGGGTTGCTTGGATGGTTGCCATTTGTTGTTACAATATTGTTGGAAAAATGAGAGGATTTGGTATGATGTTTTGATTCGGCATGATATATTGAAATTGAACATTTTTGTGGTTGGGAATCATATTGCCTTGATTTAGGTAGCTTTGATTTTGCATGGTGCTACCTTGACTTGAATCAACATATGGAGTTTTCAACATATTGCTTGGAGTTTGAACAACATTGGTGGAATTTGCAAACATGTCTATCCCACAGTTCACCAAGTGTGGATTTGAAATGGTCATGTTTGGTAAAGTTGCACTTGGCATGTATGCATTTGGTGGGATAATTTTGTTTGGAAAACTCATGCATTGAGCGTTTGGTTGGTATATTTGCAAATTTGGACTTGGATTTAAATCTATCATTGGAAAAGGTGTTCCAAACTTTGGATTGGGCATACTCACATTCATTGTACTTTTGAGGTTTGGAGGAGATAATGATGCCATGTATAAATATGAGTTTCAATAATCAATCAGTTTGTGAGACTTGGATAGTTTGGTTGACTTGGATTACTCATGATGGATGGATCAAGTTTATATTCCATGTTCCTCTTGTGTTTTAACCTTGTTGCGAGAGTGAACCTCTAACATGTTTGGGACCAATGATGAGATGAAAGATGAAAGGGTGAGTGATATGGGTGTTTGAACTTTTTGGAACTTTGGATCAATGCTAGACTTTTAGGAGTTGATTTGATTCAATTTGGAGAATAGTTTGACTAAGTGTGTTAAGCCAAACAAGATGATGGTAAACTTGTAAACCCTAGGAAGTTGTGTTATCCTAGGGAGAACTAGTATAAGAGAATGAATTGGCTAAGTGTGTTAAGCCAATCAAAGTGATCATGAACTAGTAGACCTCAAGAAGTTGTGTTATCCTAGAGGCAAATTTTTTCAAGAAGATTGATAATTTGACTAGGTGCATTAAGTCAAACAAGGTGATTTTGATTTTCCAAAAGTCTAGCATAAGTGATGTTGCAAAGTTCCAAAAGTTGTTGGTGAGGTGGAATTTGATTGATGTTTGGATGGATGAAGTGCTTTGACTTGACCCTAGATGACCCTATGAGGACCTACTTACAAGACCAAGGTAATGAAGAACATGCCTTTCCCTAGAAGTAATTCAAACCAAAAGACCAATGTTTGCATAAAAACCATAAGACTCAAAAGAGAACAAGCACATGTGTGGTTCAATTGTCTTTTATCTTGCTTAATGAACTCTTTGTTACCAAAGACACTTGCTTGCTTATGTTTCAAACTATGTGTCTAATGTCCCACTTTCGTTCTCATCCCACAAGGTCCATTGTGTGGAAATCGAGGAAAATAGGGAAAAAGTTCTTTATGTTTAACCTTGTTGAAAACAAATGACGGTAGAATTTGTGCACTTAGTGTGAACCCTAATCCTGCAAATGCACAAACATAGAAAACAAGCATAATGTTAGATCAAATGCAAGTGAGAATCAAGATTCCCCATGAAATCCATTTACAAAATTGAGATAGAAATGAAAAACGAAGAACAATGCATTAAACCAAATTAAATCTATCTAAACTAAGCAAACTCTTGATCCCATGGGGGAGTTGGTGCCAATGAAGTTTTGCAATTAGCCCTTTCCCAACTCCTTAGTTGCAAATGTTGATGATTTGATGAGTGATCCACATTGATGAAGATTCAATCAAGCTTCATGATAAAAATCTGCATAACCTAGCTAAGAATGTGAAGAAATGGATGAAACTAGATATGTTTGAGAAAGAAGTTGAGTATAGTAAGTTTACTCAAATTGTGGATTCTTGAATGAGAGGAAGAGTCTCTCATTTATAGATTCTCAAATTGCAAGAATGAGGGATTTGGATGAATGTGGGATCATTCAACATCCAATGGCCAAGTGCCACTTGTCAAGAAGTGAATGGTTGAGAAATGAGCACATTTTGGTCAATGTGCATGATAAATGCCATTGGATTCTAATTTGAATTTTGAATGTGGCATATGAGAGGGAAAGAGAAATGGAGTTAATGTCACTTGGCTCAAGGCCAAGGACATGTAAGAGGCATTGAATGCCTTGTTGGAAGGACCAAGTCCACTTGGCCTTTTTGAATTCAAATGATGGAATATTCCCTTTTGATGCTTTGTGAGGGAAAATAGATGAATTAATAAATCAAAGTATTTGATTTATTGTGCAAGTTGCATTCTCTAAAGGATTTTAGTGAGAGAGATTAGCTTAATCAAGGTTTTGATTAATTTAATGAAGAATTAGGTGATGTGACAATTTAGACTTAAATAGATGAATTAATTTAAATCAAAATTGAGAGGAAATGGTTTATTAAATAAATGATTTGATTTATTTAACTGAGGAGGGAAGTATTAGATTAAATCAAATAAGGTTTAATTTATTTAATTTAATAAGAGGACTTTAGATAATTTAATCAAATAAAATGATTTATTTAATTAAACAAAAATGTAAGGTTAATTAAATTAAATTGATTAATTTAATCAAAGGAGGTGATAAACTTAATCAAATAAATGACGATTCATTAGATTAAGGGATAGAATTATGATGAAATGTTGAGAGTGTGATTTCAGAGGAAATGATGTTAGTGATCAGGATCAAGTGTGCCAAACCAGAAATGTACATTTTCCATGTCTACATTTTTCCCCTCTTTGAAGCAATGTACTTGTTGCATTGATTCAAATAATAACTGTTGTAATCAAAGTTCAAAATTTTATCGATTTTTCAGATGCCCCACTATTGCCCCAGCAAGAAGGATTACGCTGGTATACTGCCCCCTCAAGAGATCGAGCGGAAATGTATGATTTTCCGATCGAGATCACAACAAAATGTGAGAGGAGTGGTTCTATTGATCAGAGGATGTAAGATAATTCTTTGATGTAGACAATTCTGATGATGTATAGACAGTCATTGACCATGGGTAGCCTCATGTATATTTTGATACAACGCACCGATTTTAGATAGAAATGTTAGTAAAGATAGAAAAATAAGAAGAATAAGATGGATGGAAGGAGGATCCACACAAGCTCACATTATTACCAATGATGATGATGTATTGCTTACCAGGAGTTGGAATTTTCAAAGGGCCAATTGCTTTATGTTTGATAACACACATAGGTACAATGCATCAAGGTATAAAGGACCAAGATGGCGTTGTACCTAGTGTGATGGAATTTGACTCGACAATCAAATAGGAATATTCTTGTTCACACTTAGCATATATACTTCGTTCAAGATATAGTTCATACATTCTAAATATCTCGGGCCAAAACACAAGAAAGCAAGCTTTCCTATATGGTCAACAAGATACCTAAAATATCCTCCCTACAAATCGAACAAAACATGCACAACTAAGTTATTTTACAAGCGTATCCCACAAGCATAGCAGATCAAAAGATAATGATCCTTGCTCCATTCCTTTCTCTCTAAACCTGTTTTGTTTAGGCATCATCGAGAGGTCCTTGGAATGAGCGCAAAATAAGATAAGTCAAAAAGACCAAAATAAAATAAACAAACAAGCTAATGTTCTTCGTACCGCTAGCCAAGACTGACTACTATGAGGGTTACCTGATGCTTATGTCCATCGTAGGAAAGCTTCATCCTAGGACATGTAGTGATCAGGGTTTTGATGGGACCGATTGGGTGATAAGCTATTGATACTCTGAGTTGACCAACATGCTTGCTTACTGACTTAGACCTCCAAGACTCTAATGATTAGAGTGTTCACTTTTTGAACCTGCTAAACTTGCTTCTGACTGACTCACCAAAGGGTGAAAGTGATGATTGACTTTATTACGAGGGAGACGGTCGTGGGTGAAAGCGAGATGAAATGGATGTACCATTTTGGGTTTTCCGATATTTGAGGTTGTTTTTGGTATTTTCACATTTTTCAATGTTTTTAGTATTTTGTGTCTCGGGGGCCGATCAAGGATGGCCTTGCCTACATTTAAGCTCAGAGACGATGTAGTTCAACTGATGATGGACTGACATGATGATAAGATGGGCAAACGGATTGCCAATGCGACGGATGCCTAAAGGACTGACCCTAATTGTCTCGGGGAATGATCAAAGATCAACCTTGCCTATGTTCAAGCTCAAAGATGGCATAGTTCGACAAGGTGAAAAACTGACAAGATGCAATGATGAATTTTTTGAAGATTTTCTGATATTTTGACATGTTTTTGATTTTTCTGATGAGATTTTGAATGTTTTTGGATTTTTTTGATGGATTTTTTGAATGTTTTTGAAATTTTCACATGATTTTGACAATTTGGATATGGATATGAATGACGATATCAGTGCTCTGTTCTAGGATTTTGTTGAAAACCAAGCTAAGGTTGATCAATCGGATTGATGAATTGATAGTTTGACTAAGTGTGTTAAGTCAAACAAAAGTGATAATGCACTTGTAAACTCTAGGAAGTTGTGTTATCCTAGAATAAACTCGTACAAAAAGGATAATTTGGCTAGGTGTGTTAAGCCAAATGAGGTGATTATGGATTTGATAATTTGGCTAAGTGTGTTAAGCCAAACAAAGTGATGATAATGAACTTGTAAACCCAAGGAAGTTGTGTTATCCTAGAGTAAACTTGTGCACAAGATGATAGTTTGACTAAGTGTGTTAAGTCAAACAAGGTGATGATTGATTGGATTCGATTGATCAAGATTGATGAAGCTTGATTTGGAACAAAATTGTTTTGATGATTTGATGTGGCGTTGATGTGCAAGTTAGATGCGACTGATATTGATGTTCGACGAAAGATAAAGCTTGATAAGGAACATAGTCGAGCGTCAAAATATGCCATGAGCTAATGATTTGGATTTTTTGGTTAACAAATGCCTTAACCAATTTGATTTCACATTTTCCAATGTTCGGATCACCACATAAGTGTGAAGATATAGATCAAGATTTATTCCCGAAGCGAGATGTAAATATCTGCCCCTAGTGTCTAGCAATGTTTGAATGACCATGGGCAGATTCTTGGATAGATGGATGGACAAATGAATATGGATTATCTTGTGATAAGGTAAGGGTGTTCAAAATAAAGGATTATCATTCGGATAATTCTTGAAGGCTCAGATAACATTGGGATTGGATAGGATCAGTGAAAATGACCCATGTCAAGATGTTTACCATAAACAAGTTTAAAGTATGCTCCAAAATTTTCATCAAGATCTAGATAAGGTAGATAGATGATAAATGCATTGGATAAATGGTTCATGGATGAATGGATGATATGGCTAAAATGTTGGATTTATTATGGATGTGATAAGATGCTTTCTCTTGAACTAGCACACGTAGATGCTCGATTCTACACATGACACCTGTTTGCCAGGTTTTCATCATGGTACCTGTCCAAAGTGCCACCGAAATGGTTTTCGCTAGAGGACGATTTTTTCCTTTACTGTTTTTCAATCCTTTTTTTGATTTTTCGGATTTTTGGATTTTTGGATTTTTTTGTTGTCACCAAGATGCCTGTTTGCCAGGTTTTCATCAAGGTGACCATTTTTTCAAGACATTTTTTTGATTTTTTTGTATTTTCCAAGAGATTTTAAGCTGATGCTGAACCACCTGGTGGTGCTGATGTTGATGCTTCTTTCATAATGTGCCATCGATATCCTATTTGAAGAAGTTGCTTTGTCAAGGCACGTGCACTTGAAAGCAACTTTTGAGATCCTTGATCTTCTTTGCCGATACCAGAGTTAACTTTGTCTTTGTGCGCACATCACAATAGAGTGCACTCTGAATCCTTATGACGAAGGGTCGCTGCCAATACATGGTAAATGTG
The DNA here is from genome assembly GCA_007115665.2 of Sequoiadendron giganteum. Taxonomy (NCBI): domain Eukaryota; kingdom Viridiplantae; phylum Streptophyta; class Pinopsida; order Cupressales; family Cupressaceae; genus Sequoiadendron; species Sequoiadendron giganteum. The sequence goes on along the minus strand of VCHN02000014.1, from coordinate 139,218,994 downwards.
AGACTTGGATATCATGCATGGAGGCATGGATGAAGTGTGTTTAGGTATAAAAGATGGATTGGTTGACAGTTTGGAACCTTTGACTCTCCAAACTTGGGAAGATGAGCAGTAATGGGTGGATATGGAAGTGTTCATTGAATTAGGACCAACTGTTTGATACACTTTGTATGTCACTTGAGAAGCATGTTTTCACTTTTGTGGACATCTTTGATGGATACTTGCCCCTTTTTTATTTTGCCCCATAGTTTCTTTGACTGATGGAGTTTGATAGGGATAATTTTTCTTTGTATTCTTTGGTATCCATATGTACTTGATTTGTCCTTCATGCTTCTTAGCTTCTTTTGCTTTGATACTATTCTACATGCTTCGATTCAAGTCTTTGTTTTGACATTTGTCCCAATTCGTGGATGGGGTGATAGGTGGATGGAGATTCATGATGTGTCAGGTCATAGCATTGGCATTGGTTTCACCATAAGGTTCCTTCGTGCCCCCTATGTTGATGTTTGCTCAAGATGAAGTTGCCCCCAGTTTTGTAGAGGTATCACTTACATGTGTAGATCCCTCGCTTGTTAAATAACCAAGGCCTTGATGTTTAGGATTGCCAAAAATATGCACTGGTTCTAGGATACACTATTCATGTAGGCCTAATCCTCTACCTTGATAATTCATCTGCTGAAAAAATTTATTTGCCATAGGATATGATTTGACTTTCAAACAAGGTGTCGCCCTTTCTCTGCTTTGTTGTGGACCTTCAAAAGTGTCAGCTTCTTTATTGATAAGATGATTTTCCCTTACAAAGGTAAGTAATCCAACTTTATAAGTGATGGGATCCTCCATATGTGGGATGAATGCCTGATTGATATCTTTAGCTTGATCTTGTGAGATATCATATTGTAGTGCTTCTTCAAGAAGTTTTGATGCTTCAATGTCCACACAAAAGTCTTCCTCATGATTCATTCTTGATATGCTTTCACATGATGTTTCTGATTCACAACTTCTGTAGAAACCTTCTAGATGACCCATTTCTGATATGTATTTGCATTTATCTATATCTTGATAATGTCTATAAATGTTAAGAGTAGAAGACTCTTGTTCCTCAGTAAGAGTATGAGACTCCTGTTTTGAATGAAGATCATCTACAGGTCCATCCAAAGAAAGCATCTCATGGGTAGATGGAAGAGTATGTGTTATGCAGATATGGTCATCATTTGCAACATCTTGTATAGATAGGAGAGTGTCCATTATATTATTCTAGTAGCTTGGAGATACAAATTCTCAATCTTGAGTGATTTTGGAATTGCTTTCGACATGCTTTGGATCAAGTTCTTGACATGGGTCAATTTCAAAGAATGGATTTCTTTCTTGGATATCTTCATTAGGCATAGGAAGATTCTCAAATGTCATGAGGTCAAAGGATGGCCATATGTTTTGGATAGGCTCATTGCTAGACCTTGGTGAAAGATGTTGATCATGCTTTGGAATAAATTCTTGAGATATGTCCTCTAACTTATTAGGTGATGTAGAGACATTTTCAACACGATCATTGGTGGATGGATCTTGGATTATGTCAATAGGATCAAAGAATGGATCTTGATGTATGTTGATTTGATCATCAAATGAGATGGAAACATCTTCAAGGTGTTCATTGATGGATAGATCTTGATCATTGTTTTCAACAATTGTGGTGGGAATCTATTGCAAGCTTTGTTGTGGGAGTAAGGCCTATGTTTTCTACTAAGCCAACAATGCTTGTTGTTGGTCATGCTGCCATTGTTCCAACAATTCTTTTTGTTTGGCTTGTTGTTGAGCTGATTGTTGATGGATTGCTTGCAATAGTGCCTTGAATTGTGTTTGCTCCTATTGAGCCTAGTGCTGGGCTTGAGCTTGAGCTTGTGCTTGTTGGGCTACTTGAGCTACTTGTGCAACTTGTGTAGCTTGTTGGACCTGGAGTGCCTTTTGGTGGGAAGCTTCTTGAGCGGCTTGCAACATGATGGAGAATGAATTGGTCGTGTTGTGTTTTGGCGGCAGTGGTGGTGGGTTGGGGATGGTGTTGATTTTTGGGGTGAGTGGAATGGTCTCACTGATTGCCAAGGTTTGAGTGGTGAATGGTGTTATTGAGATTCTTGGTCTTTGAGACATTTGAGGAATGATATATGTGTTAATCGTTGGGGTTGCTTGGATGGTTGCCATTTGTTGTTGCGATATTGTTGGCAAAATGAGAGGATTTGGTATGATGTTTTGATTTGGCATTATAGGTTGACTTTGAACATTATTGTGGTTGAGAATCATATTTCCTTGATTTAGGTAACTTTGATTTTGCATGGTGTTACCTTGACTTAAATCAACATATGGAGTTGTCAACATAATGCTTGGATTTTGAACAACATTGGTTTGATTTTCAATTGTGTCTATCCCAAAATTCACCAAGTATGGATTTGAAATGGTCATGTTTGGTAAATTTTCACTTGGCATGTATGGATTTGATGGGATAATGTTGTTTGGAAAACTCATGCATTGAGCATTTGGTTGATAGATTTGCAGATTTGGACTTGGATTTAAATCTATAATTGGGAAAGGTGTTCCAAAATTCAGATTGGGCATACTCACGTTCATTGTACCATTGAGGTTTGGAGGTGATAATGATGCCATGTTTGAATCGAATAAATGTGAGTTTCGATAATCAACTGTGAGACTTGGATAGTTTGGATGATCTGGATTGCTCATGATGGATGAATCAAGTGTAAATTTCATGTCCCTCTTGTGTTTTGACCTTGTTGCGAGAGTGAACCTCTAAGGTGTTTAGGACCAATGATGAGATGAAAGATGAAAGGGGTGAATGATATGGGTGCTTTGAACTTTTAGAAACTTTGGATCAATGCTAGACTTTAGGAGTTGGTTTGATTTGATAGTTTGGCTAGGTGCGTTAAGCCAAATGAGATGATGGTGAACTTGTAAACCCTAGGAAGTTGTGTTATCCTAGGGAAAACTTGCATAAGAGAATGAATTGGCTAAGTGTGTTAAGCCAATGAAAGTGATCATGAACTAGTAGACCTCAAGAATTTGTGTTATCTTAGAGGAAAATTTGTTCAAGAAGATTGATAATTTGACTAGGTGCATTAAATCAAACAAGGTGATTTTGATTTTCCAAAAGTCTAGCAGATGGAATTTTGATTGATGTTTGGATGGACGAAGTGATGATTTTGATCCTAGATGACCCTATGAGGACTTACTTACAAGACCAAGGTGATGAAGAACATGCTTTTTTCCTAGAAGTAATTCAAACCAAAAGACCAAAGTTTGCATGAAAACCATATGACCCAAAAGAGAACAAACACATGTGTGATTTGTTTGTTTATCTTGCTTAATGAATTCTTTGTTACCAAAGGCACTTGCTTGCTTATATTTCAAACTATGTGTCTAATGTCCCACTTCCGTTCTCATCCCACAAGGTCCATTGTGTGGAAATTGAGGAAAATAGGGAAAAATTTTCTTATGTTTAACCTTGTTGAAAACAAATGACAGTATAATTTGTGCACTTAGAAACCTCTAGGAATATGATCCCTAGGGAAAGCAAGAGTGGCTAAATTCGTCAAAGGTATTTGTTTCTCACAAGGGGTTTGAAATTTGAAGGTCTTGTGAATGTTTGTTTTCAAGTGTTTTGAGGACCAAGCAATGTATTTATTCCAAGCACTTTTACACTCCTAGGTTGATGAGGCAATATCTTGTTGGGTTCCCACTTGGATAAATCCAGCTGCACATATCTTGTGCGAATGGCTAAATGTTTGACCACACTGGCTCCCCTCCACGAGACTCACTTATTCGGGTCAGCCAAGCATTAGTACCCATGAATCTCCCATGGCATACTTTCCATTTCCACAACAAGACCACATGTATAACGTGGGGCGGCTTCAAAGGACATGACCTTTTGCACCAATAAGATAGACAAGGTTTTGGCCTTTTTCTAAACAAGGGGTTCTAATTCGGGCATTCCGTTCGTGGGGGATTATCCAACATCAGCGAGAGTCCATTGTTGTCCATCTCATCAGAATAATCCTCGTGATATTGGCCTTTGTTCCAATATCCACACTTATATCCCGGGTGGAAGTCGCTTGGCTTTAGCATGTTCCTGGTTGGGTCGTTCCCTTGGGTGATTACTTTTTCCCACAAGGCAGGCCCTCTAAGATAAACAAAAGTGAGCTAACATATCCCGTCGTTTACACAACCTTTGTTGAAAAACAAAGGGGAAAATATCCACAATATGTCATGCTCACACTCGCATGTTTTGTTCAATTTTTAAGTGCCCAAATTGAAATGTGGAGGCAATCTTTTTGAAAAGTTAATATCACAAAAATGCTTTTGATTCTCAAGATCACTATAAAGTGTGAGAGAAGTGCATACGCATTTTAATGATGTTAATTTGTGAAAAAGTATGCAAAACATAAAAGACACTTGTTCATTTTAATCCTCAAAGCAATAATGACTTCTTTTTAAGCACCAAATGAAGTGTGAGTTTGCTTTGTTTAATTTTTTAATCCTTTAAAAAAAATCTAGTGTGTTTGCCTAAAGTTCTTTTTAGCCCCTTGAAAACTTAAAAAACAAAGTTTGATTGTTCTTTTTAGGGCCCAAAGTAAAATTAGTGTCCTAAGGTCAAAGATTTTAACAAACTTTCTTAAGAAGTGTTAAAGAACACTTAAGTGTTTAAAAACACTTTACACAAAATAAACATGTTATCATAAAAAAATTAATTTGATTGTTCTTTTTAAAGCCCAAAGAAAATTTAGTCTCCTAAGAGCAAGAAAGTAAACAAATCCTTGGAAAGTGATTATAATTTCTCCCAAAGTGTTAAAAAACACTTGTTACAATGATGTCATAATTTTTTTTTCTTTCATTTCCATGCTCCATGATCCTTTAAAACCTACAATACAAGCTTCAAATGTTATATAAAATCAAGAAATAAGAAGATATGAGGGTTAGATAAAATATTAAGTATATAAACCCTAAAACTTATACCAAGTTTCATGGTGTTTTGACATTAGGTGAAATTTTGAAAATTTTAACTCTATCAAAGTTGAGAAACACCTACACCATTGGATAGCTTATGAAATTCTACCCCATTTCAAAAAAAAAAGCTTCGAAAAAGACTAAAAAATGACCAAGATACAACCATTTAAAAAATGGGTGAAAAAACAAAAAAATCATATGTGGTGTTGTTTGCAATCGCAGCGCTATTTGGAATAGATGCCGTGCTAAACAGCGCTGCGCGGTGCTATTTGGAACAAGTGCAGTGCTAGACAGTGCCATGCGGTGCTGTTTGGAATAGGTGCGGTGCTATATAGCACCGCCCAGTTCTCTGGGTGTGGTGGAGTTTGCGGGTGCGACGGAGTTTGAGTTTTAGGTGGTGCAATATAGCGCCGCACCTCTATAAGTGGTGCAATACAGCACCGTGGACCTGTAACCTACAAAAAGAAATAGAAAACAGCAGAATTTTCAACAAAAAATGTGATTTGAACTTGAGATTTTCCCTCCTTCTAGTGCCAAAATGTGAACCCTAATCCTGCAAATGCACAAACATAGCAAACAAGCATAATGTTAGATCAAATGCAAGTGAGAATCAAGATTCCCCATGAAATCCATTTACAAAATTAAGATAGAAATGAAAAATGAAGAACAATGTATTAAACCAAATTAAATCTATCTAAACTAAGCAAACTCTTGATCCCATGGGGGAGTTGGTGCCAATGAAGTTTTGCAATTAGCCCTTTCCCAACTCCTTAGTTGCAAATGTTGATGATTTGATGAGTGATCCACCTTGATGAAGATTCAATCAAGCTTCATGATAAAAGTCTGCATAACCTAGCCAAGAATGTGAAGAAATGGATGAAACTAGATATGTTTGAGAAAGAAGTTGAGTATAGTAAGTTTACTCAAATTGTGGATGTTTGAATGAGAGGAAGAGTCTCTCATTTATAGATTCTCAAATTGGAAGAATGAGGGATCATTCAACATCCAATGGCCAAGTGCCACTTGTCAAGATGTGAATGGTTGAGGAATGAGCACATTTTGGTCAATGTGCATGATAAATGCCATTGGATTCAAATTTGAATTTTGAATGTGACATATGAGAGGGAAAGAGAAATGGAGTTAATGTCACTTGGCTCAAGGCCAAAGATATGTAAGAGGCATTGAATACCTTGTTGGAAGGACCAAGTCCACTTGGCCTTTTTGAATTCAAATGATGGAATATTCCCTTTTGATGCTTTGTAAGGAAAAATAAATGAATTAATAAATCAAAGTATTTGATTTATTGTGCAAGTTGCATTCTCTAAAGGATTTTAGTGAGAGAGATTAGCTTAATCAAGGTTTTGATTAATTTTATGAAGAATTAGGTGATGTGACAATTTAGACTTAAATAGATGAATTAATTTAAATCAAAATTGAGAGGAAATGGTTTATTAAATAAATGATTTGATTTATTTAACTAAGGAGGGAAGTATTAGATTAAATCAAATAAGGTTTAATTTATTTAATTTAATAAGAGGACTTTAGATAATTTAATCAAATAAAATGATTTATTTAATTAAACAGAAATGTAAGGTTAATTAAATTTAATTGATTAATTTAATCAAAGGGGGTGATAGACTTAATCAGATAAATGACGATTCATTAGATTAAGGGATAGAATTACGATGAAATGTTGAGAGTGTGATTTCAAAGGAAATGATGTTAGTGATCAAGATCAAGTGTGCCAAACCAGAAATATACATTTTCCATGTCTACACTTAGAAACCTCTAGGAATATGATCCCTAGGGAAAGCAAGAGTGTCCAAATCATCAAGAGGTATTTGTTTTGAAGGTCTTGTGTATGTTTGTTTTCAAGTGTTTTCAAGATCAAGCAATTTTTTTCTTCCAATCACTTTCACACTCCTAGGATGATGAGGCAATATCTTGTTGGGTTCCTACTTGGATAAATCCAACTGCGCATATCTTGTGTGAATGGCTAAATGCTTGACCACACCGGCTCCCCTCTATGGCACTCACTTATTCGGGTTAGCCAAGTATTAGTACCCATGAATCTCCCATGACATACTTTCCATTTCCACAACAAGACCGCATGTATAACGTGGGGTGGCTTCAAAGGACATGACCTTTTGCACCAACAAGATAGACAAGGTTTTGGCCTTTTTCTAAACAAAGGGTTCTAATTTGGGAATTTCATTCGTGGGGGATTATCCAACATCGACGAGAGTCCATTAATGCCTATCTCGTCGGAATAATCCTCGTGATATTGGCCTTTGTTCCAATATCCACACTTATATCCCGAGTGGAAGTCGCTTGGCTTTAGCGTGTTCCCTGTTGGGTCATTCCCTTGGGTGATTACTTTCTCCCACAAGGCAGGCCCTCTAAGATAAACAAAAGCGAGCTAACATATCCCGTCGTTTACACAACCTTTGTTGAAAAATAAAGGGGAAAACCTCCACAATATGTCGTGCTCACACTCGCATGTTTTGTTCAATTTTAAGTGCCCAAATTGAAATGTGGAGGCAATATTTTTAACAACCTAATATTACCAAAATCTTTTTGATTCTCAAAATCACAATGAAGTGCGAGAGAAGTGCAAACACATTTTAGATAATATTAACTTGTAAAAAAGATTGAAAAACATGGAAAATATTTGTTCATTTTAAACCTCAAAGCAATGATGACTTCTTTTTAAGCACCAAATGAAGTGTGAGTTTGCTTTGTTCAATTGTTACCTTTTAAACAAAATCTAGTGTGTTTTCCTAAAGTTCTTTGTAGCCCCTTGGCAACTTTTAGAAAACAAAATTTGATTGTTCTTTTTAGAGCTGAATGAAAATTTAGTGTCCCAAGATCAAAGATTTTAACAAGTTTCTTGAAGAGTGTTGAAGAACACTTAAGTGTTCAAAAACACTTTGTACAAAATAAGCATGGCATCATGAGAAATTTGATTGTTCTTTTTAAAGCTCAAAGTAAAATTAATTTTCCTAAGGCCAAAGATATTTAGCAAACTTTTTTAAGAAGTGTTAAAGAACACTTTTAGTGTTTAAGAACACTTTTAGTGTTTAAGAACATTTTTAGTGTTTAAGAACACTTTGGTTTTGTGAACATGATATCATAACGCTTTCTTCCTTTGCTCCAACCTGTAAAATGACAAAAAAACAGAGAGCAATGAAGACAGGAAATCAGACTTAAAGGTTAAAAAATCCTAAATTCAAAAAGCACGTGTCAATTTAAAATTTTACTATCTTCCCGCGGTGGAGTTTGGAAAAGCGGTCGAGTTTGGAGAAGCACCGAAGTTTGAAGGACAGGCGGTGCTATATAGTGCCACGTGGGTGACTTTGGGCGGCACTCTACAGAGGCAGAGAGTGCAAAAGCGGTGCGACAGGGGCCCGCAGTGCAATTTGGAAGCAGCCGACTTTAAAAATTTGAAATTCTTAGGTGGGAAAGGTGACGCGATGGAGTTTGGAGAAGGCGCGGTGCAATATAGAGCCGCGGTGGTGAAGGTGGCGGATTTTGGACCTGCGCGGCGGGCTTAGGAAATTTTTAAAAAAATGACAAGCGGGAATCCGCGGTGGAGTTTGGAGAATTCAACCGCGGGTCAATATGGGGCCGTGAAGCTGAACGCGGAGAAGTATTGTGCCGTGGAGCTGAAAGGGGCACAATACAGCGCCGCGCGGGCTAGTTTGCCTATGTCCTAAAAAAAAAAGTTAGAAACCACTGAATTTGAAAACGTGATTGAATTTTTTGACTCAATGCCCTCATTCTAGTGCCAAAATGTGAACCCCTAAACCTACAAATGCACAAAGATGACAAACATTGTTAGTGTTAGATCAAAATGCATGCAAAGAGTGAAGGATTCCCCATGAAATCCACCTATTTAAGCTAATATTAGGAAATGAAAAGCAAAACTTAGACAATATGAAAGTAAATCCTAATCTAGCCAATAGTATGATGATCTTATGGGGGAATTGGTGCCAATGATGTGTTGCAATTGGCCCTTTCCCAATTCTTATGTGCAAATGTGGGTTGATTGAATCAATGGTCAAATCTCCAAAGAGATTTGAGCATAGCCTTGGTGCAAATGTGAAAATATGAGGAGTGTATGGATGTAATGAGCAAAATTAGTTCTCAATTGTAGAGAGTAACTTTTCATATGAATTGTGGATGATGATTGAGGAGAAGAGTCTCCAATTTATAGATTCAAATCTTGGAAGAGAGTGGAAATAAGCAATGTGGGATCATTCAACATCCAATGGCCAAGTGCCACTTGTCAAGATGTGAATGGTTGAGGAATGAGCACATTTTGGTCAATGTTCTTGATAAATGCCATTGGATTCTAATTTGAATTTTGAATATGACATGTGAGAGGGAAAGAGAAATGGATTTAATGTCACTTGGCTCAAGGTCAAGGACATGTAAGAGGCATTGAATGCCTTGTTGGAAGGACCAAGTCCACTTGGCCTTTTTTAATTCAAATGAGGGAATATTCCCTTTTGATGTTTTGTGAGGAAAAATAGAGAATTAAATAAATCAAAGTATTTGATTTATTGTGCAACTTGCATTCTCTAGAGGATTTTAATGAGAGGGATTAACTTAATCATTGTTTTGATTAATTTAATGAAGAATTAGATGATGTGACAATTTTGATTTGAATTTATGAATTGATTTAAGTCAAGAATTGAGAGGAAATGATTTATTAAATAAATGATTTGATTTATTTAACTAAGGAGGAATATGTTAGATTAAATTAAATAATGTTTTAATTTATTCAATTTAATAAGAGGACTTTAGAGATTTAATTTAAATAAAATAAATTATTTAAATGAACAGAAAAAGATGATTAATTAAATTAAATTGATTAATTTAATCTACAGGGGAGAAAGACCTAATTAAATAAATAATGATTTATTTAATTAAGGGATGAAAGGTGTTGAATTTAATCAAACACAGATTATTCGATTAAATGACTAGCAAAGGAGATGATTCAGGATGAAAAAGTGTTAGTAAATCAGGATCCAGGTGCATGTATATTTTACGTGTCTACAGAAAGAAAGCAAAGAGGTGGAGGTTGTGGTAGAAATACTAGTGGATGGCCATATGGAGGTTGAAATAAAGATCAAAAGAAGAGCGAAGGATCCAGTAGCAAACAAAACCAAAAAGGAGACAATACCTATCATCCTCATAATCAGAATAATGGAGACCAAGGAGGAAGAGGAAGATCTGGATGAGGACCAGGGAGAGGAGGCTTTTGTGGAACATGTTTCTAGTGTGGAGAAGAATGGCATAGGGCATATGAGTGTCCTCAACATCAGGGAAGGAAAAATAGAAGACCTGAGGGTAATGCATGAGTTGCACATGTAGATGAAGATGTTGATTCTTCACATTCTAAGGATGAGTAAAGAGGAGAGGTTCTTATTACTAGAAGAGCCTTGTTGAATGAGGAGAAAGAGCCAACTCAAAGGAAGAATTTATTTCACACCAGATGCAAGCGAGAAGGTAAAGTTTTCAATGTTATTATTGGTGGAGGTAGTACTGATAACCTTGTTTTAGAAGAGATGGTGAGTAAGTTGCAGTTGGAAAGAATAAGGCATCTAAATCCATACCAGATTGCTTAGTTGTAGAAGGACCATAAAGCTTTGGTAAATGAACAATGTCTAGTAATGTTCAATATTGGAAATTACCATGATGAGCTATTATGTGATATTATGCCTATGGATGTTTGTAATATGTTGTTAGGCAGACCATGGTAGTTTGATCGGCAAGCAGTACATGATGGATATGTCAACACCCATTCTTCGACAGTTCCTAGAAGGTATGAGGCATGAGCATATGTGTTTTTCATTGATCCCTAGAGTTGATAAAGAAGATACTAATGAGGTACCTGTAGAGGCTTCATATTTGTTGAATGAGTTTCAAGCTATTATTTTTTATAACATACCTAAAGGTTTGCCTCCAGTAAGAAAGATTAGTCATCAGATGGACCTGATTCCTGGAGCTAGTTTTCCAAATAAGGCAGCTCATCGTATGAATCCAACAAAGAGTGAAGAGTTGAACATACAAGTGCAAGAATTATTGTGGAAGGGATTGATCTGAGAGAGTTTAAGTCCATGTGAAGTACCTATAGTACTAGCACCAAATAAAGATGGGGAATGTGTTGGACTCAAGGGAACACTGAGAGGGGGTGAATTAGTGTTTTGCAAATCTTAGCTTTATTAATCTAATATTAAAACCATTTGAACAATAAAAAAAAGGAAAATATGCAAACACATAAAGTAATACTCCACAACACCATAACACAAGGATTTTTGTGTGGAAACCCTATTAAGGGAAAAACCATGGTGGAGGTTAATCCACAATTTGAGTATTCAAATAAAAGTCTTAAAAAGAGAATGCACTTGCATTCAGGCACACTTCCTAGAGCTCACTGCTCAAAGGGAAGGCTCACTACCTTAAAAAAGTTTAGATTAAAACCATCTGAAGGTTGAACTAAAATAGTAGCATCTATGTATACCAGGTTACAGTTCTGGTTAAGCTCATAAATTATATTCTAGATCCTTTGTCGGATTCTGCACTTCGCAATGCTCTACTCTGCTCTTCCCTTTTTTGTTGTTCACATCATAAATTCATGGACAGATGAATTCACACTATTACCCTTCTAAATTTTGCACCACACACTAGTATACTTCGTATTCCATTCATTCTCTATATCAAAATGATAAAACCAATCTCATATATATATCCATTATCAAGGATTTGATCATTCATATATCAGATTCATACAACATTAAGTTCTTTTCAACTATCAGCTAGATCCTTCATTAAATATTTATGCACACCACCCATAGTCATCCTAAACATAGTGGGGACCCAAATAAACATATCCAAACACAAAAACATTTAATTAATTACTCCTTATACATCCACAATTACTATATTTGACAAGTTGGCCTTCTAGCACAGATAACCAAAAGATTAGTGCACCAGATCTCCTAGATCGTACATCAATTAATGCACATCGATATATTCCATGAATAAGGTATTAAAAATATCAAAAAGCCTTTCTCTGAGATCCATAATAGTCTAGTGAGGTATTCAGATCAAAATTTATGCCTTTAACCGGATGCCCTATTCTTCACTTTGTTTTGTCGGTGTAAACCAAAACTAGACTGTGGACTGGATGACTGGCTTAGGTTTCCATCAATGACAACACTAGAAGCCATATTCCAACAATCTCCCCCTTTGGCATTGATGGCAACACTTAGTGAAAAATGACTAAGTGTTAGAATCATTATGAGTACACTACCAGACTTTACTGCTCTCTCTCCCTTATGCTTCAAAATTTTGAAAACGTAGCTCCCCCTAATATTGATGAGGCATTTTTCACTGCACTCTCTCCCCCTTTGACATCAATGACAAATCATAGAAAACATATTCCAAAAATGACAAAACATGTGTTCAAAATCTCCAAAACTTCAAAACTGATTCAAAACTTTTGAGAAAGAGTTAGAAAATTTATCTTATGATTTTCCTTCATTTCTGAAAGGAACTTCTTCCAAGAATCTATTGTGATTCCAATTATTATGATAATGCTATTATTCTTGGATGTCTTGTTGACAATTTCAGTGAGGGATTCTGGAATTGTAATTGCTTCCTCCAGTTTCTCACCTTTCCTTTGTTGGAAAAACAAGGATAGACAATTGAGAGGGAGGGGGTGAGGGGGGGGGGTGAATCAGTTGTTACATAATTTAAAATTATTTAACCTTTATCAACCTTTAATCTTAGATTTGATAATTAACAGTGAAATGAAATCATGAATCAATAACACATCAAAAAAACACAACACCAATATTTTTGTGTGGAAACCCTATTAGAGGAAAAACCACGGTGGAGGTTAATCCACAATTTATACCTTGTTAAAAGTATAAAAGAAATGAATAAGGAATGCACATGCATTCAAGAACATTGGGTAGAGCTCACTGCTCAGAAGGGAAGGCTCATTGCCTTACATAAAACAATCAGATTAAATCCATCTAATGAGGTTGAACTAAGAAATTAGCTTCTACAAAAGCCTGATGACAGTTTTGGTTAGGCACAAAAACACTTCTTCACACTTCGCTCAAAATCCTTCACACTTTGCTTTGAAATCGAATGATTTTATCTTTATTTGTACATTTCACATTCACACTTCATACTCATTCATTGAGCACACTTTGAAATGAGGAAAAAATTACTCTTATATATCTGCTACATGGAATTTCATCAACAACTCTGTTGGCCACAAATAAAGAATAAATGAATTGCAAACTGTCAGCCCAATTCATGAGCAACTCTCAATGTGTACCAACCTAAGTCAATCACAATATAATGAAGACCTAAATCAACATCCTCAAACGTCCCAAGTATTCAAAAATTAATCCACAAGGATCTACAACATGCTACAACCACCATGTCGACCAAGAACATGAAAACATGAACACACAAAGGAAAAATATTTGATCACGGTCACATCGATCAATGCAGATGTACAAAAATGATAGATTATGATCTAGAACCATCACTGAACATCACAGGAGCATACACAACAACTTAATCTACCAGAATTGTATTCTCTTCTTCCAAAAACACCTACTACAATAATAGAGTAACTATAGGATCTCAAAAACTCATAACTCACTCCAATCTTGATGCGCACCTCTGAAAATTATGGATAACATACTAGATAGGATCAGAAACAAACCCTTTAATGTGCAACTTCTGAATACCAACTTATAGAAATTTCCACCATTATGATCATCATAGCTTCATAGACTATCTACAACATATGTATTATAATTTTCTCAATATCCTTGACATATACAGCCTTCAGAAACATCAATGCTAATAGTGTTGACATCAATGACAACCACAATTAGCAATACAACCACAAAATCCAACAATCTCCCCCTTTGGAACTGATGGAAACGCATGATGTGAAAAATACCATCAACACAACTAACTCTTCTCAATTTTTTCTTCTCTTCCTTACTTTAGACTCTTCCATCTTCTTCCTCTTAGTATTTATCATTCTTCTCCCCCTTTCTTCGATAAAAGTTTTTCACATTACTCTTCTCCCCCTTTGACATCAATGGAAAAGGTACACAAGCTCTGAACCACATATCTGAGTCATCTAAATCATATCCATAATATCTAGATGATCTGTCAATATCCTCATCAACTCTGACATTTGCACTTTCAACCATTTTCTTCAATCTTCTATTGTAGCACTGGTAGGATTTTCTCTTTGTAGAGTAACCCAAAAATATTCTGTCATCACTTCTAGCATCAAACTTTCCAATATCTTCATCTCTCTTGATATAACATCTACTTCCAAATATTTTGAAATATTTAATAGTAGGCTTATAACCAAACCACAACTCAAAAGGAGTCTTACCAAAATTACCATTAACATTTACCCAATTGATAGTATATACAATAGTCCTTACAGCTTCTCTCCAGTAGATATGAGGAACATTACCTTCCAACATCATAGTTCTAGTAGCATCCAAAATTGTTTTCTTCTTTCTCTCAACAACTTTGTTTTATTGAGGGGTCTAGGGAGCAGATAACTATCTTCTAATTCCATGCTCTTCAAAAAATGAATTGAACTCCTGGGAAGTGAACTCACCACCTCTATCTGATCTTAATCATTTAACCTTCAAACCTGTCTCATTTTCTACCATAGCTTTGAAATATTTGAGCTTTTCTATTGCTTCATGTTTTTCTCTCAAGAAAGCAACCCATATCATCCTAGAGTAATCATCAATAAGCAACATAAAGTACCTTTCTCCCTGTAGACTTTTGATTTTGGATGGACCACATAGATCAGTATGAACCATCTCCAGTACTCCATTAGAATGATGTTGTTTGCTTTGAAAATAAATTCTTGTTTGTTTCTCATCTGACATTCCTTGCATATAGTATTAGTAGGCTTCACTAACTTAGGTAGATCTTTGACTGCTTGTGTGGAGCTTACTTTGAAAATATTATCAAAATTCACATGACACAACCTCCTATGCCATAACTAGCTTACATCAACTTGAGCAATTAAACAACTTTCACTAGCAACACTTAGGTGAAAAATGTTACATCTTGTCTTTGTACCTGAAGTAATTACATTTCTAGAGCTTCCCAATATTGTACACTTACCATCTTTGAACTGAAGATTGTATCCCGTGTCTACCATCTGTCCAACACTTAACAAGTTATTCTTCAATCCTTCAACATAAAGGAAATCATCAATATTATATTTACCACCAAGAGAAATAGTGCATCTACCACAAATCACACCAGCATTGTTATCTCCAAATCTTACAACACCACTATCATACTTCTCCAAGGTTAGAAACTTTCTTTTGTCACCAGTCATATGATGTGAGCATCCATTGTCAATCACCCACTCATCCTTTTCATCAATTTTGGCTACAAGAGGTTTCTCAATATTCTGATCGTTAGTAGATTCAGTGGACACTGTACCATTTTCCTTGATAGCAATAAATACCTACCCATCTTCATTACCATTTTCTTTATTAGATTCATCATCACTAACACCTTCTTCAGCATAATAACATTTCTTTTGAAATCTAGACTTGTTAGGTTTGTACTTAGAAACTCTTTCAAGACACCTTGATGCAAAATGACTGCAAGAGAAACATTTAATAGGTAGCTTTCCTTTATACTTACCTTGTCCTCTGGCTTCTCTTTTCACAATCAATGCTTCCAACTCTTCTAGCTCTCTTTCTTCATCTTTAATCTGTTTCATCTCATTTTCATATTTGAATGTCTTTTTGGAACTTTCTCCCGGATCATATCTTTGTTGGATTTTTCTGGATATAGTAGCTTTAAATATAGTTATGTTTTAGGAGCATATTCACCAAATTCACTCAACTCAAAGGCAGCTAGTTTACCAATCAGCATATCTCTTGTCACATTTGTTACTATCCTGAGTTATTCAATAGCATGAGATTTTGATTTGTAAGAAGTAGGCACTGATCTGAGCACTTTAGCCACAATCTCATCTTCTTCCATCATTCCACTGACACATTTAATTCACATCACTAGTTCATTTACCTTCTGCATGAAAGAAAAAATGTTTTCATCTTCACTCATCTTCATGTTTTCCCATTTTCTTTTCAGACTTTGTAGCTTAGAAAATTTCACTTGTGCATCTCCTTCATACAATGTCTCCAACTTCTTCCAGATCTGATATGTTGTTCTCACACCTATCACATTTGTCATATATGAATTTGTCAGAGCACTCAATAATGATTCTATGGCCTTCGTATTTGTTTCAGCTTCTTTGATCTCATTAGGAGTAGAGGGACCATTCTAAGGAATACCATATTTGTTGTTTGTAATCTTCTAGAAGGGTTCACCAATGCACTTCAAATGACACTCCATTCTGACTTTCCATAGAGAGTAATTTGTACCATCGAATCTAGGATTTTCCTTCTTGTATGATGTCATCTCAGATCACCTCATGCTATTAAAATTCTTCAGAGGAACCTGCTCTGATAACAATTGTTGGAAAAACAAGGATAGACAACTGAGAGGGGGGGTGAATCAATTGTTACAAAATTTAAACTTATTTAACCTTTATCAACCTTTAATCTTAGATTTGATAATTAATAGTTAAAGCATGAATCAACAACACATCAAAAAAACACAATACCAAGATTTTTGTGTGGAAACCCTGTTAGGGGAAAAACCACGGTGGAGGTTAATCCACAATTTATACCCTGTTAAATGTGTAAAATAAATGAATAAGGAATGTACATGCATTGAAGCACACTGCCTATAGCTCACTGCTCAGAAGGGAAGGCTCACTGCCTTACATAAAAAAATTAGATTAAATCCATCTGATGAGGTTGAACTGAGAAAGTAGCTTCTACAAAAGCCTGATGACAGTTTCAGTTAGGCACAAAAACACTTCTTCACAATTCACTCAAACTCCTTCACAGTCTACTCTGAAATAAAATCAATTGATATTTATTCACACATTTTGCATTCACACTTCATATTCATTCATTGAGCACACTTTGAAATCAGGAAACAATCGCTCTTATATATCCACTACATGGAATTTCATCAACAACTCTGTCGACCACAAATAAAGAATAAATGAATTACAAACTGTTGGCCCAATTCATGAGAAAATATCAATGCGTACTAACCTAAGTCAGTCATAACATAATCAAGACCTAAATCAACATCATCGAACATGCCAAGTATTCAAAAATTAATCCACAAGGATCGACAACACACTACAACCACCATGTTGGCCAAGAACATGAAAACTTGAATACACAAAGGAAAAATATTTGATCACAATCACACCGAGAAACGCAGACTTACAAAAATGATAGAGTACAATTTAGAACCATCACTGAACATCACAGGAGCATACACAACAACTTAATTTACCATAATTATATTCTCTTCTTTTAGAAACACCTACTATAGTAACAAAATAACTCTAGGAACTCAGAAACTCATAACTCACTCTAATCTTAATGCGCACCTCTAAAACTTCAGGTGAACATACTAGATAGGATCAGCAACAAACCCTTTAATGTGCGACTTCTAAATACCAACTTATAGAACTTTCCACCATTCTGATCATCACAACTTCATAGACTATTTGCAACATATTTATTATAAGTTTCTCAATATCCTCGACATATATAGCCTTCAGAAAAATTAATGCTAATAGTGTTGACATCAATGACAACCACATATCAATAACACAACCACAACATCCAACATACTTAGTATATCAACCATCTATTCCAATCTGCATTCGTTTAGATCCTTCACTTTCCAAAAAGTGTCCACAAGTGTGTTCTTGGTGAATTGAACTTTTGTGTGTTCAGATTGTAGCTCTCGAATCTTTTTCTTGATTGTACCATCCTGATCCTGAAACATATCAAAGCTTTTTCCAATCCCATTCAACTCTATTTCAATCTGCTCCAATTTCTCTTTGTATTTTCCAATGGCATGAGGCCAACGAATGCAGTAGTTATAGATGTTATTACTTGCATTTATGCATTGCCTCAACTCATTCATTTTCTTCTTCAGTTTGGTAAGTGATGGTCTGATTAGTCCCTTCAAATGTGAGATGAATTCACCTTCTTCTTTGTCTTGAAACTTAGAGATCATTATTTCTTTACTATATTCAATCATTTCTTCAAGTGGAATTTTCTGCAAACTTTCCAATTTGATCTTGCAGTGCTCAACATGAGCATTTAGTACACTCATAAGCATATCTTGATCATATGATGGTCCGATAGACCATAACTTAGTGATTTTTTGCATTTCACCTTCCTCCTGAATAAGTTGTTGTAGCTTCTCTTTTGTTAGGTAATCTTCTTCTTCACTTGCCTCTGACATTTCCTTTTCTAGTTCTTGTTCATTTCCCTATGGATCCTTAGTTTCTTCATCAGACTCTTCATCTGGAATATCCACAATTTCCTATTCCTTTCCTTTTCCTTCAATTCTAGGAATCTTGCATTTTGGAGGGCTGTATTCAACAATTCCTTTTTCTCGTTTTTTCTTTTTCTCCATGCCACTGGAAGAGGAACCAACTTCAATTGTTCTTATCGGAAGAGAAATGTTGATTGAGTCACACTTTCCAAGAAAATTCTTAAAGAAATTTTTTAATTCTTGATACCAATCAACCAAGCTCTTAAAATATGAGTATATTTGTTTGGATATCAGTTCATTTACTTTCCACCCCACATTGTTGATCTTTGGAAAACAAATCAAGAAGTAAATTACTAAGTATATGACCAGAGAACCAAACCTGAAAGCGTATCTTGTCTCTTTTTTTAATTGCACATTCTCCAACAATTGATCCTTTTTCAATCCGCACAGGTCAAAGTCCTGACCTTCTATTATAATTTTGTGAGAAATGTAAACTACACCATCCAAAGTTGCTCCTTCTTTGTTTCTAAAAAATACTTTGTATGATATTTCATGTGTAATGTACTTTGTAACAGGACTCTTGATAGTCAAAATTATCAGTGCCCTCTGATCTCCAATTACTCCGGTTAGGGTTTCAACTTCTTTGTTCTGGATGGATTTCTTCCTTGGTATGTCTCTGACTTTACATAATCCAGTCAAATTCTTAATTAATTCCTTCAAAATGATGTAGGATTTATCCAGAATCAAGGTGCCATCGTGCAATCTGCTCAAGATGAATTTAACGAATTATGTGTTCTCAAAGTATGGAAACTCATTCCAAATATCCAAATTCTTGTGTTTGGCTTCATTCAACCTCTTCAATTCATCGAGAAACAACAGTTTTCTCATGGACCTAATATTTTCACTATTGTATTCGTCTAAAATGATTGACCCTTTGATTTGTTCTATTCTTCCTTTTGTATTTTATGTTTATCAACTGCACACTGAATTATACGGAAAAATCCAAAAACAACTAAAGTACATGATGAATTTCAAGAATTGTCGACGAATCAATTTCACTGCTTCGAAATTATGATACCGAGTGCTCTCCTTCTTCTCTTCTTTGATGCAAAGTGACAAATGAGGGTTCCAACTTGACTTTTATAGTTCACACACTTGCAATAAATGCATTTGCTCTAGGTTTTCCGGATACTCTTTTTTATCAGACTATGAGAGAAAAATTCTTTTGCGGACCTATGATTCTTTGAATTCTCTTGTGAAAGTTTTCCAAAACCTCTGCATATCATTAATACACCTTTTTGACCATCCTTCGTTTTCTAGTACCAACTATGGATAGGGGAGAAAATATTTTCTTGAACAACTCCCCCTAGGCCAATGACCTGAAATTAATCTCCGAAAGAATTACCGAAAGTGGGTTTCAGTGCAGAACCATTTCCAGCATCAGACTCGTTCTTCCTTACCCATGTCTTCTTAATCTAATCTCTTATTTCATCTACAATTACTTTTCCTTTTCCTTTGTCATCTTTCTATATATTTTTTCCTCTGTATACCCATACCAGACCTCTTCTATCCACATTTTTGTTTCTACAGAATCTTGCAATGTGACAATATTTATTGCAATTGTAGCACATAGTATTTCCTTGTCTAGACCAATCATTCAATTGATTTATTATTGATCTGCATTGATTAGCAATGTTTCTAAGTCTTCCAAATGTAAAACATTCAATATTTCTTCTATTGACAAAGTAATTTGACAAATTTTTGCATTCAATTGATTTATGACCAAATTTTTTATAATTGAAACACTGAACAGAAAATGACGAATCTCTTGATTTCATATTAATTCTACATTGAGTATTCATATGACCAAATTTATTGTAATTAAAACAGTATCCATTAAACTTTTGAGCATTAGGTTGTCTTACCAGATACCTTCCACCTTTGTCCATTTGGTTTCCTTGTCTAAAATTCTTTTGTCTAGAAATAAAACTTTCTCCTTTTTCATATCCAAGACCTCTCTTATCATTTCCAATCTTCTATCCTTGAGTCATCTCATCAAGCTTCACTGAACTAGTCTTAAACTTCTCCTTATATTCATTTGCATTATTAAGTTCATTTATGAGAATAACAATCTATTTTTCAAGTTCTTCTCCATTGTTTCTGAATTGTAGTAGTTCACTTTCCATCTGAATGGATTCTCCATTTACTGACTGAGAAAGGTTCTCCTCATTCTTCTTCCTTTCTTCAATCTCTTTAGTTAGCTTTATCACCATAGATTCCATTTCATGTTTTAGGGTAGCATTTTTTTTGGCAAGCTTTTCACATTCTTTAGTTATTTCCTTCAAAGTCTGATTCAGGTGAGGATCATCCATGTTTTTGCTCTCTTATTTCTTAATATGGTCATAGAGATCTTTCCTCTTCTCCATGGATTTAAAAATTTGATCCTTCAATGTCTGAATGAATTTCTCAGCATCCCTAATATTTTCTTTCAATTCCTGGACTTCTGCTTTAGACTAATCAAGGTCATCAATTGCCACCAAAATTTGTTGTTGAAGAATACTGGAGTCCATCACATTCAAAGATCCACCTCAAGCTGTTAAACTTCTTTCAAGGAACTAGATGCTTTGATAACAATTGTTGGACTCAAGGGAACACTAAGAGGGGGGGTGAATCAGTGTTATGCAAAACTTAGCTTTATTAATATGATATTAAAACCATTTGAACAATAAACCAAAGGAAAATATGCAAACACATAAAGTAATCATCCACAACACCATAACACAAGGATTTTTGTGTGCAAACCCTATTAGGGGAAAAACCACGGTGGAGGTTAATCCATAATTTGAGTACTCAAATAAAAGTTTTACAAAAGAGAATGCACTTGCATTCAGGCACACTGCCTAGAGCTCACTCCACAAAGGGAAGGCTCACTTCCTTTAAAAATTTCAGATTAAATCCATCTGAAGGTTGAACTGAAATACTAGCATCTACTTATGCCAAGTTACAGTTTTGGTTAAGCTCATAGATTAAATTTTGGATCCTCTGTCAGATTTTGTACTTCGCTCTGCTCTGCTCTGCCCTTTTCTGATGTTCGCATCATAAATTCATGTATAGATGAATTCACACTATTACCCTTCTAAATTTTGCACCACACACTAGTATACTTCGTATTCCATTCATTATCTATATCAAAATGATAAAAACGATCTCATATATATATCTGTTATCAAGGATTTGATCATTCATATGTCGGCTTCATAAAACATTATGTGCTTTTTAATTGTCGGCTAGATCCTTAATTAAATCTTTATGTGCACCACCCATAGTCATCCTAAACATAGTGGGGACCCAACTTAACATATCCAAACACAAAAACATTTAATTAATTGCTCCTTATACATCCGCAATTACTATATTTGACAAGTCGGCCTTCTAGCACAGATAACCAAAAGATTAGTGCACCAGATCTCCTATATCGTACACCAATTAATGCGCATCAATATATTCAATGAATACGGTATTACAAACATCAACAAACCTTTCTCTGAGATCCAAAACAATCTAGTGAGGTATTCAGATCGACATTTATGCCTTTAATCAGATGCCCTGTTCTTCACTCTGTTTTGTCGGTGTAAACCGAAACTAGACTGTGGATCGGATGACTAACTTAGGTTGCCATTAATGACAACAATAGAAGCCATATTCCAACATAATGGTAGATTTGTATAGATTCCAAAGCCATCAATAAGATCGCCATCAAGTATAGATTTCCCTTGCCAAGGACGGATGACATTGTGGACTATTTGAGTTGAGCTAAGTACTTCACGAAGATAGATTTGAAGAGTGGATATCACTAGATTCAGATTAGAGAAGGAGACAAATGGAAGGTAGCATTCAAGACCAAAGAGGGCTTGTAATATTGGTTATTCGTGCCCTTTGGGCTAACCAATTCACCGAGCACCTTCATGCTACTCATGAATGAGGTACTCAAAGAGTTTTTGGGTAAATTTTTTATTGTTTATTTGGATGACATTTTAATTTTTAGCAAGACATTGGAGGATAATTTGATGCATGTTAGAAAGGTTTTTGAGAAGCTAAGGGAGGAGAAGTTGCTCAGTAATTTAAATAAATGTAGCTTTGTCAAGAGAGAATTGGTGTATCTAGGATTTGTTCTCTCAAAAGAGGGTCTTAAAATGGACCCAGAGAAGGTGAGATTTTTCATTGAATGGCCTAACCCGAGGAGTGTTACAAAGGTAAGATCATTTCATGGTCTAGCAAGTTTTTACCTAAAGTTTATTAAGAATTTCAGTATTATTTGTGCACCTCCAAGTAAAGCAATGAGAGGAGATAGAAAAGAGTTTAAGGGGACTACATGAGCAGCCAAAAATGTTGGCATGTTGAAGAAGAAAGTTACATAGCAACCTATTTTGACATTTCTAGATTTCAATAAGGTATTTCAGGTAGATTGTGATGCTAGTGGCACTGCCATAGGAGATGGTTTGAGTCAAGAAGGTAAGCCTGCTACCTATTTTAGTGAGAAGTTGAATGATGCTAAGAAAAAATATTTTGTCTATGATCAAGAGATTTATGCTATAGTTCAGGCTTTGAAGAAATGAAGACACTATTTGTTTCGAGAAGAATTTGTTTTATATATTGATCACCAAGCTTTGTAGTATCTCAATAGTCAAGGAAAGTTAAATCAAAGGCACTTAAAATGGGTTGAGTTTTTGTAGAGCTACACTTTTGTTTTGAAGCATGGGAGTGGAAGGTCAAACAGAGTTGTTGATGCCTTAAGTAGAAGGAAAAATTTGTTGATAGAGATGAATATAGAGGTTGTTGGGTTCAATGAACTCAAGAGTTTGTATCCAGAAGATCAAGACTTTGCAGAAGCTTGGAAGGCTTGTTTGGAACCTGTTACATTGCATTGGAAAATATGGTTGGATTTCTTAATCCAAGATGGGATGTTGTTTAGAGGAAGGCAATTGTGCATTCCAAGGAGTTCTATGAGAGAGAATCTAATCAAGGAGAATCATAGTGGAGGATTGGCTAGGCATTTCGGTCAAGATAAGACCATTGCTCTGGTTAGTGTGAATTATTATTGGCCATAGTTACAACAGGATGTGAAGAAGTTTGTACAAAGTTGCAGAGTATGTCAGATGGCGAAAGGAACAAGTCAAAATACTGGATTGTATCAACCATTACCTGTACCTGGGAGGCCATGGGAGGACATTAGTATGAATTTTCTCCTTGGATTTTCAAGGACACAAAGAGGGCATGAGTCCATATTTGTGGTAGTGGATAGATTTTCAAAGATGGCACATTTCATTCTATGTCATAAGACTAGTGATGTTGTTCATATTGTGGATTTTTTTTCAGGGAGGTGGTGAGACTACATGGTCTACCGAAGAGTATAGTTTCAAACAGAGATACCAATTTTTTTGGTTATTTCTGGAGAACATTATGGAAGAAGTTGAAGACATATTTGAAGTTTAGTTATGCACACCATCCATAGACTGATGGAAAAATAGAGGTGGTCAATAGGAGTTTGGGGAACCTGCTAAGGTGCTTAGTGGGAGATAAACCAAAGGGATGGGATTTAATTTTACCATAGGCAGAATTTTCTTATAATAATTTTGTCAACAAGAGCATTGGTAAATCACCATTCTAGATTGTATATGGGAGTAGTCTGAGGAATTATTTTGAACTAAGAAAGATGGATAAAGGAGAGAAGAGTAGTACTGAGGCTGAAGATTTTGCTAAGCACCCGAAGAATTTGCATGATGAGGTGAAGAAGCATATCAATAAGATGAACTCTCAATATAAGGCTAAGATAGATCAGAAAAGGAGGTATAAGGAGTTCCAAGTGGGAGATGAATTCATGGTTCATTTATGAAAGGAAAGGTTTCCAATTGGTTCATACAACAAGTTAAAGATGAAGAAGTTTGGACCATTAAAGATCCTATAGAAGCATGATTCAAGAAATGCATATGAGGTAGAGTTTCCTGATGGAATTCATATTTCACCTATGTTTAACATCTCAAATTTAACAGAATATCATGAAGGAGGAATTGATGAGGAAATAATAAAGGCATGGTGGAATATTCCAGCACCTACTTTAGAAAAGGAGGAGATAGAGGATAGGCATGTGGAAAGAAGCACAAGAAATAGGCAATATGTAGAGTACTTGGTGAAATGGAGGGGAAGGTGTATTGAAGACTCATCATGGTTATCTGAGTCTAAGGTTAATCGTCTTAGTTTCCCTCTATCTCTTGAGAAGTGACAGGGTCATTTTTCAAATTAACCCAAGTTTCTGATGCAGGAGCATCTAGGGTGTAAGAGCAATCTTGCATCATCCAAAAAAAAATGTTGTTTCTTTTCAATAAGGGCTAAATTTGGCAGGGTTAGTATTTTAGTAAGTTTGCATTTATGCATGGTTGAACACAAAATCTTACACAAACCTCCAGAATGGTAAATTGAATCCAATGGCAAAGAAATCACTTCAATACCATTTGTCATTTGAGAGATATTAAAAGTTCAATTTTCAAAAATCCTAGTAAAATCTTCGGAGTCAATTTTGAGGCACTTAGAGGCTCTGGATGGGCCTGAAAAGTGGCGGAAAACAAAAGTAGTTGGCCTTTAGGCCCTAACTTTCTGGCACAAGATTTCTCAAGAGCTTCCAAAAAGGTATTATAATAGGAAATCTGACAGTCGGATCAAAAATATGATAGTCAGATCAAAATTTATGACCTCGTGAAGTTATACTACCAAAATTAATAAAATTTCAAAATATCTTCTTGAGGAAGTTACACTTTCTAGAATATTCTAGGGCGGTTACACCTTCCAAATAAATGATGTGAAAGGGGGGCTATAGAGGGAGGCGAGAGCATCATAGTTGGTGGCTTCAATTTACAGATTTGCAGATTTATGTAATCATAAAAGCCCATGTGATGGCAAATATAATTTTGTAATTTCATTTTCATTTTAGTGATAATAGAAAATATTTTCTTTCCTTCTTGCATCTTGTTTGTGCCATTATCTATTGTTTTTGTGAGTTTTAGATTGTAAGGGGAGTACCCTCATCATGAATAAAAAGGAAAACAAAAAGAAGAATGTTGTTTGTTGTATGTATGAAAATTCAGAATACCCTGGTAATAACTGCAAAACAAAGAAAAATAACTATCTGATAAAGAAGAATGATCAATTCATTGATCCAGAAGAAGCAAGAAAGGAAATGAAAAGGATTTGGAGAAATGAATCGAAACTATTAGTCTTATCTTTTTCGACCTCCAATGTAGATACTCCCATCAATTTCTAAGTAAAATTAGTGGCTAAGGGGGAGCAATTATCAAAAAATCTAAAAAAACCTCTCATCGATACTTGTGTCATATCATGACAGAAGTATATTTAATGTGGTAAAAATATTAAGGTATTTTTCTCAGTCATATATGTGAAGGATGAAGTTTGCATTATTTGAAAGAATGAAAGCATACACAATTTTCAAGGTAATCTACCTGCAAGTTGAAGCATTTATTGAAAAATCATTCAGAATGAAAGGAATAAATTCAAATAATTCTAAAGGATTATGTATTTTTAGAGAAGTGTTCAAAGGGAGCTTAAACGAAAATTCAGAGTTTCATAGTTTGAAGAAGAAATCAAGTAGATTCAAAGTGAGCTCTGGAAGCAAGATATCTATACATTTCTTGTTGGAATTTATAAAGGTATTCTTGTTTGCACAATCTTTCATTTTGTTTGCTATGGATAATTCAAAGGTTGTGATTAGTGCAGATAAAGTGCAAGCCAATTTGAAGAGATATTTGAGGAATGTTTTAGAAGATTCTATTGGTGCATTCTCCTACATCCCTCCAAGAGTGTTTCCCACATAATATATTTATGTATTTGTTTGCAATAAGGTAGAAGAGATTCCATCAGTTCAGTTGATCATGCTTTGGGAAGGTGAATTAAAATAGAGCTTTGATTTGTGCAAAGTATTAGTTGAGAAGAAGTTGGATGTTTGCAGGAAATTTTCATTTTTTGAGTTTGAGAAGAAGTCTATTCGAATAGTGTTGAGAAAAATTCATGATGAATCTTTGTGGATTGATGAAGCACATTTGATTACCAAAGAAGCTATTAGAGTTGTAACTGGTTTGTATTCCTTTAGACCAGTTCCCAAACAAAAGGCTATGGATGAGAAAGAAATAATTTAGGTTACTGGTGCAAATTTTGAAGGAAAAGAGATGATTTGAGATCAATTATTGATCCAATAATAAGGTATGTTGCTATGGTCATTGGTCATAAATTTTGTATCCCCAAAAATGACCTTACAGTTTCTACTGCTGCAGTACATACTACTATTGATATGGTTAAAAGAGGTATGGATTATGACTTGTGTGAATTACTTCATTTACATCTTTTGAAAAATTTAAAGGAAGTCAAGAAGAGGAAGAAGAATACATTCTAGTATGGAAATTTGGTTGTTTATTTTCTCTTTTACTATTTGAGAGAGTTACCAATAATAGGAAGGATAGAATAATAGGAAATCTGACGGTCAGATAAAAAATATGACGGTGGGATCAAAAGTTATGACCTCGTGAAGTTGTACTACCAAAATTAATAAATTTCAAAATATCTTCTTGAGGAAGTTACACTTTCTAGAAAAGGAAGAGTGTTGTTAAGCAAGAAGTTGCAAAAGGAAGTGAGCTTGAACATGAGCATGAAAAGATGAATATTAAGAGAGCTTTGGAAGAATTTCAGAAGGTTATTCTCGGTGCTTGATTCATCTATTTCTATTATGGAGAATCTTCGTGGCATGATTGATTCTTTGAAGGTTTATATCTCTAGACTTGAAGTGCCTACTAGAATCACGTTTGATGAAGGAAATTTAGAAGATATCAAAGGAAAATGTGTGAATGCACACAGTCGAGTGATGAAGGAATTAGAGAGTGTAAAAAATTGTGAAGAAGAGGCACATGAACTACTTTCTTTTTGCCTAGATTGTTCTGGCAGTACACTGGATATAAGAAATGAAATAAGGATGAGTGAGTCTCAAATGAGCACTCAAGCAGATACTTATAGGATAGTAAAAGATAAAGATAATCAAAAGTGTTCCTATATTATGTAGCTTCAGGACAAATTATTTTCTCTATAGGATCAAAGGACAAATGTTATCAAGAATTTTGTGACACTTAGAGACATGATTAAACTCAGATATACTTGTGTTTCTAGTGCTCTTAGTTATATTGGTGAATTATTAGAAATTAATCTTTATCCCAATACTTTAGCAGATGGTGTAGATTCATTAACTAAGCTCGAGCTATTTTATAAGACTCTTGTAAGTGAAAAAGGTTCTTGGGAAGAAGGAAAAGCATTGTGGAAGGCTATCCTCGAGAGTCTCAAAGGTTCTTCTTCAAGTTAATTCAATTTTGTGTTCATATATTTTAGTTATATTTTGATGTGTATACATATATACCAAACCCCTTCCTTTTCCATTGATGTCAAAGGGGGAGAGATAAAGAGAGGGAGATATAAAGAGAGAGAGAGAGATGGAGAGATAAACAGATGGAGAGATAGAGAGATAGAGGAAAAACATTTTAGTGAAGAACAATTTTGATAGGGGGAGTATTCAGAGTATTCAGTTGTTGGAAAATTCTTTTGTCATGCATGTTTCCATCAATTCCAAAGGGGGAGATTGTTGGGAGCCTTGCAACATGAGCATGAAGTATGGATGGTTTGTGTTGGTTTTTTTTATGTTTTCATTGATGTCAACATGGTGATAATTATATGGGAAGTTTACTTGGTTTACCAAATGTTGTTCTTTTCTAGTAATACCCTCTTATGATGGATCAATGTACTAGTATTTGAGTCCAAAATTTACCACAAGATCTAATATGACTCTATTCTCTTAACCATTTCTTCTTGACTCATTCAAATAGCTATATCCTGGATCTTGAGACATCTTTTGTTGCGAGTAGAAAGTTATCTCTGATAGAGTTCAACTCTGTATTCTACTATTGTTCTCTTCGTGGCATACTATGTGGGAGACTCCGCATTCTATTAAGGTGAACATTCTTATGTTGTAATTTTGGTGATAGTCTTTATGTTAGTAGTATGATGGGAAATTATTGTGTTCTTAGATCCGGAAGGTGTTTTCTTTGAGGATTACTTGTTGGTTTGGAGAATTGTGTTCTAGTCCTGGCCAACTCAGCATATGCAATACTTTATGAAGACTAGTTATGATTTATGGTTGTTAGCTGACTTGGTATAATGCACTACATGGATAAAATGCTTAAATTATATATGGTGCTAACAAAGGAAGTTTTGATTATTTTGTTTTCATCTAATTAGGCCAACCTAATTGATGATTAAGATATGCTTGTATATATATAAGGTGTTTTGAGGAATGAGATGAGAAAGAGGTGGAAGTGGATGCATGGAGTGAATGTGAAATGTGAAGATTTGAGCCAAAATGCTTTATTAGTTCTGATCAGTATATTTTTGTTGAGAGACTACTGCATGAGGTTGTACATCATATTCTAAGCTTCATCGAAACTGAACCCTGCACAATGAAGGTGTATCCTATCAGTTCAATCTTTTGGCAGTGAGCCACTATCATTGTATCTTGGAAGTTAGCCATCTTTTGTACTCAGGTTGTGAGCCTTTTAAGGACAGTGAGTATTGGCAGCGAGCCCCATAATATTTTGCATTTGGATATAATATATTGAGTTAACCCTCACTTTGTTTTTTCCCTCATTGGGTTTTCCATGTAAAAATCCTAGTGTTCTTGTGTATGGTTGCATTGATTTGTTTTTATGCTCCTCCTTGTTGATTCAGTTAGAATTGAGATAATGTTTAAATGGATTTTAATATGGTTATATGGAATACTGATTCACCCCCCTCTCAGTATTCTAGATGTTCAACAGGTTTCTCACAAGCATAAAAGAATCATTTAATAATGGACGTATCTTGAAGGATAGTCGTAATTCACCACTGACATTCCTCCATGCCTCCTACGAATTTTTTCATGCACGTAAGAATGATTCCATTCCTGAATCAAGTGGGAAATGATAATCAATTATTATGGTTAGTCCCTTCCATGTACCAATATTGAGAGGGAAATAATTTTTGAAAAACTCAATTCTCTTTTTGGGTGTAAAATGGGTTCAAAGGAAAAATAGAGAAAGGATGAAAAAACCATAACACTCTCAAACCTAAAATTGCAATGGATATTCTTGGTCAAGAACTTAGATCTAAGGATAAAAACCCTTCACGATCACGTGTTACAAAGGATAAAACTCCTTTGGCTAGAGGATGAGATCACCTAGAGTTCATATTTGAACTTCATGGGTCTGAATCTCCTAGGATTCAATTTTACACACCATCACATTAGTTGTGGGTGTAATCCTTAATATTCTAATTAGTAATGACTATTGTAGTAGATTTATGTAATGTTTAGCTAAGCCCTTTTAGTCAATAATTCTACAATGTCCTATCATTTATCAACTTAATTATTATGGGTTAAGTGTTTTAATTTTTGAATATTTATGCCATTGTGTCCATTATTGTTATAATATTTTGTAAAATATTTACAAACCCATGTAATGGGATGGAAAGTGAGATGTGATATGTTTAGCAGTTATTGTACCTAATATGTAAATTGGGTATTCTTTGTTAATGTAAGATTTATGATTTTAAATTTGGGTTTAGTAGATTAGGTAAAAATATATATTCTATAATGTCTTCTAATTCACTACCACTTGTCCACAATAAGCCCAAATCAATTCAAATTTAACTAATTTAGAGTTAGACCTTCCTTAATCCATTTCTAGGTCATTGATCTTGAGAAAATATAGATTTATTACATATAATATCTGTATTTATCTATTTTTTGTCAAAAATAGTACTTTATTATCTACATGGGTTCCTAAGTCTAACTTGTAAATAAATAAAAAATTATAAGATATTTATAGTAGAGTCCTCCACAAACCCTTTTGACCACATACCAAACTTTCAATAAGGTGAATTCAATTCATCTCTTCATTACCAACTTTCCTATGATGCATTCATGAAATATTTCTTACCGATTGACTATCCTCAACCCATTGTTGACAAGTGAAAATTGATAGAGGTTTTACACCACATAGTAAATGAAAACTCATAAATATTAGGGGTGAAAAGTGTACCAATGCAATATCACCAAAGCAATACAATCCATCCTTATTTTTTGTCCACTTGGCCACCACATACCTAAATCAACAAAAAAATTACCAAAAAATTTAAAATCTAATTTGCAACACTTTCTAGAACTATTCCAAATCAAGCTAGGTGCATCTTGAACCTTTAATTTATATTTTTATATCATTTTTCATAGCATTTTAATGATAAAATATTGATTCTACATGTGTGAGTTAATTTATTAATCATTTGATCACACTTATCTTATTTACACTTATTTAGTGATTGTAATCAAGGTTTTGCTAGTTGGATACAACCATAGATTTCATAGATTGTATTGGATTTTTAGATCCTTGAAATAACTTTGGTAAGTATCACATTTTACATTAATTGCACAAAACCACACTAAAATTTAAAATTGAAGAAAAATATCATAATTTTCATAGATTATAGGTAAGAACTAATTATATTGTTGTGAGGAAGAATTAGGAGTTAAAAAGAAAGGAGTTATTGATCTTGCAAAAAATTGGAGGTAATTGGAATTTGAGGAAATAAATTTCAATGTGGTATTATCAATCAGAATTAATGTTGTGATACCGGCTCGAGAACTAGTTGAAGTTGTTGAGATGCATGAGAAGGAACTATTTCTAGGGACCTGGAGGCTGCAAGGATCTTGAAGAATCTGCAGTAGTTTCTTTTTTTTTCTACTTTTTTTTTGATAGTTTGTTGATGGAATTGTAATTTGTTTTCTTTGTTGCAACATTTTTCACTTGGAGCTACTTATTTTCCCTATCTTTATTTTTAGCAACCTACATTTTGTGTAAAGGGTTTTGGGGCCCCTTCAAAACCTTATTTTTCACTAATCAAAAACATTAAAGGGTTGGATTCCAATGATGTAGTATCCATAGTTACCTACATATTGAGATTTAAACATCTCTCTATTTTAAATTTATTCTTAGAAGGTCAATCAATATCAAAATTCCTCTTTGGAGCCTACTTTATTTTTATCTTCATCATCTCCACCATTATTTTCCCAAGGTAGTGTATACTATTATAGGCTAAGAAGATGAAAATGGGTTCCCTTTATGATTATTGACCATTTGTAGATCCTTTCCCAATGGTTTGTTCAATTATTTTATTCATAAAACAATTTTTTGACCTTTGTAACACAACCTTAGTTCTATCCATAAGATATATCATTTCTTTACTAGCCAAATTGATTGATGAAAAGGGTTAAGTTTAGATTGAATATTCAAAAATGGATCAACTAAATCGTTATGATCATCTTTTATTTCTTTGGTCACCCATTATAACTCATATGATTCCAAACAATCCAAATTTATTCTAATCCAATCCCTTTTTTTGACCTCAAAATTATCTTTACAATATTCTCCATAATCTTTATTATGTGACTATTTCCCCAAAAGAAGATACAATTATGAAAACCCTTTAGAATTAAAAGGGAGATAGAAAAATAAAGGATATTATGATCCTTTGGTTAAAATAGATATTAATAAAGAACATTTATAAGAAAAATATTTTAAAAGGGAGGAATAAATGTATTTTAATTATAAAAAGAAAAACTTTGTGAAAGGGTTTGATGGTTTGGAAACCACTCCTTAAGGCTTATATAAAGCATTTGTGTGATACTTGGAAAGGGGGCATGCAGATCACTCAGGGAAGAAGGTGGTTTTGTGGTATATGGGCATTGGAGAAGGGAGCACACAAAGTGTTTCCAACTTGGGGTACATAGTACACTCAGGGTTTTCCTCAATAGGTATTTTATGCATAAGCATGGTGCATTTAGCCACATTCTGAATTTTTTACATATTCTCGCTAGAGTGTACCATAGCTATGAGCCCGCAAAGACCAATAAAATATTCCTAGGATGAGAGTGGCCTTTCCAAGTTCTTTGATTCAAATAAGTATATAAAATATTTTATTCAATGATATTTAGAATTAAGTATTAAAAAGATGGACCTATTCTAATTATCTACAAGATGGTATTTGTTCCATTGAGATCTTTTTCATACCATTAACTTATAATTAATATAAATTAATATTGTTATCTTAACTTTATTAAATCTTAAGCTAGTTAATGATGACAAAAAAATATTTTGATGCATTTATATTTGAATTATAAATATCTTTATAATCTTTAAACTTACTACCATATAAAATAAATTTTGATATACTAAATCTATCCACTTTTATACATTGGAGAAAATTAGGGTTAAAATCTTCAACCTATGGAATATGATCTAGTAACTAGGTCCAAGTCTAAGACTATCTTTCACATAATATTTACTATCACAAGGAAACATCTTAACATGAAAATACATTTTAAGTTTGGTCAAAGATGTCTTAATATTTTGTGCATCGAAAAAATATTTGCAACTATAGTAATTTAATCCAAATGGAAAATGGAATTATAATTATATTCTTATCCTTGTAGTCTCTTATTGACTTCCCTAATCTATCTACAAAATCCCATCAAAGAAATCTTGTAACTAGGAAATTAGGGAAGTTCGTAAGGAATGACATTAAAGTAGAAATTCTAATACACATGGAGTTGGGGAATTTTATGAAACAACTACCACATTTCACAATTAGGGAAACATATTTTTGGAGAGATCCTCATAACAATGTTTTTTTAAACACTCTTAATATTAGCATAGTTAAGGCATCATTTACCCTTCTAAAATTCGTATTGCTTTCTTTGAATACTAGCTGAGTATAGTACCCATGTATTTGTGTTGTTTCATTAAATTTCACCTTGTTGTTAATACCATCTCCTATCTCCATTCTTACAAATCATAGAAGAGTATGAAATAAAAAAATTGTTATTTTTTCTTAGTATTTACTATTTAATCATGAATTTAATCACTTACTATTTATATCTAATCAATAAATTGATCTCCTTGACAAAGAATTTTTATGATCATGCATCCAATTATGGAAAGATCTAGTTTCATCATGAACCATTACTCTATTCAAAAGAGATATTATATATGATAATCTATTGCAAATTTAATATCATTTTTTCTTTTAACTCAACAATGATTTATCAATATTATTTTATATTCTTCCTTGCTTCCTTTAGAATACACTTCTCCCATTTATTTTTTTATTTCAACATACTCATCTTTTTATCTAAGTTTGAAAGTAATGTTGATGGATTTACCATCAATTTTGGCAATTATTTCAACTTCAATAGATCTTCTCTAGTTTCTTCATTGTAATATTTTTTATAGGTGAGAAATAGAATAGTTTATTACATTGATATGGGAAAACTAAAACATGAGCTAATCTGCTTTCAAAGGTCCTTTGTGTAATCAAATTTATATTAACATCCCGTATCCTAGTTTGGAAACAATTTATGGAAATATGATGTAATATTGAATCATAAACCTCTAGAAGATCTATCTCAAAGATAAAAATATACTTGTATCCTTGATATTTATAATTATTTATTATGGGTATGGTGACTAGAATTATTTCAAATTTCAATTTATGAATTAGATCAAGAGGAATTTTATGTTTGAATAGGGAGTTCAAATTTCAATTATAGCAATACCACATCATCATCACATATAAACTAGCATGCACAATATATTGCAACTTCTAAATCTTACAATATCATAACTTATCACATTTTATAGTTTCTTACCAAATTATAGATAAACTCTTTCTCGAGGAACTATTTGTAGGTGAGCAACACACTTAAATGGAAATAGTTCAATCCTATTGTATATAAATTGGTGTTTATTAAAAATATAATTGAAATGGAAGTCCTTAAAATTTAGAGGTGATGTGATGCAGAGCAGGGTATCAAAGGTCAAACTCACTCAAACAACCCTTTGTCAAAGTCTTTACACACCAAACAAGGTTCCTTTCTTCACAAATTGCAACTAGGCCTTGTAGGATAGTGAACCACAAATTTTTGGGGAAAGAGGGGTTCTCTCTAGTACTTCTAGGGTTTTCACCTAGAAGGAGAGACTTCTTTCACACCCAAAATATGGAGGTTTCATTCAAGATTATGGGTTTGATGTGTGATGTGTGTGTGATGTGAAATGTGTCTAAGTGCTGCAAAGTAATGAAATGAACAAACTATGTGATGTAAACTAATGTAATGCAAATGTATTAAAAACACTATGTAAAATACCCTAAGAATGACCTAAAATGTATGCAAACTGTAATAGAATTGGAGGCAAAAGTGATGCACCTGGAAACTAAAGGTTGATGAAGAGGAGCTCTGGAATCTTCCATATTCTATTGTTGATGCTGACTGGGACACTTACGCCAAGCTGGTCAACTTAGTCCTTCTTCAGGGAAACTTTGTCAGAACCAGTTTCGAGGAAATGGGTGTCCAGATTTGCAGAGATCACTTTCTAGGCCTAACAATGTGACTAATTCACCAATGATGGTGACTTAGTTCACCTAGTGCTTTTGGGAATCTCAAGACTGGAATCTATAGCTACCCACTTGTACTTCTAGTTCTGATAGAGACCTGTGTTTGAATCTTCAGATATTGACCTACAAGTTGTCTTCAAGCTCCTTTTAGGTTTTTTTGACTTGGGATGATTTGGATAGAATAATGACACCTTTTGACACCTTGCTTTTTGACTAATCTACATACAAATTCTACAAAACACACATGCAAAGAAGGGAAAAGGGTTAGGGTTAGAGAATAGGGGTTTGCCTTAGTCAAACCCCATTTGGTAATCAAACCCTAAATAATGAAATGAAATGTGAAGGGAAAGATGATTGAATAACATGTAAGTACAACAACTCACCAAACCCTTGTTGAAGAAGTTTGAAGATATGCAAGTGATCGGCTCCAATGGATGTTGCTTGATGTGCTTAGTGCTTGAATGCTTGATGCTTGAGAATTGCTTGAGAACAATGAGAGTTTTTGAGTTAAGAGATTCTAGAGATTTAAAATGAGGAGAAAACCATTATTTATACATGTTATACCCTAATTTCCCAAAAATAACATATTATAGGCTGACCTTAGGGTTTTAGAGACAAAATCCCGCCATAAATTAAGATTAATTTATTTTTTATGCCAAATGGGACTAAGTCACCCAAGGTGGTGACATAGTCCACTTGGAAAATTTCAAGTGGTTGTCAAGAATTAAAAGGTGATTAATGATGTTTGTTGGGATTGTCTTCCAAAAGGCACTTAAGTAGGACCTATAAGTGCATTAAGGGGTCATTATGTCATAAGAAAGGGTTGATTTATTGATGAAAAGCATAGGAAAGTGTGAGAGATGGTTACAACACCTTACAAAACTTTGTATTAAGGCTTGGAAGGGGGTTATTTAGATGAATTATTGTATAAAAGTCCTAGAAAAGTGAGGAAATGTGTTACAACACTTCACAACACCATTGTAAGACAACATTAGTTTTTGTTGATTTGCAAGCATCCAAGGTATAATGTAAATGTGTTGGACACATTACAACATTAAATCTAAGAAAAATCAGGCCAAAATCCATAGGAAAAGGCCCAAATGAGTGAAAAGTGTCAAGGCTACACTTTTTTTCGACAAAGATGGAAAATGAGGTTTTTTTGACATAATTTTCAAACCAGACCTCATACCCAGAAAATAATTGCAGATTTAGATACCCATTAAGGCATTTGAAAACAAATATAATTTTTAGGTAGGGTTATTTTGGAACACCAAGGTCAAAAATCTATTGCTACGCTTGAAACTAGGCCTGATTAGGCTTATTCCACTAGGTCACAATAAGTTTTGAAAACCTAGACCAAAAATATTCATACCAATGGATTATAAGTATTAAATAAGGTCTGACCTAACATTTTCAATCACCACCAACAATTCCCCAAGATATTTTTACCAAACCCTAACTCCTATGCACATTTTATGCCCAAAATCATGAGGTTTTCAACCTAGGGCATCACCAAACTTGCTCATAACACCTTCCCCTAATCCTACAACATTGTAGACACCAAAAAAACCCTAACCCCATCCATTCCACCAAGTTTCATAATATTTCACTAGTGGAATGATGGGTTTTACATTTTTCTTGCCTTCAAGGCAGTTAAACAAGGGTTTTAAACAAATTTTAGTAAATATACTATAACTCACTCCAAACTTAGTGAAATAAAATGAAAAAAAAAAGAAAAAGAACAAGGAATCAATGCTCCATAAATTCCAATATAATTTTCTTCACTCTCAGGCTGTACAGTATGGTTTAGTAGAAAATTAGGCTTCAAAATGCAGAAAAACCAAGTCTTTGTTATTCAAAATTCAAA
Organism: Sequoiadendron giganteum; assembly: GCA_007115665.2. Lineage (NCBI taxonomy): Eukaryota > Viridiplantae > Streptophyta > Pinopsida > Cupressales > Cupressaceae > Sequoiadendron > Sequoiadendron giganteum. The sequence goes on along the minus strand of VCHN02000014.1, from coordinate 139,182,069 downwards.
CTTATATCCTCCAAACCTTCCTCCAACATACACAAGTTCCTTTTAAAGAATTAAAAAGCATAAAAAATTGGTTTCCCACCAAAAATCCAAGGCTAACTATTCAAATTCCACAAAAATGCAAAAATGCAAAAAGTTGCTTTGACAACTTTTCCCAACTTTTGCAACATTTATAAAATTTACTCACAAACCCACTTATCAACAAAAAATTGAATCAAACACACACAAAGACATAAAACATGGTATTTAAGACCTTATTACAAAAAAAATGACTCAATCATACCAAAAGACTAATATTTTGCAACTTTTCCATGAAGACCCTATGGTGCCCTGCACCATGATGCCAAAGCATCCCAGCTAAATGCGCAATCAATATCATTTTTTTTGCTTAATAAAGAGAAATACATAAGATGAGGAATTGAAGGGTCAAAAAGTAAATAGAGTAAAATTTTAATTTAAAGATTTAAATTAAAATAAATTGAAAGGGGATGTGCAGCCAAAGGAAGATGAGGGGTTGCCATGTAATGGGAAATAAAAGGACGATTTTAACTTGAGACTAGAGGTCTCCAAGTAGGGGGAAGAAAGGAGGGCCAACATGAGGAGGTGCTACATAGAAGGGGAGGTATAAAGAATAATGACTGTGCCACATATAGGAGAAAGAGCCCACCTATAATAAAAAAAATTTGTATATGGAAACATAACAACCCACACAACCATATAGACAATAGGCCAACGTTGGAAGGAGAGGGTAAAAACAAAATAAATCAAAAAATATTGCAAATTGGTGAAGTGAGAAGGGGCACATTTGATGCCAAAGAATGATTGAATTATGCACGCAACCAAGTAGAGATGGGTCACAACTCTTAAAGTGAAGGGAAGATTTTAAAATAATATAAAAGATATATTCCTAAAGAGAGGAGTTAATAGATTCCAGAGAAAGACTGCAAAGGAAAGAGATAAATAAGTATTTGAATGCCACAATATAATGTAGAGAGATAAAGGAGAGGGGCGACTGGCTTAAAAAAATTGAATTGAAAACAGCGTGAGAAGATGACTCATAGTGGATGGAGGAAATGAGGGATATTTTAGTGGAATGTAGAGAAGAGGCTGCACTAAAATTAGGAGAGATGAGAAGCCCATGAAGGAGCCTACCATTTACTATGGCACTCTAAATTTTAAAGTAAAAATCAAATTAATAGAGTAGAAGATAGAAAAACCACACAAAGGAAGAAGGCAAAAATGAAGGAAGGACTATAATAACATGCAGGCAACAAATGAACAATAGAAAGAAGAAGATAATAGACATCTGAGGAGTAAAAAGATTTGGATTTTGCAAAATGTGTAATGTAAATTGGAAAGCCCATAAATTGAAATAAAATTATGGGATTACTTTAGTTATGAATATCGATAGAAATGTATGCATAAGATAATTATAGAGATGAAATTAAAATTGCTTTCTTCATTTTGGTATAAATTGAAATTGATGTAGATTTACAAATGAAATTGTCAATATATTTTATTGCTTGGCTAATAGAGAGGATTTATCAAAATAAGTTGTGTTTGAGTGAGTTAATAAGGTTAATAGAGAGTTTTTCTAACCTTCCTACATTAAATGGTATTAGAGCATGTGATCCTGAGCATGTGGATAGATTGTCGAACATGAGGCAGTTCACACTAGGACCTGAGGGTGTAATTGTGTGAACAGATTGCTAACTGTGAGGAAGTTTGCACATAAAAGAGAGGGTGAAGCAGTAGAGTTTTCTAAAGAGCTCAAGATAATTATTGTAAGTGTGTGGGGAGTCCTAAGAAATTGAGATCTGAGAGGGACAAGTCATGGAAAAAGAGTCAATTGTGTTGCAAGTTGGAAATTGTATGAAGATGAAAAGAGGAAGCTAATTGTTTTTGTTGTGGAAAATTCTTGTGGATATCAATTCTTGTCGGTAGAGCATGAGAGTATGAATTTTAAGTGAAGAGGATGTTGAGAAGTCTCAGAGAAATTAGAGTAGTAGAGAAAAGGGAAGAAGAGGACATGGGTTTGGTTGTTAATAAACCTATGTGTGTTGTAGAAATATGGTTGGATAAGAGCATGAAAGAGGGGAGTAGAAAAGTGAGTGGTTGGAGGAGGAGAGGAGAGAGAATTTGGTAGAGGAGGATGGTACATGGTAGATGAAATTCCATGAAAAATAAGAAGAGTGTAGAGTGGAGTTGCGGGAAGAGGATATTAGTTGTTCTAACGAGATGCTGGAAGAGAAGGAAACATAAATAATTTGGGGCATTTCTTACAGTGATGGAGTTTGTTGCAGATTTCTTGTAATATCAAAGGGTGATTCCTTCAATCAAATTAATTTTTTTGAGCTATGCTCATAAAATTTATATCTGGTGTGTCTGATATAGGAGCATCTCGGGTGAACGTGCAATCAACATCGAGAATTTTTTTCCTTAATCAGTCGATTTAATCATAAATGGTGGTGTTATGTCATTATTTTTCTATTGTGATATTCAATAAAGACTATAAGAGAGGGGGACCAGCCATGTCAGTGCCCTAGGTCATGGAGGGCTAAGAGGAGTAGGTTGCCCTTACTTGCCTTAGTTTAAGGAAGTGTTATGTGATGCATGATGAGAATGATAAGGACTATAAGGCCCTTCCATCACTCTACAAAACTAAGATTCAAAAGGAGAATGGGTGAGTCAATTTTTAGGGTCAACTTTGTGTCTCAGATAGCTCTTTGTTAGAGGATAGAAACATAGTTCTAGGATGACAACATGGTGTGTTGGCATCTCTTAGGTGCGCTAGCATCTATACGTCTAAAGAACCAACCAGAAAAGGTCTAACCGCTAGAAAAAAAACTAACGATCTATTTAATGACTTCTAAATGAATCAAATAGTATTATGAAATAAGAAACACATAAATGGATATGATAAAACAAGTAGATTAAGCCAAGGGTGACAAGAAAGATCTCACAAAAAATCTTGTTTCGCCAGCTCACTCCAAGATATCTCCACCTACACATAGAAGAGAGAGAAATTGTTGGGGGGCTTTTTAGGGGTTTGCCTCAGTCAGACCCTCATTTTAGTGTTTCCACCTCCATGAACAACCAAGTTTGGAAAGTTATAGAAATAGTACAATAAAGGAAAAGATGCAAGAAAAAAGTGTTGGGGTTACCGTACAAGAATGTTCCAGATTTAAAATCTAAAACCAGTAGTGACTCAGTGACTTTCATTTCTAAATCACTCCAGAAGCACTAATAACTATGTCATAAAGCGGAAACAGGCACAATAGTTCTCCCCCATTGGTCCTTTTGAGAAAAGCACATGCACACTTAAACCAGATTCAACACCATGAACAGACAAACAAATGAACACACAAATTTACGTGGGGAAAATCCTTTTGGGTAAAAAATCACACACTCCAAGAGATAGAGCCATTTTACTATTCAACAACTAAACGGTTACAATACAATATAAGGCTCATAGCCATTACAAGAGTTATATCTTGTTCATCTGGAGAAAAATAGGAAACAACATAGATCTTCAACCTTGCACTATTACAATTTCTTCACAAGACATACAGTGAAGGTTCCCTTCAGCTCTTCAGCCCATTTGCACAGCCAACCTTTCAGCCGACACAGCCTAGTGGCCACCTTGAGTTCACATTTGCCCAGGTTTTGAGTGTCTTAGTGTTCATGGTTACAATTCTCTACGCATACCGCTTGAACATAAACCCTTCAATCTCTAACCAAGCTCATTGATCATGGAACTGTCGATCTACTGATCATTCAATCTTTTGATCTAATCTCTATCGTCTTGCTCTACTTTCAGCTTTGGCTTACTATCGATCAGCACCTGGCCTTTCCTTTTGGCTCAACATCAATCGACATTCCATCAACCTCAGGCCAACCTCTCAACTTTTGGTCAAAATCACATATGAACCAAATGGCCATCAAGGTCTCATAATACCCCACTGACAAGCTTCACCATCTCAGGTTGCATGCACTGCCCTAACAGCTGACATCAAGCCACCCTATAATCAATTCGCACTTAGATCAAACCCTCGAGATGCGTGCATAAGCTTTTAGTCACTAGCCATTGATTTGAAACAACGATGTAAAATCAACCAATGAGATTTCACCACATGTCGCATTGTCATTTATTTTTTCGCTTGACCAAAATCCCTTCGCTATCACTAGCCATTTCATCACATTCCGAGCTAGCAATATTCCGCTATCACCAAAACACTAACTGCCAACACTATCGGATCACACAAGCCAAGTGTCTGCCGCTTAGAAGGTTTTGGGGCATCCAGGAGGGAATTGCCAAGATTCCCATTAGCCCTCCCAAAATGAGCTTTTGAATCTGCCACGTGCCCACCGCTCGTGCTCTCCACTTGGCTTACGTGGAAGCCACTGGAGCTCCTTCAGGGAATCTCTAGCGGCATCCATTAGATTCCCCAAGGAACTCTCATGGCATAGAAAAGTGTCCACGATTGGACAACCCTTTGCTTAAAGCAGCTCGGGGCCCACCTTCTCTTCTAGTGCGCACACCGCTTAACTCACTACCATGCATTGAACGCACAAATAATTCTACTCAACCAAAAAGTTCTTAGCGGTACTTGCATCAGGATGGCATGGAATGTGATGGACACTATTGGATCAAAGCCTCCACAACCATTGATTAGGTTCTTCACAACTTGGTCCAACTTCAATTGCTCAACGCATATTAGGATATTGGTGGGACATGAAATGTCACCCGCCGATATGAGATCACCTCACCGCATCGGCCCATTGGTGGAACAACACAAAGAATCCTGCCAATAGTGATCGCTAGCCGATAAGAAATTCCGCCAAGCCAAACCTGTCAAGCTATCGCTGGAACACCATTAGGAGTCCCGCCGACCGGAGAGAGTCTTCACGACAAGGAAAAGGTTGAACACATGAAGTCCCCTGGACTAGAGTGGTACAAGCCAACAAAATTGAGGCACATATTTCCAACAATCTCCCACTTGACGAAGACTTGTTGGCTTCCTCTAGAACCTGAAAAATAAAGAATCTCTCCACCATGCTTCTGCACTCCAAAAAAGACACCTGCAATGACATTCGAGATGTCCACCAACATAGGAAATAGTTCCAACCATCCTTCATAGGAAAAAGGAACAAGCCAAGGCGGAATTGCACCAGTCTTTGGAACACAAGCATCAGATCCTTTAGATGGCAAAGGGATCAGACTGCCACCACTCCACTGTGCTCACTAGCCATACAAAAGCAACAATGCAACAACTTCAAATTTCTTTGATTGTGAACACAAACGTGAAGTCATTCTCCAGAACAAGATAAACCACTAGCTAGAACAACAACCAAAAAACTGACTGCCCCCATCCAACTGATCAAAACCCATGCGATTGAAAATGGCACACACAGCTCGTGCTAATCCATCCAATCACCCATACCTCCAAGGTATGCACATCACTAAAATCATGCCATCACATATCCACCCATCAACTGCAAAATACAAGCACCATGTGCCAACCAGTCAAGAAGACCAAACACATCTAGGAACTCCCATTGCATGGGAAATGTCTAGATGAATGCAAAGAACTAGAATGAGTGCATTCAACACATCTCTTTGTTAGCATCCCACCAAACAAGGCATCATCACAAGTGATCCAGGCATACCAAGTCCACCAATCATGACACATAGAAGAGCATAACCATGTAGTACCAAGGAACATCCACAATGATATGCAAGCCTGCAAACCAAAGATGCCCTTCTACACACACTTCTAAATGCTAGTTGTGTTGAGTATGACCTCCTTCACATCCCAAAGGGAAGCCTCTCAAAGAACATCAAACCAAACCATATTCTTATCTCCTACCAATTCTCAAAAGCACCAAGAGATAAAACTATACTATCCACCTTTCACTATGGATCCTCCAAATCCTCCAGAAACTTAAACAACAAATCAAGATCCATATCATGAAAGCAAGCATAAAAAACACATCTAAAAGATATAATGGGAAAATACATCTCAGAAGAACTTCACTACCGAGAAGACCAAAGGGAAAAAGATTCTCCTCCAAGATATAACAACCGCCATGACTTATCCAAGAGCAATCTCCTTATCGGTCTCTGTTGAACTCGTGTTCAACCAAGGTGCGGGCTACTCATACTTTCAACTGTAAATAGTAACAACAGCCTCACCTATTTCTCCATGTACCCATGAGCACCAACAACCGATCATCTCATGCTAAACTCTGATTTGCATTACTACAATGAACATGAAGTTCTCAAGCACATGACCAATGCACTCAAAACATAGAGAAACACCAGACCACTGTCAAAGCTCCAAACCTAGGAATCAGGAACTTATCATGACATCATGACCTTACCATCCCCCTTAGGAGATCCCATGCTCCAGGCGAACATACCAAGGTCTCAAGAGAAATGCATCATGCCAAAACTCTAATGTGCAAACAAGAGTATATCATGACATAAAGCAAACAAACCCTAAACCAACATCACCTGTCAAGCACCACTAGCACCTCAACCAAAGAATTGCAAGAGTCCTCCATGGCTCTAGGATGCTGAACATCCTCAAATAGTGCCCATGCAAATGCAAAAGAGCTCTTCTACAACAACAAGGTCTAAGAGCTCTACCAGAAACATCTGCAACACCAAAGAAGATCATTCACCACCAAGTGATGAATACACAGTCACTGCTAAATCTCCCATTGAATGTGGCACTGATATTTCCAAGAACCATGACCAACCATCTGCTGATCCAAAAAACTCTAGGTACAAAGGACAACATGTCCATCTAACAACAACACTGAGCAGTACTAAGGTCTCAGAACCACGCAAACAAAATTATCACTATCAAAAGCTTACACTAACTAGTGTATCAATCTTTCCATGACATTGTGATATACATGTTATAGGTCCCCATAGCCAACTATCCAGGTACCCAAACACCATTCCTCCTTGCATCTCAAAATAGCTACACTAATGCACAAGTGGCCATAGACAAGGCCAACTAACAGATCTGGACCACCACTGAAGCAACCTCATGGATATTGATAGTCCACTTATGAGTTGACCCACAACATTGCACAACTCGTAGATGCAACCAGTGAAAAACCTTGAAAATCTATCATTGCACTAGAAACTGCACAACTGAGATCTCAAAGAGAAAACCCATGTAGAAAACATGACTCAAACACCAAATCAAGCTCAAATCTGATTCGCCAATCACATCCACAACCCAAGCACCATAGTCTAGGAAACTAGCAAGCAAACACCACAAGAATGCTGAATGAAAAATACATACCAACACTCCCATGCAGAGTAGACATCACACCTCCTCAAACATGTCAAATTGCAACTATGTCATCCAATCACACCCCAAAAGCTAAGGTCTAGAAAATAGTTTAACAGCAGCTCCACAAACCACAAGTTTCTATTGACCGTGCAAAACCTGCAAAACCAGCATGTTTCCAAAACACACATGCACATCCATATCCACTACACATCTGGATGACTCAGGAGTCTACACACAACCATCATGGTTAACTAGAACAGTGAATGCACATGAATATGCATCATAGAATTTTTAGGAAAATCTACAGAAAACCCTTCAGAACCAAAGACATGAATCTAAAACATGCAAGTACAAGGTACAGGTAAATAGGAACTGTAAGCTTACTCCAGACCAATTCCAAAAACCACAACCATGCACACACATGTGAGAGAGCCAGGCTATTCAAAAAATTTAGACCACCTAGATCAACTTCATAGCCTTCATGCAATCAAGGCAACAGAAAAAATGCCTTCAGTACTAAGTCAGAACACCCAACACAAGCACAATACTCCATGGCAGAACAACAACCTGAACAACTCCATACCATCAGGGAGCCTCTCACATAGACACCCAGTATGAACCACACCCTGCTACAACACAACCATAAGTATAAACTCACACCCCTTGCATCAGGATCATTTGCTGCCAAACAAGAGCCTCAGACCACATCACAACAATATGATCAACTCCAAAACCTCCTATGTCTTTCATGCTGCATGTTGAATCAAAAGAGCAGGAACTCTTACTCATCAGAAAGATCAAGCATCAATCGATTCCTCTAGATTTCCTCAAGCTTGTCAGGCTCATAAATCCTCGCAAGAGAAAAACCTAGAACTTTGGTAACTAGGAGAAGGCTCTAATACCACTTGTTGGTATCATGAACAAGCCTTGACCACCTTTAACCAACTCTGATACTACTTGTTGGGGTTACCATACGAGAAAGTTTCATATTTAAAATCTAAAACCAGCAGTGCCTCAGTGACTTTCATTTCTAAATCACTCTAGGAGCACTAACAACTATGCCATAAAGCGAAAACAGGCATAGTAGTTCTCCCCCATTGGTCCTTCTGAGAAAAGAACATGCAAACTTAAACTAGATTCAACACCATGAATAGACAAATAAATAAACATAGATTTATGTGGGGAAAACCCTTTCAAGTAAAAAACCACACACTCCAAAAGATAGAGCCATTTTATTATTTAGCAACTAAATGGTTACAATACAATATAAGGCTCATAGCCATTACAGGAGTTACATCTTGTTCATCTAGAGAAAAATAGGCAACAAAATAGATCTGCAACCTTGCACTATTACAATGTCTTCACAAGACATACAGTGAAGGTTCCCTTTAGCTCTTTAGCCCATTTGCACAACCAACCTTTCAGCCGGCATAGCCTAGCGGCCACCTCAGGTTCACATCTTCCCAGGTTCCGAGTGTCTCAATTTTCATGGTTACAATTATCTATGCATACCACTCAAACACACACCCTTCGATCTCTGACCAATCTCACCAATCATGGAACTGTCGATCCGTCGATCATTCGATCTTTTAATCTGATCTCTATCAGCTTGCTCTGCTTTCAGCTTCAACTTCTCATCTTTGGCTTACTATCGATCAACACCCAGCCTCGCCTTTTGGCTCAACATCAATCGGTATTCCATCGGCCTCGCCTTCCAGCTCAACATCAATCGACATTCCATCAGCCTTAGGCCAACCTCTCAACTTTTGGTCAAAATCACATACACACCAAACAGCCATCAGGGTCTCATAATACCCCACCGACAAGCTTCACCATCTCAAGTTGCATGCACTACCCTAGCAGTTGACATCGAGCCACCCTTCAATCAATTCACACTTAGATCAAACCCTCGAGACACGTGCACAAGCTTTCAGTCACTAGCCATTGATTTGTAACAACGATGCAAAATCAACCAATGAGATTTCACCACATGTCGCATTACCATTCATTTTTCCACTTGACCAAAATCCCTTCGCTATTGCTAGCCATTTCATCACATTTCGAGCTGGCAATATTTTGCTATTGCCAAAATATTGACCGCCAACACTATTGGGTCCCATAAGCCATGTGTCTACCACTCAAAAGGTTATGGGGCATCTAGGAGGGAATTGCCAAGATTCCCATGAGCCCTCTCGAAATGAGCTTCCAAAGCTGCCACATGCCCACCACTCGTGCTCTCCGCTTGGCTTACATGGAAGCCGTTGGAGCTCCTTCAGGGAATCTCTAGTAGCATCTACTAGATTCCCCAGGGAACTCCCAAGGCACAGACAAGTTTCTACAACTAGACAACCCTTTGCATAAAGCAGCTCAGGGCCCATCTTCTCTTTTGCTGCACACACCACTTAACTCACTGCCACACGTCAAACGTACAAGAAATTCTGCTTGGCCAAAAAGTTCTCAGTGGTACTTGGATCAGGATGGTGCGGAATACGACAGACACTATCAGATCAAAGCCTCCATAACCATCGATCAGGTTCTTTGCCACTTGGTCCAACTTCAATCACTCAATGCATATCGGCATATCAGTAAGACATGAAATTTCAACCAACAATATGAGATCGCCTTGCCACATTGGCCCATCAGTGAAACAACACAAAGAATCCCACCGATAGTGATCGCCAACCGATAATAAATTCCACCAAGCCAGACCTGTCGGGCCATCATTGGAACACCACCAGGAGTCTCACCAATTGGATAGAGTCTCAACGACAAGGAAAAGGTTGAACACATGAAGTCCCCCGGATGAGAGCGGTACAAGCCAGTGAGATTGAGGCACATATTTCCAACAAAAAGGACACTAAAACACTACAAAACAGTAATGTGCTAACTCAACCAAGTAATAAAGAAGGAAAGTGGAGAGCTTACCACCTCCACCAAGAGCACGCAAGGCTAATGGGGGAGAAAATGAGAGGATTTCAAACCTCTACTGCAATGGTGTTGTTCTACACTTTCTCTATTGAAGTGATGGAGTGATGGAATTGTTTCTATGGAGTGTAAAAATGTGCTTGAATGCTTGAAGTGAATGCTAGAATGTTTGGAGAGAGTGTCTAAGACCTTGAAGAATTTTGAAAATGGATGAAGGTGAGTGAATTTGAAGGAAATATGAAGAAAACAACCATATTCGGGTTGGTCAGCCGAAGAGGGGCATTACAATTCAACTTCCAATGGGAAGTGTAATGCCTCTACAAGCTCCAACTATAGGAATCTAGTAGGGACATAATCACACTGCACGGACCTTTGTGTCTCACGTAGGAATCCTCGATAGTTAATCCCTCACTGATGCTCAAAACACGTGCCAAGTGGAACCAAGGTAGTAGGCTTTTGTAGAATTAAGCCTCTGAATTTGGTTTTCTAAAGTGGAGAAGGGAAAAAGGGGAATTTTCATTAGGGGTGCAAATTCGCTCTTATATATTTTTCCCCCACTTTAGTGAGCACGAATACTGATGAGTGATTTGGTAAAGTAGATCAAAGAATCAATAGGGTTAGAAATGTATACATGAACCATCAAGGAAGTAGACCATGATCTGGCGAACCCAAGAGTGTAGGACAGGAAAAGGACTTCACAACTTTGTAGAACTATGAAGTTGAAGAAAGAAAGCACCTTACAAGCCTGCAAACCTACAAGGAAGGTATCCTGCAAGAACTCTCACATGAAGGAAACCAAGGAAAGTTCCTTAAAGACCCACATACCTCTAAGGAAGGTATCCCCCAAGAACTCTAACATGAGGGAGATAGAGAAAAGTAGACTCCATAGAGTCGATAGGAGACGACGTGTTTACCCATAGATAGAATATGTTAGGAGGTAGCTGCATAGGCCAGTAAGCAAATAGTCACATAGATCATTGATAGGTTGGAAGACTTTCAAAGGGGTCCCTCAGGAAACCTTCAAAAGGAAGAGGGGTCTACTCAAGGGACACACTTTTTGAAAGTGAGGTCTAGTCAGGCTACCCCCAAGCTAGACGTGAAGATGTGAAGCGAGTCTAGTTAGGTTGTCTTCGAGCTAGACACAAGGATGTAAAGTAGGTCTAGTCAGGCTACCCCTAAGCTAGACCAAAATATAGGAAATAGGTCTAGTCGGGTTGCTGCAAAGCTAGACGTCAAGGTGTAAAAACTTTTGAAGGGATCCCTTGTGAACCCGGCGTAAAAGAAAGGTTCCACTCAAGGGATGTATTGTTCAAAAGTTGGTGCCTTCTTTCTCGAATCAATTCATCATCAAGGAATCCTTTTGAAATATGTTCACTTCATCAAGGAATTTGAAAGGAATAATATACCCCACATGAGGGGAAGATCAAATTTGTTCCCACTTTGAAGGAAGGAATCCAAGCTCTTTCTTTATGAACCCATGATGAAGGAATATGTTCCTTTAGGGTTTCAACTTGAGAATGTAATTATAACAAAGAAGTGTGTGAAGGTTCTTGAGAAAATATTTGTTGGCAACAAATGCATTTTTTGAAGATCAAAGTGATGTAAAGGTGGTGTTGTCACACATGAGAGGGACAACTCAAGCAAAGAAGAGAGAAAGATAACGGAAAAGTAAAAAGGAAAGAGAACACAAACAAAGGGCACAGGGGCAACCTGATATTTAAGGGTTAGAACTACTCATAAATATATATAAGTATAATAATAATATATAAATGAATTGTCATCAACCCCCTACTATATCAAGCCATGTGAGGAATGCACGAGCAGACAAAGTAAAAATAAAAAATTGGATCAACATGGAAGGGAAGCCTAAATGCTCCCAACACTTTGCATCGTCCCCAATTTTCTGAAATTGAATCACAAACATGGAAGAATGATTATACAAATAGAAGAAGGTTTACAACAAAAACACCATGCGTATATCAAAGCACCAACAAGGGTGATGAGGGTCATCCAGGCAGACATAGCACTATTACGGGGGAACACTTCATGACACACACATCTAATCTAAAGATAAAGGGGTCTCCCCCTAACATTGGTCAACCAAGAGGTCATCAGCTTCCCACTCTAGATCATCATAGGGGGAAGGAGGACAAGCCTATAGTGGTGGAATATTAAGGAAAGGAGCTTTTGACCCTCCCACAACAAGGGCTAAGGAAGATGGACCTCCCAAGTCCCTGTCACTCAACTCTTGTGGGCCTAAGGTCAACGACTTCACGAAGATATTCGACAGAGTTGGAACTTCATCCATAGAGTTAAACATACACTCAATGGGAGTGCCCTGTTTCACCTCGACGAACGAAGGAGATTGCGCTCGAGGTTCACCACTAAGCTCACTGAGTGATTTGAGAGTAGTGGTGAACTTAGGGGAGGCCAAGACTGGTTTCCTCACTAGGATAGAATAATTCAGCATGGGGCCACCTTTCAAGGAAGGTGGGATCCTCCTTCATCCTTCATTGCTGGAGGGACCACTCTCTACCTTATTCTTCATTGGAGGAGGAAAACTCCCCACAAACGAGGCAAGAAAGGCAAGGGAAGAGGAGGAAAGAACCACAATAGATACGGCTGAGGTATTAGTCATATTTATAGGCTTCGAGAAAGGTGGGATATTCAGAATGGATGTCAGCAAAGGTAGCTCTATCAAAGGAGTGATGAACACCTGCACCTTTCTAAGGTTGAGCGCATTCGCGCTCCTAGTGAAAGTCGAGAGCGATACAAAGCTGGTTTGGATGGGAATAGAGGGGAGGAAAGAAGAGGACACAACAAAAGCCCCTAAAATAGGGGAAATCATCTCCTCTTCCTTCCTCTGTGAGGTGGCCTGCTCAGCCAGGAGAGCCTTTTGTTGACGCTTGCGCTCGTACACAAGGTAGTTTTTGCGACTCTTTGAACTAGAGGCCTGAGGTTGTGAAGGAGTGGAAGGCTCCGCCTCAGTCATGGGAGTGTCCTCCATAACCATTTCCAGTGGAGGGACAAACTCTTGTACGAGATAAGGAGGGATAGATTCATAAATAGCAAGGGGAGTTGCCTCCAATGCCTCGATGGTGGACCTCTTCCTATTCACTGCTTTAGAAGTAGGGGCAGTAGGAGGCCGCAGAGGTTGGGACATAGAGGATTCCCCACGCTTGGTTTTTTTCCTACCGTATAAGTAGTACCAAGGTCTAGGAGGCTTGGTAGGGAGATCCAATATCTTGGTCTTGGGTCTACGCCAAGCAAGCACCATTGGAATCAGTGGGTAAAGGCCAAGCTTACTCATCCAATGCTCCTCCCAAGAAAGGGGAGTGGACAAGGCAGTCTGAGAAGGAGAAAGCTTCTCCTTTCCCTTTCAGGAAGAGGAGGTAGCTAGTTGTTCTACTATGGGAAGGGTCAATTTCAATTATCCCTTTCCCCCAGTTTTATACTTCACATAGTTCTTGTAAAGTAGGTCCATTCTTGGAGGAAGCGAACCGATTAGAGCGAGCCAAAAGTGATCCAATGAATATCTCCCATGAGACACCATAGGCTAGTATCTGGTGTCGTGCACATATGGGAAAATTTTAAAAAAAATTGAATTATAGAGGTGATCCCATTCATGGAAGCTAGCCATGGTATACCTAACTTCACCCTGAATAGGTCTGACTTGGGAATAACATCAAAAACCATGTCTATGTGCCTAGATCCAACAAGGACAGACAGGGTTATCGATCAATAGGGTTTAAGAGCAAGGTCATCATGCGTACAGATGACTGACTTCATTTTTTCATATTCCTCCCTTTGCAGGGAGTTCAAAAATAGAGTCTCCTTCGCAATGGCATTCACTCTACTTGCGGGGTCAACTAAGACCCCAGTCACAATTTTTCCATTGAGGTGAGTAGGAATGTATAGAGGAGAAGGTTTATCATTTGTCAGTACATCTTGTGAAGTGAATGCTATATCTAGAAAACCGGTCACAAGGTGAGGAGGAGGAGTAAAAGTAACCATGTTAATGTATGCCTCAAGCTCAATAACGGAATCAGAGGGATCAATAATCATGTTAGAAGAATGCAACGCAAACAGGTCCGTGTATATATACAATTCATTATTAGCTTTCCCCACTAATTAGTTTGTGTTTTATTTGCTTCCATCAAGATGAATAGTATCATCCTCAATGCAATCTTGTATCTCATGATGTAGGCACATGCAAGATTCGGTATCATGTCCATTAACTCAATGGTACTGACAATAGGCATTTACTTCATACCAACTAGGGTAAGGCTCCCTAATGGGCTTAGGACTTGGCAAGTTAACAATCTTATCCTTCAACAACTTTTGTAAGATGGAGGAATAATATTTTGATAACTTTGTGAATTTTTGGTTGCATCTGAGGCCATTGTTATCCACAGCAGCTACTACGTTTGCAATGGATTTTTCTTTTCCATAGATTCATACGATGGACTTCCCTTCAAGATGGGAGTGCGAGGAAGGTCCCCTGAACTGAACCACCATCTATTGATACTCCTGTAGGGGTGCACACAAATGTGTGAAAGAAGGGTATTTCATAAGGGAAAAATTCTCTTTCCAAGGCCTTTGTAAGTTCCCTATGAACACCTTCTACACATCACAGTCTGGTAATGGGTATGAGATTTGTGAAAAGAGCACCTGATATCACACTATAAAATTGGTATCTTCTCATTATCCCCTTGATTACATTGGACAAGGTTAGAGAAGGTCATCTTAGGTCCGATGTTGGCTTGGAATTGTCGTAGGAACTCATCCACAAGCTGGTCGAATGTAAAGATGGAATTATCGAGCAAGGAACAATACCAATTAAGTGTTGTGTCCTTGAGATATTGGGGGAATAGTTTTTCCATCAATGCATCATGATGGACGAAGTCGGTACACAAGGCACTAAAGGTGGACACATGTGTCTGCGGGTCCCCTTTGCCATCGTATTTCTCAAATTTAGGAATCACCATCCCTTGTAGGAAAGGAGTGTTAAGATTGCTACCAACAATGGGCTATGTTAGAAGAAGGGTTGGAAGATAGGCTGAGCGGAAGCTTGGGAAAGGCTTGCCAGATAGTTTTGCATCTTCCCCATATTTTGAAGAAGGGTATTCATAATTGGTTCATTAGAAGATGTAGGACCAATGGAACCACCACCAGAGCCCCTGCCAGAACTGCCACCGTGACTACTGTCAATACCACCACCACCAGCGTGGCCTCTATCGGAGCCACTACCACTTCCAAACACACCACCATGACCTCTGTCAGAACCACTTCTGCTAGTTCCACCTCCACCACCAAAGCTACCATCACCAAAGACTCCACCAATCATCCCACAAAATCCTCCACCATCAGGGATGACAGGAGGGAGGAGGTGGAAATCCATAGGGTTTCTATTTACTCTGACAATTTTAGAAATGTCGGAAGCAACAGGGATACTAATCGAGGGGACCATGTCGGCCATGTACACGGATGTGGGAGGCATTGACACTCCTAAATATATCTCATGTTCTTTAGAGGGACCACCTCGTATCATGCTACCATGGTTCTAAGGGGCACACGCTTCAGCCAGACCAGTGAGACTAGCCAGGAGTTTTATGCTTGTTTGGTATTTTCCTATCATATATTTTATTTCACTGATAACTTTAGGAGCTAGGTGATTTTCTAAAGCACCCAACCCCTTGCTCAGACTAGCGACATATTCAGAAGGAATGTGGATAGATTCATGCTCACCTATGGAAGATGATGTAGGTGACATAGGAGGAGTAGGGACGTGGTCCATTTCATCAAAGAATCTTGACTCGCCCCGTGATACCTGATCTTTTGTGGCAAAGCCAACCATATAACCAGAGAAAAGGCCTATAGAGAGATTAGAAGCGACCTTCACCTTCTCCATCAGAAGGTGTCATAGAATTCTCCTAACAAATATACCTAGAGGTCATGGACTGGGTTGTGATGCTCATAAACATTCACAACACATAGGGTTACGACAATCAAAGGGTACAAGAGGAAGATCCCAACACACCAACAAATGAATGGACATTGGTTCACATTGGGTTCACAAAAAATGTAAGAGAGAGGGACCAACCATGTCAAGGCCCCAGGTCATGGAGGGCCGAGAGCAGTAGGCTTCCCTAGCTTACCTTAGTTTTAGGAAGTGTTATGTGATGCAAGATGAGAATGATGAGGACTATAAGACCCTTTGATCACTCTACAAACTCAAGATTCGAAAGGAGACTAGGCGAGTCAGTTTTCAGGGTCAACTCTATGTCTCAAATAGGTCTTTGTTAGAGGATAGAAGCATGGTTCTATGATGATAGTGCGATGCATTGGTGTCTCTCAAGTGCGCTGGCATCCGTATAGCCAAAGAATTAGAAAGACAAGGTCTAATTGCTAGAAAACAAACTAATGGACTAGTTAATGACTTATAAATGAACAAAATAGTATTATGAAATAAGAAACACATAAATGGATATGATAAAACAAGTAGATTAATCCAAGGGTGAAAAGAATGATCTCACACAAAACCTTGTTCGCCAGCTCACTCCAAGATATCTCCACCTACACATAGAAGAGAGAAATTTTGGGGCAGCTGTTTAGGGGTATGCCTCAGTCAGACCCCTTTTTTGGTGTTTCCACCTCCACGGACAACCAAGTTTGGAAAGGTATAGAAATAGTACAATAAAGGAAAAGAGGCAAGCAAAAAGGACACTAAAACACTACAAAACAGTTATGTGCTAACACAACCAAGTAATACTGAAGGAAAGTAGAGAGCTTACCACCTCCAGCAAGAGCACTCAAGGCTAATGGGGGAGAAAATTAGAAGAACTCAAGCCTTTCTTGCAATGGTGTTGTTCTACACTTGCTCTATTGAAGTGATGGAGTGATGCAATTGCTGCTATGGAGTGCAAAAATGTGTTTGAATGCTTGAAGTGAATGCTAGAATGCTTGGAGAGAGTGTCTAAGATCTTGAAGAACCTTGAAAATGGATGAAGCTGAGTGAATTTAAAGGAAATATGAAGAAAATGGTCATATTTGGGCCGGTCGGCAGAAGAGGCGTGTTACAATTTGACTTCCAATGGGAAGTGTAATGCCTCTGCAGGCTCCAATTGTAGGAATCTACCAAGGACATATGCGCGCCACATGGACATCTACTGTTCATGTGGGCATCCCAGATAGTAACTCCCCCATCGACACTCAAAATAGGCACCAAGTGGAACCAAGTAAGTGGGCTTATGTAGAATTAAGCCTCCAAATCTGGTTTTCTAAAGTGGAGAAGGGAAAAAGGGGAATTTGCGTTAGGGGTGCAAATTCGCTCCTATACAAAGAGAAATACACAAAATGAGGAATTGAAGGGTCAAAAAGAAAACAAAGTAAATTTTGAATTTAAATATTTAAATTTAAAGAAATTGAAAGGGGACATGCAGCCAAAGGAAGATGAGGGGTCACCATGTAATGGGAAATGAAAGGTAGATTTTAACTTAAGACTAGAGGTCACTAGGTAGGGGGAGGAAAGGGTGGCCAACATGAGGAGGTGAGCACTACATAGGAGAGGTAGAGATAAGAATGGTTACACCACATATAAGAGAAAGATCCCACCTATAATAAACAAAATTTATAGATGGAAACATAACAACCCACACAACCATATAGAGAATAGACCAATGCTGGAAGGAGAGGGTAAAATTAAAAGAAATTCAAAATAATTTCAGATTGGTGAAGTGAGAAGGGGTGTAGTTGATTCCAAAGAATGATTTAATAATGCATCGTGACCAAGTAGAGATGAGTTATGGTTGTTAAAATGAAAGTATTTTAAAACAATATAAAATATGTGTTCCTAAAGAGAGGAATTAATAGATTCCAGAGGAAGACTATGTAGGAAAGAGATAAATAAATATTTGAATTCCACAATACAATGTAGAGAGATAAAGGAGAGGGATGGATGGCTTAAAAAATGGAATTGAAAACAATCTAATATGATGCCTCGTAGGGGATGGAGGAAATGAGGGATTGTGTAGTGGAATGTAGAGAAGAGGCTACACTAAAATTGGTAGAGGGGAGAAGCCCACAAAGGGGCTTTCCATTTATTATGGCACTCTAAATTTTAAACTCCAAATTAAATGAACAAAGTAGAAGATAGAACGACCAAACAAAGGAAGAAGGAAAAAATAAAGAAAGGCATAGAATAACATACATGCAATGAATGAACAATAACAAGAAGATGATGATTGACATTAGAGGAGTAAAGAGATTTGGATTTTTCAAAATGTGTAATGCAAACTGGAAAGCCCATAAATTAAAATTAAATTATGGGTTTATTTTAATTATGAATATCGATAGAAGTGTATGCATAAGATAATTATGGTGATGAAATTAGAATTGCTTTCTTCATTTTGGTATAAATTAAAATTGATGTAGACTGACAAATGAATTGTCAATATATTTTATTGCTTGGCTAATAGAGAGTATTTTTTGAATAAATTGTGTTTGAGTGAGTTAATATGGTTGAGAGAGAGTTTTTCTAACCTTCTTGCACCAAAAGGTGACATGGATCAATAATTGAGAACCCTCAATGGGTGTCAATTATTGCAGTTGTGTAACAACCTCCATCCATTAAAACAACTTTTGCAAGAAATTTTCATCACATAAGAACATTTAAAAATAAAGGAATTGACATTCTTGTAGGAAAAATTGATTCATATTATTTAATTACAACAATAACATAGTATTTCCAATAGGAAAGATTAAACTCAAAACTAACCTCCTTAATTTAAACTTTAGTTATAAAACAAGCACAGCTACAGGAAAACATTGAAATATTTGTTAGAACACACTCCAAATCAGGTCCTCACACCCACCTTCAGGAACGTCCTTATTTGGATTTCTCCATCTAGACGTAATAACTTTCTTCATTATATTATTGTTTTTGAAATCCTCCAACTTGTCAATCTCAACTCCCTCTCTCCCTTTTCACTCTTGGGCATGGAATTTTCTTTCTAGTTTATGATTTTTTTTGTGCCTTTTCCTCCTCCCTCTAAGAATTGAAATTCTCCATGAAAACCCTCTCTTGAATTTGGACACTCAGGAAATTTTAACTCTTGGCATTCATTACTTTTGCAATTATTCCACTTCCTACAAACACTAGGCACTTGAGAGAGAGCATGACCTAAAATAGGGTTGCTAGAAATTCAAAAATGAGTATAATGAAATAATAAAATTGCAACTCATATGCCTAGGAATTGGTCTTTTACCTCCCCCAATTTGTTAAAGAATCATTCATTTGATGAGCCACTAAAGAAAATAAAATTAAAACATTGGTGCAACTTATCCAATAGATATTATAATTTATTTTTTAATAGGCTGGAGATGTGTGAAGAGTACTTGGAAATTATACTTGTAAGACAAAAATAAAAATCACAACAATATGAATTAAAATAAAATGCAATTATTTTTGTGTGGTGTAGGATTTCACATGCACTCAAATTATCCTACATCAAAAATCTTAAGTAAGAAAGAATATTTCATGAGTAAGAACTCATGAACATTCACCTAGTATTGGAATCCCAAACTTGAGGTGTTCAATGCCACCTATGTTGCCTCTTCCATCCTCTTTCACTTCCATTTCACCAAATATTTACTATATTCTTTACCCCATGTCTACTTAACTACTATAGAATATATCACTTCATCAATTTCCTCACTCTTCTTTTCTAGTAGTTGCTACACCCATTGTGTTTTGTCATGACAATATGCAACACTATAAACTTCCCCACTTGTTCCTCCATAATAATGGTATAAATCAGCCACATGAAATAATGGAGGAATATCCACTTCGATTGGTAACTCTATCTCATATATATTAGCTCAAAACTTTCTAAGCACATTACACGGCCCAATATTTTTCCATTTTAACTTGCTATACATACCTTGTTCTAACCTCTCTTTCCATAGATGAGCTAAAACCAAGTATCCAACTTCAAATTCCAACTCTCTTCTCTTTAGATCAACATTCTCCTTATACTTCTTTGTGTTTGTCTCTAACTTCTCCTTCAATTACTTGTGCAACTCACACAAATACTTTGCATAGTCTTTAGAAATGATACTTTCCCAAATCTGAACTATCCCTTAATTCATGAATACCTCTTAGAATAGATCCATAAAAATATGAAATAGGCTCTTACCTATGCTCCTATTGACTAAGTTATTGTATTCAAACTTAGCTTGTGCCAACACCATATCTCACTAATTTGGTTTACCACATCTCAAACACCTCAACAAATTCCCAAGATTCTTATTAACTACCTCTATTTTCCCATATGTTTGGGGATGATAGAATGAGAAAAAATTTAACCTCATGTCCAACCTCTTCCAAAATTTTCTCCAAAAATAACCAACAAATTTTGAGTCTATCTAAAATGATACACTTGGGAAAAACATTTAATCTAACCACTTAAAAAAAAAATTGCAATATGTGTTGCATCAATTGACTTCTTACATGGGATTAAATGTGTCATTTTAGAGAATATATCTACCCAAACAAAAATGGAGTCATTAACTTTTTGAGTCTTTAGTAGCCCAAGAAAAAAGTCCATACTCACCTCTTCCCATGGTCTCTCTGGTGTAGGCAAAGGCTGATATAATCATGTGTTTTGACTTGTTCCTTTTACATGTTGGCATATTGGACAAATTTGCACTATGTTTTTCACATCCATGCTCATTCTTAGACACCAATATCCTTCAATTAGTTGTCCTAAATTTTTATCCACTCCAAGGTGCCCACCAAGTCCTTCACTATGCTTCTCTCTAATAAAAATTTCTCCCATTGATCCTTGGGGAATGCATAACTACTATCCCTTAAACAAAAACCCCTCTTGAATGAAGTATTCCATTCATTGGGTCATATCCTTTTCATTTGGAAGATTACAAGCTTCCCATGCTTCATCAAAGTATGGATCCTTTTCATACATTTTTTTCATTGAATCAAATCCATAACATTTATTTTCATTTCTTTCAACAATAAGCACCTCCTACTTAAGGCATCAACTACTCGATTTGATTTTCCACTCTTATGTTTAAGAATAAATGAATATATTTGAAGAAAATCTACCCATTTCATATTCATTTGATTCATCATACCTTGGATATTAATAAATTAAAATTCAAGATGGTTAGTATAAAGAACACATTTATTGGGTAGCAAATAATGTCTTTGTTTCTTGAGTGCATGCACAATAGCATAAAACTCTTGATCAAACCAAATATTTATTATTGGCCTCATTTATCTTCTCAATGAATTATTATATGAGTCCTCCCTCTTGAATTAGATCCCCTCCTATGGTTGCTCAACTTTCATCACATTAAACTTGAAACACTTTGTTGAAGTTTGGTAATGCCAATATGGGTTATTCATTTACTTTTTCATTTAATACTTTGAAACTTTATTTTGATACAACCATCTGCCTGAATTCTCTTCTTTCCCCTTTCATGTTTTCAGTGATAGGAGAACAAATACTAGTATCTTTTTTGATAAAAATCCTATAGAAGCTAGCTAAACCATGAAAAATATTTTCTTCAAATATAATTCTACTTGATAGCTAATCTAGGATTGCCTTAAATTTATCTAGGTCCATCTGTAAGCCTTCATTTGAAATAACAAAGCCCAAATAGACCAAATACCCTTTCATAAAGCTACATTTCCTAAGGTTAGCCAACAAATTTTCTTCCTTTAACTTTTGCAAAAAAACCCTCACATGTTTCAATTTTATTTTTATTTTCCTTAGTAAAAACCAAGAAGTCATCTAAATAAACAATTCAAAACTTATTAAGGAATGGTTTAGTACTTCATTCATCAATCTCATGAATATACTTGGAACATTTATGAGGCCAAATGGCATGACCGACCACTGATACAACCTTTATTTTGTCTTTAAATTTATCTTCCATTCATCTCCTTCTTTGATTATTATTTGGTGGTGTGACCAATGGATTAGTATGGGATGACTACACTTGATCCATGAGGATACAGAGTATATTCAAGCCACTAAATATCAATTCCAATAGAGATCATCCAATACAAAGACTAAACTAAGAATCCATTAAAACTAGCATATTAAATCATGAAAGCTTCAAAGACACCTATTCTAATCCATTAAAACTTATCCTATTGGGGGAGTGGTGTCGCATTGATGTGGAATGGCAACCCTTTCCCAATCCTGTGGATAAATGAGCCTATTTTGATCGATTCTATTGAAGAGAATCGATGAAACTGTTGATAGATGTGTATGAAAATGTGATTTAAAGCTAAATGAACATGATGCAAGCTATTTTAAAATGATTTATGCTAAGATGATTGATATAGATGTATGCAAAGCTAATCTAAATGGAGTTTAAGCTAAAACTATTGAAACCCTAATTACCAAATAAGCTAAATGGATGCATCTATGTTACCATGGAAGCCATTAATGGAAGCTAAGCTAATATGCAAGTAAAATTAAGAAAAAATGTTAGATATGAGTGCAAGTGAAAGTGATTTTAACAACATAAGTTTGTTGTTAAAATATGGATCCATTTGTCTCCAAATAGTGACCTATTTATAGGAGAGCAAATGAGAAATGAAGGGTTAAGATTGAAAAAGCTAATCAATATTCAAAAAGCAAGGAAGATGGAGGCATGGATCATGGATTCCCATCAAGGGTTAAAAATTCAAGATGATATTTAATCAAGGCCTCAGATTAATCCAAACAAACACACTTTCAAGACTTGCACAAGAAGTTTTGTAGGTTAACTTGCACATGAAGTCTTGTAAGTTTGTTATAAGGAATAATATTCCTTTGAATATCCTCATCGGTGAGGAAAATTATATACTTAGCAAATTAAAACAAAGTTTTAATGTGCAAAAGGGGAAGGAATATTCCATGAGAATATTTTTTTTTGGAGGAATGTGCAAAGGAGGAATATTCCCTTGCAAGTGGGGGGAATAGATTAATTAGTAATTTGATAATTAAATAAAGTTTTAATTATGCAAATTAGGAGAATAGGACAATATTCATTAAATAAAATGATTTAATGAAAAGGGGAAAGTGATATGATATTTAATTAAATGACTTAGGGTTATTTAATTAAATAAGAGGACTTAGGGATTTAAATTAAATAGTTTGATGCATTTAATTTAATAAGACGAAATGTTAGCATGAAAGGGGGATGAATTAACCTAATTAAATTAATTAGATTAATAGATGGAAATGTCATAATTAATTAAATAGTTAGGCTAATTTAATCAATTAAGCAAAAATAAAATGGGTTTTAGGATGGAATGATATTAGTTAGCCAATGTGATCCATCAAGACATTTTTAGGTGTCTATGTCTTTCCCCTCTTTGAAGCAATGTACTTGTTGCATTGGTTCAAAGAGTGATATTGATTTTGATGATGAAAATGAAGAACTGGACATCGATGATATATTTGAGATGTTGAAATCCAAGCTAAAGTTGACTGATATTATTGATTGATGACATTGTTGAGGATTCACAACAATGCAAGGATTGTGTTGAATAACACGAGGATTGATAGGGAACGATATATCCCAATGATGGTTGATTTGATAGATTTGATCAAGGTTTCTAGCAAGGCTAGGAACAAAATTCATTACATGATTTGATATTGATATGATCAAAAGATGGTTGGTTTCCCCCTCGAGAGATCAATCAGAGAATAAAGTGTTCAGATCGGACTCATGCTAGGTGAAAATCAGACTTATGCTTGAAATGTTGATATTTTAGGTTGCTTTTGAGCTAAAAAGTTATAACTTTTTAGATTGTCGAGCTGAAGACGAGATATATGCCCCATTGTGCTCCAGTGGATGAGGGATTGTTGTTGTGCTAGCTGTAATGTATGAAAAATTATCACATACTAAGATGACCATTCCCATATTCAATGGACATTACAAAAGAGATTTAGAGATATTACGAATAAAATTGAACAATCCACTTGTGTTCCAAAATGACATTAATTCTATTAAGTTGCAATTTTGCATTTACATACACCTCATAGGGTTGTTACAAATCATCTATTTCAATGATACAAAGTCAAATATTCATCAATAGTTACATCCATGATATTACAAATTAAAAATTGGCTATCAAGCCATACAATGTACAAAATATGAAGCTTATCCAAACAATAGTCTTTAAACCTCATCCACCTTGACACCATCGGTCTTCTTGTGTTGAGGCCAAGAGTGTGGTTAAGGTACCTTTTCCACCCAACCATGAAGCACATGACTTCCCCGGGTTCCTTCCCAACTTGAAAAATCCCCGACCCTACATGAGGAGCCTAGCAACCTAGAACAATAAAACAGGAGGGTACTCTCGATGCACGCATGTTTTCCTATATGTATTCCTAACTAGAAAAACATATTTCTTACAAACAGGATGTGGCAGAGACATAATACAAATATTCTAGGCTTTTTAATCCATCTATTTCAATGGTACAGTGCTTGGCCAAGCATAAGGAAATATATATATATATATATAAATAATTGTAGTTTATGAAAAGGATAAACTACTGTCTCTAAGAATCCACATTTAGCATCCTACCCCAGAAGTTCCATAATACATTTTAATTCATCACATGATTTCAACAATCTCATAGAATTCAAGCATTTAGCAACTTCCCAATTTGTGCATTCGCATAAAGAATTTATCTAATTGTCACAACTGTTATGAAAAAGGAATTCAAATCAGATTTGTGGTTATGAATTTGACTCATTCTTGCAATTATTTCTAAATCACTAAGATAAGCATTCACGTTTAAAAGCATGATATTCTCGTTTGAAGGTATTTTATTCTATAATTAAATGAACATCCATAATGGAAGACAATTCTATGAAACACACAATTCTAGGTGTAACTTGTGTCTTAAGAAAGTAATTCTAGCTTTACACATTCATC
The DNA here is from genome assembly GCA_007115665.2 of Sequoiadendron giganteum. Lineage (NCBI taxonomy): Eukaryota > Viridiplantae > Streptophyta > Pinopsida > Cupressales > Cupressaceae > Sequoiadendron > Sequoiadendron giganteum. The sequence goes on along the minus strand of VCHN02000014.1, from coordinate 139,156,872 downwards.
CATGAAGATAGTCAGCCTAATTTCGAAGTAAATCAAAGGCATTGGAAAACTTATCCTTCTCTATCTAATCAATGCAGAATTAAGTTTCACTTTTCTTTACTCCAAGTTTGGGATGGGTTTCACATGAAATCAACAAAGTTTTATGTTCTATCAGAATAAAGGACTTAAGAAAGAAAGAAAATGTAGCTAAGATGAGAAAATTTCACTATTTGGTTCTAAATATGGAAGATAATAACATGTATTTATGCCTTGCAAATAAAATCACAATCCTAATTCTCAAGTAGTTATTCTATATTTTGCTGAAGTAATATTTATTCTCTATACAACCCTATTTTTGTGTAGTGATTTCTCCCAGTATGAATACATAAATATACACAAATATAGCATAATTATATATATATATATACACATTAAGTCTATTTGGGTGCATGAATATTAATACATATATATCTAAATTTATATTTGAAAACTAAACTGTACATTTGTACATATTTACTAGGCTATCTGTTCACTTCACGTAGGAAACTATTCTTGAGTAATGCACTTAAATTTGTATATATATATATATATATATATATATATATATATTTATAAATATATATAAATTTACACATCATAAAATATGATACAACAAACTATTCTAATACCACATAATTGAAGGCAAGAAGTGTATGCTACCACCGCACAAAATGAAGAGGGTGCAAGTAGAGCCTCCACAGCCTCCCCCTTCGTGGAGGTCATTGTCGGTGGAGGTAGTGCCTCACATAGGCTGTGGCCTATGGGGAGACTGCCACCATAGGCAGCCACCCCCATCGGGTGTGGGCTATAGTAGTCTCCCCAACGAAACAAACATACTCTAAATATTCAATTCGGTCCTAGGTTGCCCACGAGTAAGGAATTCTAAACCATCAAAGTAGTTCTGGAGTCACAAAATATATATATATATATATATATATATTTTTGTATGGATATGTATACTTCATACACGTAATAAAATGTATGAGTATATATATATATATATATACTTAAATATGTATATATATAATACAATAAAAATAAATGTATATATACATTTATTTCAACTTACAGAATATGGTTTTCCAGTTGCAGAACTAGAAATTCTAGAAAAGATGGGAGCGCACTAGTCTTGAATTGGAAATATTTTACATATTCAAGAAATAGAATACAAATACATGAATCAAATACAAATAAGATGGGCATTCATTTACAGCAGCATTAAAGTCCCAAAAGAAGTTAAATCATTTTCTTTAATTCATTTTAATCTTTCCCAGAGAAATATCCCATGCTTGCCAGTTAAATTAAGAAAAAGGATAAGATCAAAACCTAGAAACACTTTCCGTTATGAAGGATTGACAAATTTGCAGCTATAGGATCTCATCTACTCCTTGCTTCTTTTGTATTTTCTTCTTCCTGTATTTCAATTTCCCCCAAAATCCATGCTACAAAAACTATCCATTAAGAAAACCATCCCTCTTCTTTTATCTTCTTTTTCCAAATATTGTAGAGCCTCCAGAAAGATTTCAAATGAAAAATAGTTGTCCTCCCGTAAGCACATTTCCTATTTTTAAAAGGTTTTTCCTACTTTCCAAACCTAATCTTGAAATTGGAAAAATAAATAAAAAGAAAAAGAATTGATTGACAATTTACCTTTTTATCTCCAAGTTAATATTTATTTTTATTTTATTTGTTTCCCAACTTTTCCTTCAAAACAATGTAAATAAATTGTTTATTTGCTTTCTAATATTAATATTTGAGCATGAAATTTACAATAATTGAAAACAAAATGTTATTTAAATAACATCACTCAACACTTAATTTCACATACAAATATTTATTTATTCTAACATCTATTTTTTTGTTCTTATAATTGCATGCATATACATATTTTAAAAGAGAATAACCATTTAAGATTTTACTAAAAATAAAATAATCATCTAAATCATTTTCTAAATGACTCTAAATGACTCTGAGTGTTTGTGTGTGATCGAGAGTATCATTCCTGCTTTACCCTGCCAGGAAGCTAATCTCCCCTCCTTAACCACACCCTTGGTCTTCGATGACCTAGCACTCAAATACACTCAAGCAACATACATAAAATTAGTATCCAGATAAAATCAATTCTACTTAACTCATAGCATCAACATATGGGTATGTGCAGGATCATCATGGAAAAAATAGGCCCTTAAGTGGTGATAAAATTCAGAATAAGTTATCTATATTATTTTAAAAATATGTAAGAATAGAATCTGTAGAAAATTGAATATAGGTTCTAAAATACTAGGTTTATTTTACAAAAATAAAAATCTATTTGGTGAAAATTTGAAATTTCAATGTAGTAGTACTTAAATTTTAGGGAAAAAATAAGTAGGTGTATGTCTGACCACCCTAACCACAATAAAATGATAATATTTTTTTATAATATTTTAGATATAAGTAGAGGACTCATGTCCTAATGTGATGCATATTTTTTTGTAATTTTTTTCCAAGTAAATAATTAATTATGAATTTTTTATTACAACTTTTAAAAAACATAAAAACTCGTATGTCTATCCACCTTAACTTGGTCAAAACTTCATGAAATTCAATTTTTCTTTTTTTAATTCTATAGTATACAAAGTATAGAATCTGACACATGTTTTGGATTCAAAAAATATGATACCGTTTGAAAGCTATAGATGTTTTTCAATCAACCTATCAATCAGGACTTTAGTTGTAATTCAAATGGAAAATGAATAATAATTATTTATTAAATTCAAAGTAAAGCATAATTTATATTGGTGGAAAGCTGAGAATCTCCTTTAAAAATCCTTTTTGTTTCATCAATTTTGGGTAAAAAAAAAGTCGTTAGCCACATGGGCCATCATATCACTTACATATTGCCACTTTTTGGTCCATCATGATCCTGCACATACCCATATATTAATTCTGAGTAATATTTTCCATTTTGCATTATTTACAAAATAAAATGATATTTCATTCATTGCAACTTCCACAAAATTAAACACCACATTTATTGTCATTTAGTATACCACACATAAGCATGAAAACATGAAATTGAAACCACATGAAGTAAAAGTAAGCATCACCAAAATTAGAGATGTGACATCCTTCCCCACTAGGAAGAGACATTGTCTCGATGTCTAAAAGCAAACATCTACACTACATAGTCTATATCATCCATATATCAAAATTCATAAAGTGCATAAAAGAAAATATCAAGCTAAAATCCAAGATGTGGAAAAGATCTATCAATCTCATCAGCATCCTCCCATGTGGCGATGTCCTCAAAATATTGATCCCACTAGATCCTGTACTGCAGTATCTCTCTATTTCACAACTTAACGTTGCACTTTTCCAGAATCCTAACAGGTTTCACTAACATCGCCCCTATATCCAAAACCTACAAAGCATGCCAATCAATCACATGAGTAACATCTGGGTGATATGGCTTGAGTACTAAAACATGGAAAACATTATGAATGCAAGACAGAGTTGGCGATAGAGCAAGCCTATTAGCAATTGGATTCACAACTTCCAAGACTTTGAAGGGCCCAACAAAATGGGGAGAAAGCTTCAAATTCTTTCCAAAAGAAATCAAATTCTTTTGGGGATGAACTCTCAAGAACACCTTTTCGGCCATTGACAATTGTCCAAAATTCTTGTTTCGATCAGAAAATGTCTTTTGATTATCAAAAGCTTGTTTTAACTTTTCATTAATCAATCTCATCAGGTCTTCCATCTCCTTAAGTATCTCAGGGCCTATCATAATTCTATCCTCCACCCTATCCCAACTAATGGGTGTGTGACATTTACGGCCGTACAATGCCTTGAACGATGCCATGCCTAGTGAGGTGTGATAGGAGTTGTTGTAGGAAAACTCCACTAGAGGCAAGTATTCTTCCCATTTATGTTGTTGCTCCATGCAATACATTCTAAGAAGATCTTCAACCACTTGATTCACTCTCTCAGTCTGTCCATCGATCTAAGGGTGATATATTGACTTGAAATTCGGTTTAGTTCCCAAGGAGGAATTTAATGTGGTCCAAAACCTGGAATTCATACGAGTGTCACGATCGGATATGATCATCTCGGGCACTCCATGTAACTTGAAGATCTCCTGAAAAAATTTCTTTGCCAAGACCAAAGAACCATCTCTCAGGTTTCCAAGAATGAAATGTGCTACCTTGGTTAATTTATCAACCACAACCAAAATAACATCATGCCTAGCCTTAGTCATAGGCCTGCAACCCCTGAATAAATTCCATCATGATCACTTTTCATTTATATTTTGGCACTCTGTGTGGGTACAATAGTCCTGCCGGATGTGCATGCTCAACCTTAACTCGCTAGCATTCCAAACATCGAGCTACAAAATATAATACATCTTTCTTAAGTCCTGACCAAAAATACAAGGGTCTAAGTCCCTCTACCATTTTTGTCACACCGGGTGCCCTGAATATGGTGCATTATGGAATTCCTCCATTACCAATTCCCACAAACTAGCTGAATTAGGTACATACATTCACCCCTGGTACCTTAGAATTCCATCTGACTCAAACACATAACCAACATATCCCCTGCCAATGTTGGGATTACTTGTTGTCTGAAGGTAGTTTTTACGATAACCATTGCGGCTAGATGTCTTCTCCTACTTAAGGCATCAACTACCCTATTTTCCTTTCCCTCGATATATTCAATTCCAAAATCATACTCTCTCAAGAATTCCAACCATCATCTCTAGCGAGTGTTCAGGTTGGGTTGAGTGAAAATAAACTGATATCCTGCATGATCAATTTTTAAATCAAAAGGCTTTCCAAGGGGATAATGCCTCCACATATGAAGAGCATGTACTATGGCAACCAATTCCAAGTCATGTGGTGCATAATTTAGCTCATGTTGTTTTAAATTTCAAGATTCATATGCCACCACTTGACAATCCTACATGAGAACTGCTCCCACACCCTTACCTGATGCATCAGTTATTACTGTGAAGTGCCTATTTGGACCCGACACTATCAAGATGGGTGCAAAAGTAATTTTTTCCTTCAAAAATTGAAAATCATTCTCACACCTGTCACTCCATTCAAATTTATTCCCTTTATTTTGGAGTGTAGTGATGGGTGATGCGATGGTAGAGAATCCCTAAACAAACTTCCTGTAATAACCCGTAAGTCCCATAAAGCTTCGGACTTCAAAAAAATTATGCTAAGCTAGCCACTCCATGATAGATTTAATCTTTTCAGGATCCATAGCTATCCCATCACCAGATATCACGTGTCCCAAATAGTGCACCTTGGTTTGATATAAAAGTGCATTTAAACATTTTTCCATAGAGCTTATGGTCTCTCAAAGGTTGCAATACTATCCTCAAATGTTTGTCATGCTCCTCCTCTAACTTGGAGTAGATTAGGATATAATCTAAGAAAACCAACACAAAATCATCCAAGCAATCACAGAAAATGCTATTCATCAAATTCATGAAGGCTGCGGGGGAATTGGTTAATCCAAATGGTAACACTATGAATTCGTAATGCCCGTATCTTGTCTTGAATTTTGTTTTGGAAATATCCTCATCTTTGATTCTCAATTGGTGGTAACCCTATCTCAAATCTATCTTTGAGAATACATTCACCCCCTTCATTTGATCAAACAAATCATCTATTCTAGGAAGCGGGTACATGTTCTTTATGGTTACCTTATTTAACATTTTGTAATCAATACATAGTCTCAAGTTTTCATCCTTCTTTTTCACAAATATGACTGGTGCTCCCCAAGGGGACACACTCAGCCTTATAAATCCCCGATTCAATAGTTCCTGTAACTGAGCCTTCAATTCATACAATTCAGTGATATTCATCCTTTATGGGGCTTTGGACAACGGCTCAATCCCTGGTTGTAATTCAATGGAAAATTCAAACACCTGCTTAGGGGGCAATTTAGTCAACTCATCTGGGAATACATCCTAAAATTCCTTCAGTATAGCATGATCATTAGCTATCACTTCAGGATTATCAAGATCTATAGCCTTAATTGCATAGATGATACCCCCTCTTTTACACTCCTTCTTCAACTGCATGGCTGAAATTTTCTTGAGTTCCAACAGCCTTTTAACACCATAGATATCCACCCTTCTACCTAGATCATCTAAACAAGTTACGGTTTTCTCCTCACATTCCACAAGGGCCTTATGCTTTGTAAGCCAATTTATCCACAAAATCACATCATATGACCCCAAGGGTGCTACATATAGATTGACCCGTGTCATGAAACTAGGAAGTTTGAGTTCACTGTAGGCTAGGCATTGCTCTACCTTTTTCTCTACTTAATTACCATACTGAACTTTCCATGTGTTAGCCATATAACCTGGTTTAATAGATAATTTAGAAATGATATGGGGATCAACAAAACTATTAGTAGCTCTTGTATCAACCAAAATAGAAACCGTACATCTGAAAAGCTTACTTGACAACTGAATAGGTGTAGCCTGATAGTTGTCTTGGTGATTATCAACTGCTACATGAATATGATGTTGGTTCTTGTTTTTCTGACTGCTCCTCTGAGGGCATACACTAGCATAATTCTCTCCTCCGCATGTATAGCATCCTAGTGCAGGAGCACCCACACCTCATCCTCCTTTTTTGATAATTTGATGGAAATAGATGGTGAATAGGTTAGAATGAGTCTTTTGAGTGTTTTTCATGTTCAATAAGGTCTAATAAGACCATTGGATAGGCTCTAGGTTGAGTTTTGGAGTTTTGGAGTCAAGATGTGAAATATTGCAATCTTGCATTAAATGTAGTCATGTAAGCCTTGAGAAGGAAAAATCCTAAATTTGTATTTGGATATGCAAGATTGAGGTCTTAAGGATGTAATAAGGCTATTTTTAATCCATTAGAATGGTTTTAGAAGTCATAGGTTTTTAAGATTAAAAAGTTACTTCAAAATTGCAAAGTTGCCATAATGTGATTTAATGTAATTTCAACATTAAGGATGTAATCACACTTTCCAACGGTTCCCTCCTTCAAAAATTAGTTGAGGGTCATTGATAATTATGTGGACAAGTTTAATTAGCCTCCTTTTGGTCGAGGCAGGCTATTGGATGAAGTTTTGAAGCATTAAATATAATAAGAAACTCTGATTTTCTATTTTTTCCAGTGTTTTTCACTGTTCCCATGCGTGGTATGATCTGGTACTTCATTGTATGGAATTATAATGCACATGTATTGAAAGAGGGAAGATTCTTCTTTCTTTTGGCAGTTATTTGAGTTAATTTCATCAAGTATTGAGTAAGTTACATCAATTTTAGTGAAAGTGGGTCTGGCACCTTGCAAAACAAGGGTTTGGTCACCAAAATGGATGTAATTCCCATTTCCACTATGGGAAAAATCTGAAAATTGGTGGAATGATATATTTAGGGACCCTATTCATGTTGCAATTTGTTTCAAAAGAAAATATGGAGGTTTATTAAAGTTATGTGATGCCCTAGGTCTAGTTTTTGCCTTGTATAGTCCAAAATGTGATCATTTGAATACATTATTTGTTGATTTTTGAGTATTTGAGAAAATATTGTGAACCCCTAAACCTGCAAATGCACAAAGAAGTCAAACATTGTTAGTGTTATTTTAAGAATGCATGTAAAGATTAAAGGATTCCCCATGAAATCCACCTATTAAGCTAAAATTAGGAAAAACGAAGAACATGAAGTAAGAAACTTAAACTAAATCCTAATTAAGCAAATAAGTTAAAGATCTTATGGGGGAATTGGTGCCAATTATATGTTGCAATTGGCCATTTCCCAATTCCTAATTGCAAATTTTTGATTGAATGAGAGAAATGGTAAAATCTCCAAAGAGATTTGAGCATAACCTTGATACAAAATGTGAGATGTTGTGAATGTGTGGATGAAAATAGCAAAATCAATTCTCACTTGAAGAGAGTAACTTTGCATATGAGTTGTGGATGAAGATTGAGGAGAAGAGTCTCTAATTTATAGATTCAAATCTTGGAAGAGATAGCAAGATTGAGCAATGTGGGATAAAAGATCATCAAATGGCATTGTGCCACTTGTCCACATGTGATTAGGTGAGGAATGTGCAAGTTTTGGCCAATGTGCCAATAAATGTAATTAGATGACATTTAAAACTTGAGAAATGACATGTTGAAGAGGGAAAAGGAATGAATTTAATTTCACTTGGCTCAAGGTCAAGGACATGTAAGAGGCTTTTAATGCCTTGTTGGAAGGACCAAGTCCACTTGGACTTTTGAATTCAAAAGAGGAATATTCCCTTTTTGATGCTTTGTGAGGGAAAATAGAAGAATTAATAAATCAAAGTATTTGATTTATTGTGCAAGTTGCATTCTCTAGAGAATTTTAGTGAGAAGGATTAACTTAATCAATGTTTTGATTAACTTAATGAAGATTTAGGTGATGTGACAATTTAGACTTAGATTTATGAATTGATTTAAATCAAATTGAGAGGAAGGGTTTAATTAAATAAATGATTTTGATTTATTTAACTAAGGAGGAATATGTTAGATTAAATTAAATAATGTTTAATTTATTTAATTTAATAAGAGGACTTTAGAGAATTTAATCAAATAAAATGATTTATTTAATTAAACAGAGATGTAAGCTTAATTAAATTAAATTGATTAATTTAATCAGATAAATAATGATTCATTAGATTAAGGGATAGAATTACGATGTAATGCTAAGAGTGTGATTCTAGAGGAAATGTCGTTATTAATCAGAATCAAGTGTGTCGGATCGAGAATATACATATTCCATGTCTATATTTTGCCCCTCTTTGAAGCAATGTACTTGTTGCATTGATTCAAAGAATAAACTGTTATGATCAAAAATTCAAAAAATTTCTGATTTTTCAGATGCCCCACTGTTGCCCCAGCAAAAGGATTACACTGGTATACTGCCCCCTCGAGAGATTGAATGGGAATATTCAATTTTCTGATCGAGATCGCGATAAAATGCGAGAGGAGTGGTTCTATTGATCAAAGGACGAAAGATAATTATTTGATGTAGAAAATTCTAATGATGTATAGATAGTCATCGGTCGTGGGTAGCCTCATGTATATTTTGATACAACACACCGATTTTAGATAGAAATATTAGTAAAGATAGAAGAATAAGAAGAAAAAGATGGATGGAAGGAGGATCCACACAAGTTCACATTATTATCGATGATGATGATTTGCATTGCTAGGAGTTGGGATTTTCAAAGGGCCAATTGCTTTATGTTTGATAACACACATAGGTACGATGCATCAAGGTATAAAGGACCAGGATGGCATTGTACCTAGTGTGATGGACTTTGACTCGACAATCAGATAGGAATATTATTGTTCACACTTAGCATATATACTTCGTTCAGGATATAGTTCAGACATTCTTAATATCTCGGGCCAAAACACAAGAAAGCAAGCTTTCCTATGTGGTCAACAAGATACCTAAAACATCCTCCCTACAAACCAAAAAAAACACAGATGACTAAGTTATTTTACAAGAGTATCCAAAAAGCATAGTAGATAAAAAGATAATGATCCTTGCCCCATTCCTTTCTCTCTAAACCTATTTTGTTTAGGCATCATCAAGAGGTCCTTGGAATGAGCGCAAAATAAGATAAGTCTAAAAAGACCAAGATAAAGTAAACAAACAAGCTAATGTTCTTCATACCGCTAGCCAAGGCTAAACTACTGTGAGGTACCTGATGCTTATGTCCATCACAGGAAAGCTTCATCCTAGGACATGTAGTGATCATGGTTTTCGTGGGACTGATTGGGTGATAAGCTATTGATACTCTGAGTTGACCAACTTGCTTGCTTACTGATTGAGACTTGAGACTTCTGATAATTAGAGTGTTCACTTTGGAACTTGCTAAACTTGCTTTTGACTAACTCACCAAAGGGTGACAACGATGATTGCTTTATTATGAGTGATGACAATCACGGGTGAAAGCGAGATGAAATGGATGCACCATTTTGGTTTTTTTTTTTTCAAATGTTCTAAGGCTGTTTTTGGAATTTTGAGATGTTTTACAAATGTTTTTGGTATTTTCAAGATTTTACGACAAACAGACTAACTTAAAGACCTATCCTAGGGGTCTCAGGATCTGATCCATAGATTAACCTTTCCTACGTTATATACGCAGAGACCATGTAGTTTGACTGACGACAGATCTGACTTGATGATAAGATGGACAAATGGATTGCCATTTTATTGCTTAAAGAAATGAATTAAGATGCAGAATAGATGGGCAAACGGATTGCCCACATGATGGACACCTAAGGATTGACTCTATTGTGAAAGCTAGACAGGCAAACAAATTGCCAATGCAACGGACGCCTAAGGACTGACTCTATTGTGAAAGCTAGACGGGCAAACAAATTGCCAATGCGACGGACGCCTAAGGACTGACTCTAACTGTCTTGAGGGATGATCAAAGATCAACCTTGCCTACGTTCAAGCTCAGAGATGACGTAGTTCGACAAGGTGAAAGACTGACAAGACTCAATGATGAATTTTTTGAAGATTTTTCGATATTTAGACATGTTTTGGGATTTTGATGATTTGGATGTTTTTGGATTTTTCTGAATGATTCTTGAGAATATACATGGATCTGATCTGATGTTGCCAGAACGTGCCCCCAGTGTGGTGTGATAGATTACTTCGATAAAGGTAGGACAAACTGACCTTAGAAATGCCAGGTAGTTCCATGGTGGGATATGGTGTAAACACCAACGCAGGCTACGGTATGGATGCAAGCGGATGAGTGGAATGCGATGGAATGGATGAGTCGTGCAGGTCCTGATAGATGGGGAAGGTGCTTTATTTATGCTTGGTGCCTGTTTGCCAAGTTTTCACCAAGGTACTTGCCCAAAGTGCCACCGAAGTGGTTTTCACTAGAGGACGATTTTTTTCTTTACTGTTTTCAATCTTTTTTCTGATTTTTTTGGATTTTTTGTATTTTTTTTATTTTTTTGTTCTCATCCAGATGCCTGTTTGCCAGGTTTTCATCGAGGTAACCATTTTTCAAGACTTTTTCTGATTGTTTTTGTATTTTCTAGTTCTATACCTTGCAAGATTTAAGCATAAAACGTTTTGAGGTGCGAGCTATTCAGAGGCTCCTGCAGAGGCTCGCCTTTTGGTGTTGCTAGTTGATATGCCCCTGATGTGTAACTTGCAGTGATGACAAAAGGTCCCAGCCAGTTGGGCTCAAACTTTCCCTTTGTATCCAGATTTGGCACATTCTTTTGGTTTTCTTGTAACACGAGGTCACCAACTTGGAAAGTGCGTTGTCTGATCTTCTTGTTGTAGCTCCTTTTTAGGCGATTCTGGTACACTTGTAGATGATTAAGGGCATCCATGCACCTTTCATCTAGTAATTATAGCTCGTTGAGTCTTGTGACCCTATATTCCTCATTTTTTATGAGGTTTTGCAGTGATATCCTCAATGACAGGAGCTCGATCTCAATGGGGAGGATGGCTTCTGATCCGTAGACCAGGGAGAATGGGGTGGCACCTGTTGGTGTATGGATGTTGGTGCGGTAGGCCCATAAGGCAGGATTTAATTATAGATGCCAGTCATGACCAGAGTCATTGACTGTTTTCTTGAGGATTTTCAAAATGGTTTTATTTGTAGCTTCTGCTTGGCCATTTCCTTGTGGATAGTATGGAGTGGAAAAATGATGTTGGATTTTGAATTTTTCACACAAATCACGGACATCCTGATTTTTGAAAGGTGTCCCATTATCAGAGATAATGGATTGGGGAACACCGTATCAACAAATGAGGTAATTTAGGATGAACTTGGATATCTATTTTCCCGTGATGTAGGTCATGGGAATTGCTTCGACCCACTTTGTGAAATATTCAGTGGCGGTGATGATGAACTTATGGCCATTGGATGAGGTGGGTAATATTTTACCTATGAGATCGAGCCCCCATTGTGAAAAGGGCCAAGGTGTAATAATGGGATGCAGTTCTTGAGCTAGTGCATGAATAAGGTCTCCATGTTGTTGATATTGTAGGATTTTTTTAACAAAGTTGTGTGCCTCTTTTTCCATCGTTGGCCAGTAGTACCTTGTTCTCAGCAAATTTTTAGCCAAGATCATACCACTTGAGTGTGACCTGCAAGTGCCATTGTGTACTTCAGTTAGAGCAGTCAGGGCTTCCTCGGGTTTTAAACAACATAGTAAGGTTTCGTCGGTACTCCTATGGAAGAGGGTCTCTTCTAGGATGACGAATCGTGAAGTCCTTTTGAAAAAAGTGCATTTTAGGTTCGGAGTGATGTCAGTGGGAAGGATTCCTAACTTTAGGTAGGTGTATATATCATGATACCAAAGATCACCGGGACCAATGAGTTCACACATGTATTCTGACTCTGGTACCTTGAATGTGGGTATGAGAAGCTACTCTACAAGGAATTCATGTTTTGAGATGTTACGAGGGATGTCCAGTAAGGATCCAATTGTTGCCATTGCATCAGCCGCTTTGTTGTTTGTCCTTGGTATCTGCTCAAAGGTAATGTCAATGAAGGATTCCTTGAGGCTTTCTACCGCCTTCTTGTATGGTGTGAGCTTATCATCCTTGGTTTGGTATTCACCGTTGACTTGGTTAATGATAAGTTGTGAGTCCCCATAGACTTTTAGTGCCATGATTCGCCATTGTGCTACAATTTTAAGGCCTATGGTCAAAGCCTCATATTCTGCAATATTGTTAGTACAAGGGAATGCCAGCTTGTATGATCTAGGTATGCAGTCTCCTTGCGGTATGATGAAGAACACACCAGCTCCTGACCCATGTTGTGTGTGAGAGCCATCAAAGTATAACTTCCAATGGTCTGCTGCACCAAGGTTAAAAACGGACTCATCTAGGAATTATGATATGAGTGGGTTATCTGTGTAGAGGGGAGCTTTTGCTAGCTGATCTACAATGAGTTGTCCTTTTATGGCTTTTCATTCTACATACTCGATATCATGTTCGGATAATATCATTACCCACTTAGCCATTCTACTTGTAAGCCCTACTTTTGACAATAAATACTTTAGAGGGTCTATTTTGGCGATCAACTTGATTTGGTGTGTTAGCATGTAATGTCTAAATTTCTGAGCTTCAAATACCAGTGCTAGGCATGCTTTTTCTATTGACGTGTAATTGAGCTTGTGTCCCACCATTGTTCTGCTGATGTAGTAGATAGCCCGTTCTGTTCCCTTTTCATCATGTTGGGCTAAAAGGGCCCCCAGGGCAACTGTTGTTGCAGAGATATATAGGATTAATGATTTCCCCACAATTGGTGGCATCAACACGGGTGGTGTAAGTAGGTATTCTTTTATTTTGCTGAATGCCTACTCGCATTTGTCGTCCCATCTGAAAGCTACTCCCTTGTGAAGTAGGTGTGAATAGGAAATCTGTTTATCTGCCAATTGTGCTATGAATCTCTGGATGGACTGGAGTCTTCCTTGCAATCCTCTTAGTTGTTTTAACATTCTTGGTGCTTCCATTTCGAGGATTGCTTTCACCTTTGCAAGGTCCACCTCTATTCCTCTCATTGAAACTATGTATCCTAGTAGCTTTCCTGATTGTACCCCAAAGACACACTTCTTCGGGTTGAGTCTAACCTTATATTGTTCGAGCCTATCAAAGATAGCACTTAGAGTTGCTATATGGTCTTGTCTCTTCTTTGATTTAGCCAGTATGTCATCTACATAATCTTTGACTATTTTATGGATCATGTCGTGGAAGATTAATTTCATGGCTCTTTGGTATGTAGCTCCTGCATTTTTCAACCCAAATGGCATTACATTCCAGTAGTAGGTACCCCAGGGACATGTGAATGTTGTCTTGTGCTGATCCTCTTTTGCTATTGTTATTTGATTGTACCCCGAGAAGCCATCCATTAGGGAGAGCATCTCATGTCCAGCCGTCATATCCACTATCATGTCAATGTTGGGTAGTGGAAATTCATCCTTGGGACATGCTTTGTTTAGGTCTCTGAAACCAGTGGAGATGAGGATGCCCCCTTTTGGTTTTGAGACTGGTACAAGATTTGATACCCATTCTGGATAGTCGATCGGGCGTATGAAGCCAACATCCAGAAGTTTCTGTAGCTCGATCTTTACAAGTAAGGCTATTTGTGGGTGCATCTTTCTTAGCTTTTGTCTGACTGGTTTCACTCTGGGGTAAACGGCCAAATGATGTAATACTACTTCAGGGTCCAAGCCTGGCATGTCTGCATAGGTCCACGCAAAATTTACCTTTCTCTCCTTTAGGAATGCTGCCAATAGTTCCTGTTCTTCTACTAGGAGGGATTCTGCATAGAAGGTAATTTGTGGTTCTGATTTTGTTCCTAAGTTGACCGGGTTGCACTGTTCTGCAAATACTGTTGACTTCTCCTAGTGTAGAGCAGTAGGGGGGAGATTGAATCCTTCATCCTCTGGTGCCTCGAGGAGGTTTTCACCATCGGATGCGTCCTTTATTTTTACCATTTTATGGTTAGAGAGTGCCACAGTGTGGTTGTCACTCAATAACTCCGAGCTTATTCTCGATATTTTTCTTTTGTGACTGAAGGACTCAATCGTCTCCCCATAGTATGCTTGTGTGTCTAGAGTGATATCAAATCCTGCCTTGTGATCTCCACATGGAATAGTATCCCTTAGTCCCATGAATTCCAAGAGAGCCTCATCATTTTCGAACGAGTCTAGAATTGGCGGTCCTCGTTGGTCGTGATCGATAAGTTGGGGGTACACTAAGTGGATTTGGTGGGTTCGTTGGATTGGCTCAACGGGTGAGGCACTAACCATCAGTAGGGTGGAATCTTGAAAGAGCCTAGGTAAGCCACCTATGGTGTCCTCATCGTCACTACTACTACAAACCTCAGTTATGTCAAATGTGAAGTTATCGAGAGGTAGGCCTGTGGATACGAGTAATCTAAGGTTAGTTGCCGAGACCCGAGGAAAGGACTTGACTGCCCTATTAGGAACACTTCTACCATGCATGGTTATACTCAGAGGGGTACAATCGAGGCCAAGGTTCTGCATTCTTTTTTCCACAATGATGGGCTCCAACCATCCATCACTGTTTCTTCCTAGGCTTTCATTCCTATTATAGCCCATGATGAATATCATTTCTAACCCTCTATTTGTTTCCTCCATGGGTAGGGTGGGAGTGGGTCTTTCATCTTGGTACAGAGTGTTTGTGATTTCATCCTCGTCCACATTTTCCCGACTGAGATCCCCCCAACTATGGAATCCTACGGGTTCCGTTCTAGTGTGAACAGGTGTTTAAATCAATTGTGGTAACTCTCCTACAACAAAAGCATTTCTCTTCATTCTATAATCACCGCATCCATTGTCCTGTATCATGTTTTTGATCTCAGATATGTTGGGGATGGCAGGTGTCTCTATCGCAGAAGTAGAGGTGAGATTAGCTAGGTCTATGTGTGAAGTGGATGGTCCTTCATCATTTTTAGGTACTTGAGGGATCTTGTAAAACTTGGCTTCCGAGTTTTTGCAATAGGCAAAAGGTTTGGGATCCCCATATATGGTAACCTCCTCATTTTGATATGAGAACTTAATGCACTGATGATAGGTTGAGGCCACTACCTTCATTCTGTGTATCCATGGGCATCCCAGGAGGATGTTGTATGGCAAATCAAGGTCAAGAACTTGACAGTTGGTTTCCATGGTTGCTGGCCCTACTTGGATGGGGATCTTGATAGTGCCTTGAGACACTCTTTCCTGGTCATCATATGCTCTTATGGTGATGCTTTTGTTCTTATTGATGGAATCCTCAGCGAATCCCAATTTCTTTATAAGTTTCAGAGAACAAATATTAAGACCTGCACCACCATCTACCAGGACTCGTTTGAATTTCTTTTTATGGATTAGGACTTGGAGGTGGAGTGCATGGTTATGAGATGGCTGCGGGGGGAAATCTTGGTCTGAAAATGTGATGAGATTCGGGGTAATGATGTTACCTACCATAACCTGAAATTGCTTTGTGTTAAGGGTGGCGGCAATGGTAGATGCAACTAGTACTTCATCCAGGATCTGTCTATGAGTAGCGGAGATTTTTAGTAATTCCATGATGGAGATTTGTGCGGGTGTTCTTTTCAGCTGATCTATGACATTGTAATCATAGGGGATGGCCTTTGTATTGGTAATGGGGGTCTTAGTAGG
The DNA here is from genome assembly GCA_007115665.2 of Sequoiadendron giganteum. NCBI lineage: Eukaryota > Viridiplantae > Streptophyta > Pinopsida > Cupressales > Cupressaceae > Sequoiadendron > Sequoiadendron giganteum. The sequence goes on along the minus strand of VCHN02000014.1, from coordinate 139,140,657 downwards.
TGCCCCGACAATGGTAACCTTTCAGCCTCGTGTGGTGACTCCACAGTCATTGTTGGCTCCCTTGATATTTATGATGGTGACCAACACATCGACACATCCAACTATCTCCTCGTATACTAGATTAGCACTAGAATACTTTTGTTTACCCTTATTATTCCCTTGGTTATTCCCTTGATTTTTCCCTTGGTTATGATTTGGCATCGAATTTGTGTAGATTTTCAGGTCTTGGTTTCCGGTCGGCTGCTCGATGTTGATGATTTTATCCTCAATGAGGTCCTGGATGATATTTTTGAGTCTCATATAGTTGGTGGTGGTGTGTCCTTTGACTTTGTGAAATTCACACAAGAGATTCTCATTGTACCACGACGGTTTGGTCATGGGCTCTGTGTATTGTTCGGAGTTAGAGATCTTGATTAAGTTCTCTTTGACCAATTTCTTCATGACAGACTCAATCAATTCGCCAAGGGCTGTGAACTTCCTGTTGGAGGGAAACTTGCTATGGGGAGGTGGTCCTCCTTGATTACCCACATTGTTGAATTGATTAGTGGAAGGTGGTTGTGACTGTGCTACTACCGCATTAGTCTGCACATTGTTGTGATTATGATTTTGTGGTTGATGATGATTTTGGGTATTTTGCGTAGGAGCACTGATGACTACCTTAGCATCGACCACGCCGTCATTTGTGATATTTTTATTCCTCGACCAGGTTCAAGGTTTATCATTGTAGTTGTTAGACGGGTAGTTATCCTGCGGTGGAGTGAATGTTGGTGCGCCTCCTCGCGTAGTAAGGGCTCTTTCAATGTTGAGCGCCTTTGGAATTAGTTGATTGTAAGATGTCATGCACTGCATTTTTAGGTAGAATGCCAAGTTTTCATCTAGGTTGGCTACGATGGTGCAAACTTGTTGTTCCTCTGGCATGGTCCACTTGCTCTGATTGGCCATGGATCACGATCTTTGCAAGAAGGATGCAAATAACTCTTCTTTTCTTTGTTTGAGTGCAGATAATTCTTCCAAACTAACATCTGCACCCATATTGAAAGCGTAATTCTTAAGGAAAGCCTCCACAATTTCCTCAAATGTTTTAATGCCCATGGGTAGGTGAGAAAACCATTCCATAGCTGGACCAGTCAGGCTTCGGGGGAAGAGCCACATTAGATACGTGTCATCATATGCGACTTCCATGCAGTGCACCTAAAATTCCTTGACGTGGTTTTCAGGGTTTCCCGTTCCATTGTATTTATCAAATTTGGGGATCTCGAATCCCTTTGGAAACGGTACCATGGTGAGACTTCTATCGAACGGATAAGGGCACAAATTTCCTGGTGTCCTTGTGATTTTTCCTGCTTCCAAGTCCAACACTTGCTACAAGAGCAGTTTGATTTGTGTTGTGACATCTTTGCTTGGATCGAGGGGTGGGATGAATGAGTTATAAGGCATTTGGGGAGTGCACGTGGTGGGAGTACTGGTGGGCGTTTGCTGCAAGCTTGGCTATACGTTTAAGGCTTGTTGGTAAGCTGACATTTGTGCCAACAATGCTTGTTGTTGATCTTGTTGATGTTGTTCCAATAGTGCTTGTTGTTGGTCCATTTGTTGTTGTTCCCATGAAGCCTGTTGTTGGTCAAGTTGTTGTTGAGCTAGTAACGCTTTTTGTTGGTCTAGCTGTTGTTGCGCCAACAATGCTTGTTGTTGGTCGAGCTGCTATTGTGCCAATAAAGCTTGTTGTTTAGCTTGATGTTGTGCCTGAAAGTCTTGCAGGGCTTGCTGGTAGGCTTGTAGATGGATTGCTTGCTATTGCACTTGGTATTGAGCTTGAGCTTGCACTTGGGCTTGGGCTTGGGCTTGAGCTTGGGCTTGGGCTTGAGCTTGCGCTTGGGCTTGGGCTTGTGCTTGAGCTTGGGCTTGGGCTTGGGCTTGGGCTTGCGCTTGAGCTTGAGCTTGAGCTTGAGCTTGTAATTGAGCTTGAGCTTGAGCTTCAGCTTGCGCTTGAGCTTGAGCTTGCGCTTGCGCTTGCTGCTTTTGCTATAGTACTCTTTGTTGGTTGGCTTTTTGGAGGGTTTGCATTAGAGTGGTGAATGAATTTGTTGTGTTGGCTTTCAGTGGGATTGGTGGTGGAACAAGAATCATGCCAACTGTCATGGTGGGTGGAGGGATTGTGGTGGTGATTGTGATTTGGGTTGTCAGAGGGGTGTTTGAGATGATTGGTCCTTGATGAGGCATGCTTTGGGAGACTTGAAGGCCAATAGATGCATTTACCATGGTGAAAAGAATAGTTATGATTTGTTGTGAAGATATGGGCAAAAGAAGTGGGTTCAAAGTGGTGGTCGGATTGCTTGGATTAGCAAAAACTTCAATGGGAAATGGTGGAAGACCTATTCTAGGAGGTGATGCAGATGCAAATGAAAGCGGGGGAAGGGATGATGCACCTATTTGGAAAGAGAAAGGATTGATAGCTTTTGTCATTCCAAGCAAGCTAGCTTCCTCATGCGGTGGGGCAGTTGGTATGTTCAATTGATAGGCTGGTGTGGCGTGAAATGAGGATGAACCAGCGGGGTTATTAAATGTGAGTGGGACATATGGGTGAGATGGGTTTTTCAGAATAGATGTAGCCGGTGTGGGGGTGACGATTTCTTCTTTATTAGCCACAAGACTATGCTTTTGCAATTCCTAGAACATGGCACTCCCCTTGTTCACATTCAGGGAGGTTGGTGTGATGACTGATGTGGTGCAAGGTACTTCTTGGTTGATGTTGGACAATGGGGATGCATCTGTACTAGTGCTTGTGTTAAGGTCGGGAGGGGGTATGACCCCTCCTCTTGCTATCATATTTAGGTATTTGAACATAGCACTAATAACTTTGTGGTTCTCTAGATTTTGAACCATTTCCATGATTTCATTTGGTGTCATCCCCATGTCTTCATTTGTGTCGTCCTCTTGATGACTCTCCTCTTAAGGATTTTGTGATGATAAGGGAGAGTTGCTTGGGGGATTGCTTGATCCTGCTAAGTTCACTTCGGTATTTAGATGACTCATGTCCATAGAAGCTGATATTTCTCTAATATTCTCCATGTCCTTCTTGTGTTGAGATCTTGTTTGGACCATAAAAAAAAAAAATAGGGATTTGTTCGATCCCAATCCTTTAGGTCCAAAAGAGAAGAGCTAGGGAAGCTAAAAGATCAAATATGGTGATAATGGTGATGGGTTAAATGAATGGGATGAGTGGGTGAAACCTTTGGAGAACTTTTGAATGTATGTGCTAAACTTGTAAGGGCTTTTTATTTGATTGATTGTGATAATTTGACTAGATGCGTTAAGTCAAACAAGATTGTTGTGAAGTTGTTTTCCCTAGGAAGTTGTGTTATCCTGGGGAACTTGCACAAATGGATGAATTGACAAAGTGTGTTATGCCAATGTGTTTGAGAACTAATAGACTTTAAGAAGTTGTGTTATCTTAAAGAAAATTTGTTCAATGGTTTAAGACTATTTTCGCTAAGTGTGTTTAAGCCAAGATATGATGATGTTGATTTAGCCCTCTAAGTTTAGCGTGATGATTGCTTCTAGAGTTCTCAAAAGGTTTGATGATGAAATGAGACTTGATTTGATGGAGGAATGAATGGAAATGACAACTTTGATCTTGAATCTTAACCTAAATGCGACTCTTTCTACAAAACCTCGGTATTGAAGAACAAGCTAGACTTCCTATGGGAGAAATGCAAACCTTTGAAAAAGTTTGGGATTTTGTTGGCAATAAAATGCATATAATGCAGGATTGTTTCTTGAGGCCTTTTTGTAGAAATTGTATACAAGTCTCTCCCTTACTTCAAGGAGCATCTCAAGGCATTGCTCACGGATTTTTAGACTCACTTTCTTGAACTTTGGCTTTGGGATTTTAATCTTTGTGGGAAATCATGTTAGAAACCACATGTGTAATTCAATTGATCTCTTTATCTTAGTTAAATGAGGTTCTTTTTATCCAAGACACTTGCTTGCTTAGGTTTTCCAAACTATATGTCTAGTGTCCCATTCTCTTTCTCATCCCACAAGGTCCTTTGTGTGGAAATCGAGGAAAATAGGGAAAAAGTTTCCTTATGTTTATCCTTATTAGAAACAAATGATGGTAGAACTTGTGCACTTAGAAACCTCTAGGAATGTGATTCCTAGGGAAAGCAAGAGTGGGAAAGTTCGTCAATAGGTATTTGTTTCCCACAAGGTGTTTGAAATTTCAAGGTTTTCTATGTATGTTCATTTTCTCAAATGTTTCCAAGATCAAGCAATGTGTTTTTCCAAGCACTTTTACACTCCTAGGTTGATGAGACAATACCTTGTTGGGTTCCCACTTGGATAAATCTAGCTACGCATATCTTGTGCGAATGGCTAAATGCTTGACCACACTGGTTCCCCTCCACGACACTCACTTATTCGGGTCAGCCAAGCATTAGTACCCATGAATCTCCCATGGCATACTTTCCATTTCCACAACAAGACCGCATATTACATGGGGCGGCTGCAAAGGACATCACCTTTTGCACCAACAAGATAGACAAGGTTTTGGATTTTTTCTAAACAAGGGGTTCTAATTCGGGCATTCCATTCATGGGGTATTATCCAACATCGACGAGAGTCCATTGCTGTCCATCTTGTCGGAATAATCCTCGTGATATTGGCCTTTGTTCCAATATCCACACTTATATCCCAGGTGGAAGTCGCTTGGCTTTAGCGTGTTCCCAGTTGGGTCGTTCCCTTGGGTGATTACTTTTTCCCACAAGGCAGGCCCTCTAAGTTAACAAAAGCGAGCTAACATATCCCGTCGTTCACACAACCCTTGTTGAAAAACAAAGGGGAGAACCTCCGCAATATATCATGCTCACACTTGCATGTTTTGTTCAATTTTAAGTGCCCAAATCAAATGTGGAGGCAATCTTTTTGACAAGTTAATATCACTAAAATTCTTTTGATTCTCAAGATCGCTATAAAGCACGAGAGAAGTGCATATGCATTTTAATGATATTAATTTGTTAAAAAGTTTGCAAGACATAAAAGACACATGTTCAATTTTAACCTTCAAAGCAATGATGAGTTCATTTTAGAAGCACCAAGATTAAATGTGAAGTTTTCCTTGTTCAATTTTAAGTCCAAATTGAAATCTAGTATATTTCTAAGGTTCAATTTTAACCAAAAGATGAAGTCAAAATGGTTAATTTTAAGCCCCAAAAATAGATGTGGGATGTTCTAAAAATAAAATAAAGATCTAGCTCAACAAGCATTAAAAAATGCTTTTATGAATTTCTCCCATCTTGCTTTTGCCTTGATTTAATTCGAATATCCAACCTTCAAGAGAACATTCAATGTTAATAAAACATTTCACAAAAATCTCATGTTTTAAAAAAAAATTGCTATTTCTAAAAAAAAATTTATTTATCCTCCTTTTAAAATGTAAAAAATTTACTTCCTCACTATTCATTTCCCGAACTAAACCCCTCTTGTTGTTTTACCGCGGCCTGCGGCATCACGGTTGGTGGCTTAAAGGCAATCTGGTGGCAGGCTTTACTGCATTACCGCTGACAGCCAGGTGGTCAACCATGGTAACACGGTGGCGGGTAACAATTACCGCATGACCGCTAGCAGTTAAGCGACAGACCGCGGGGATGCAGTGATGGTCAAGGACAGATGGTGAGGTGGTTACCGCGCTAACATGGGTAAGGGAGGGGTAACCGGCAGTGACGAGGTGCGGCCAAGTGACAGAAAGAGTCACGGTTAGCGGGTTTACCGCGGTACCATGGAGGATCAAATGGTAAACCGCGAGATGGCAGTGACAGTTAAACAGACAAGTAGCACACAACTAACCGCACCACCACAGTCAAGGAAATTTATCCGATGGTAATGCAGTGAGCATCGCTCTACCATGGACAGAAGGGATGAGGTGGCGGTAATGCGATTAACACCACTCTACCATAGACGGATACAGATGAGGTGGCGGCTAAGCGGTAAAGAGATGACATATGATGAAGGAAGTGGTGACGATAGTGATACCTCAGATGGTGGTAGAGTAGGCCGCGGTAATCCAGTGAGAGGATTAATAACCCGAGAGTAGTACCGCAGGGAGATGGAATGAAGGGCGCGGTGGAGCGGTGAACGGAGGATGACAACAGCAGAAAATGGAAAAGATGTCGGCACGGGGGCGAGGTAAAGACCTGAGGTGACTGCGCGATAGGAAAGTGTGAAGAAAGAGGAGAACAGCAAGGAGGAAAATTCACAGTGAAACCGAATGATTAGCATAAAATTTACAGAAGATTTAAAGCTTGTATTGAAACAAAAATTTCTTTCTTTTCTTCGACCGAACGGAATTAAGCATGAATAACAGCGAAGGCTATTGTTAACATAACAGTTAAATATTTTGAGCCAGATTTCTTGCAAATAGAGACATTAGTGAGATTGTAACGGAATAAATTTTAGGATTCGGCCCTCCTTCTAGCGCCAAAATGTGAACCCTTAAACCTGCAAATGCACAAAGAAGTCAAACATTGTTAGTGTTAGTTCAAGAATGCATGTAAAGATTAAAGGATTCCCCATGAAATCCACCTATTAAGCTAAAATTAGGAAAAATGAAGAGCATAAAGTAAGAAACTTAAACTAAATCCTAATTAAGCAAATAAGTTAAAGATCTTATGGGGGAATTGGTGCCAATGATATGTTGCAATTGGCTCTTTCCCAATTCCTAATTGCAAATGTTTGATTGAATGAGAGAAATGGTCAAATCTCCAAAGAGATTTGAGCATAACCTTGATACAAAATGTGAGATGTTGTGAATGTGTGGATGAAAATAGCAAAATCAATTCTCACTTGAAGAGAGTAACTTTGCATATGAGTTGTGGATGAAGATTGAGGAGAAGAGTCTCTAATTTATAGATTCAAATATTGGAAGAGATACCAAGATTGAGCAATGTGGGATAAAAGATCATCAAATGGCATTGTGCCACTTGTCCACATGTGATTAGGTGAGGAATGTGCAAGTTTTGGCCAATGTGCCAATAAATGTAATTAGGTGGCATTTCAAACTTGAGAAATGACATGCTGAAGAGGGAAAAGGAATGAAGTTAATGTCACTTGGCTCAAGGTCAAGGACATGTAAGAGGCTTTTAATGCCTTGTTGGAAGGACCAAGTCCACTTGGACTTTTGAATTCAAAAGAGGAATATTCCCTTTTTGATGCTTTGTGAGGGAAAATAGAAGAATTAATAAATCAAAGTATTTGATTTATTGTGCAAGTTGCATTCTCTAGAGAATTTTAGTGAGAAGGATTAACTTAATCAATATTTTGATTAAATTAATGAAGATTTAGGTGATGTGACAATTTAGACTTAGATTTATGAATTGATTTAAATCAAATTGAGAGGAAGGGTTTAATTAAATAAATGATTTTGATTTATTTAACTAAGGAATATGTTAGATTAAATTAAATAATGTTTAATTTTTTTAATTTAATCAGAGGAGGTGATAGACTTAATCAGATAAATAATGATTTATTAGATTAAGGGATAGAATTACGATGAAATGTTGAGAGTGTGATTCTGGAGGAAATGTCATTATTAATCAGGATCAAGTGTGTCGAATCGAGAATGTACATTTTCCATGTCTACAAATATAATGGATGGAAAGCATGAAACAGGTATTGGGGAACCTATTGGAGTCTTTTAAAGGCATTAGGGGTGTTGGGGTATGCCTTGACAAGTTGAAATCTTCCTTGTACAAACCAAGTTAAGCCTTGTTTATGGCTTGTAAATCAATCTTTTGATACATTTGTTTTGGGTGTTTGATCCTGTGCTTTTGGGAACTTGTGGAAGATGGTGGTAGGAGTCTAAAACCATGTTTCATGGTCTGGTTAATGCATTTAATCATATTTTATTTTGACTATCCTATTGGTTAATGTTACAAAGTTGCATGGGATTGTGTTGGAGCGATGGAAGAATGGATGTTTTTGGGTGCAAGGTCTATTTGTTTGGTCATGTTGTGTTGTGTGAAGAGTATTTAAATCATCCCCAAGTCTTGTTGAGATTTTTGGTTATGTGAGTCAAGTTGAGTGGTCAAGTTGCTTGTTGGAAGGAATAGTGAAGTTCATGTGTGCATTGAGAGAATCTTTTCAAAAAAGGTGTTGCTTCCCCTGCCACTTTGCATCACATCCCCTGCGGGGTGCCCTAGGCCTGTCAGAACCATCTTTCTTGTTGTTATTGTTATGATAATTGGCCCTCTTTTTATTCTAGTTCACATCATAGCGATCTTGAGAATTATTACCCCCTTTTTAAATTTTTGATTTGCCTATTGTTGTTGCCCTGGTTATGTTGACTCTGATTATTGTTATTTCGATGGGTCCCCTGTGACTTTCTCTTAGCATCTCACTTTTTCCTATAGTTCACAACCTGCTAAAGCTTTTGTTCCTATTTAGTGGCTTTCTCGAAAGCCTCATCCATGGTGGAGGGGTTATGTATATCCACCTCTACTCCTATTTGAGGCCTAAGCCCGAAAATAAACTTACAAACCCGGAACCACTCATCTAGCTAGTACTGGGGTACATATTTGAGAAAATGAGAGAACCTTTCCCAGTACTGTGTTACTATCATTCCTCCCTAAGAGAGAGTTTGGAATTCAATCATTTTCTTATCAGAATAGGATTGTGCCAGCCACCTTTTCCTGAATAATTATAGGAATTGCTCCCATGTCACCTTACCATGCAAGAATTGTTTCTCAGCTTTTTCATTTTCCCACTAGGTGGCAGCTTCATCCGTGAGTTGGTAGGAACCCCATTCAGCCTTAGTTTCATTAGATAAATCCTGTAGAGAAGAGTACTTCTCCATTTCAATTATCCAGGCTTTTGCTCCATCTCTAATCGTTTTACCATCAAATTTTGGTGGGGTGACCTTTTTGAGGTCCTTACCGAACTCCTAGGCCACATTGCTTAACCTATTAGGGTTTTCTCCAGTCTTCGATTGCTCAACAATTGTATTCTCCTCATTCCCACCAGAGTTTGGTCCTTGCGAACCCCTGTGTCTATCTTTCTCAAGGCTATCAAGACTGACCTCATGTCAGTTCAACACAACTAGAATCTGATCCAACCTATAATTTACATCACCACGGGACCCACCCACATGATTCTCAAGTTGATAGGTTCTAAAATTCATGGAGTTATTCTAGAACACACACACAACACCAAGCACAATTAGGCCAACACCAAGCACAATTAGGCATAGGTCTAAGAGTTTAACTTAGACTCTCTTATACCAAAATGTAAAGTACAAAAATTAATCACATACTAAGATGACCATTCCCATATTCAATGGACATTACAAAAGATATTTAGAGATATTATGAATAAAATTAAACAATCCACTTGTGTTCCAAAATGACATTAATTCAATTAAGTTGCAAGTTTGAGTTACATACACCTCATAGGGGTGTTACAAATCATCTATTTCAATAATACAAAGTCAAATATTCATCAATAGTTACATCCATGATATTACAAATTAAAAATTGGCTATCAAGCCATACAATGTACAAAATATGAAGCTTATCCAAACAATAGAGTATTTAAACCTCATTCGCCTTGACACCATTTGTCTTCTTGTGTTGAGGCCAAGAGTGTGGTTAAGGTGCCTTTTCCACCCAACCACGAAGCACATGACTTCCCTAGGTTCCTTCCTAAATTGAGAAATCCCCAACCCTACATGAGGAGCCTAGCAACTTGGAACAATAAAGCAGGAGGGTACTCTCGAAGCATGCTTGTTTTCCTATATGCATTCCTAACTATAAAAACATATTTCTTACAAACATGATGTGGCAAAGACATAATACAAATATTCTAGGCTTTTTAATCCATCTATTTCAATGGTACAGTGCTTGGCCAAGCATAAAGAAATATATATATATATAAATAAATGCAGTTTATGAAAAGGATAAACTACTGTCTTTGAGAATCCACATTTGACATCCTTTCCCATAAGTTCCATAATACAGTTTAATTCATCACATGATTTCATCAATCTCATAGAATTCAAGCATTTAACAACTTCACAATTTGTGCATTTGCATAAAGAATTTAACCAATTGTCACAACTGTTATGAAAAATGTATTCAAATCAGATTTGTGGTTATGAATTTGACTCATTCTTGCATTTATTTTTGAATCACTAAGATAATCATTCATGTTTGAAGGTATTTTATTCTAGAATTAAATGAACATCAGTAATGGAGGAAAATTCTATAAAACACACAATTCTAAGTGTAACTTGTGTCTTAAGAAAGTAATTCTAGTTTTACACATTTGTCCATGAAGATAGTTAGTCTAATTCTGAAATAAATCAAAGGCGTTGGAAAAATTATCCTTCTATATCTAATCAATTCAGAATTAAGTTTCACTTTTCTTTACTCCAAGTTTGGGATGGGTTTCACATGAAATCAGCAAATTTTTATGTTCTATCAAAATAAAGGACTTAAGAAAGAAATAAAATGTAGCTAAGATGAGAAAAATTCACTATTTAGTTCTAAATATGGAAGATAAGTACATGTATTTATGCCTTGCAAATAAAATCACAATCCTAATTCTCAAGTAGTTATTCTATATTTTGCTGAATTAATATTTACTCTCTGTACAACCCTATTTCTATGCAATGATTTCTCCCAGTATCAATACATAAATATAGCATAATTATATATATACATTAAGTCTATTTGGGTGCATGAATATTAATACATATATATCTAAATCTATATTTGAAAACTGAACTGTGCATTTGTACATATTTACCAGGCTATTTGTTCACTTCACATAGGAAAATATTCCTGAGTAATGCATTTAAATATTTACATGTATATATATATATATATAAATTTACACATCATAAAATATGATACAACAAACTATTCTAATACCACAAAATTGAAGGCAAGAAGTGTACGCAACCACTGCATAAAATGAAGAGGGTGCGAGCAGAGCTGTCGTGGCCTCCCCCTTCGTGGAGGTCATTGCTAGTGGAGGCAGTGCCTCCCATAGGCCGTGGCCTCTGATGACACTGCCTCCATAGGCAGCCAGCCCCATGGGGCGTGGGCTACGGTAGTCTCCCCATCCAAACAAACATACTTTGAACGTTCAATTCAGTCCCAGCTTGCCCATGGGTAAGGAATTCTAAAGCATCAAAGTAGTTTTGGAGTCACCAAAATATTTATATATATATATATATATATATATATATATTCATATGTATATATATACTTGTATCAACATGAATTTTCACCCCTAACACAAATTTCCTTTTGACCCTTAACACTTTAGAAAATAAAAAGAAGAGGTTTAATTCCACTTAAGCTCGCTCCTTCCATTCCACTTGGTTCCTAGTTTGCGTGTCGATGGGGGTGTTTCTTGTTGGAATGATGAATGCACAGGTGTCCTTGATGAAGCTGCAATCTTCAATGGAGGACCTTTTCCAGGAATAAATATTCAACCACAAAGAAAGTATGATAATGGCATTCAAATAGAGATTCTATTATGATCTATCAGATATTTTACAAAGAGTACATATGCTTGATTATATAGGAAAGTGCTAAACCTAGAATGCAAAGGATGTTGCCAAGTGTTCAAATCACACTTCATGTGACAACAAGAAACCCTAACCAACTACCTAGGGAATGATAACAAGATAGAGATAAGTTCTAGAAAAGACAACTCATCTTCTAGAAGGGAATCTTATCTCAACAACATTATTAAATGATTAAATGCAACCTAGGACTAATATGATTAATTAAGACCTAAGTTAACTTATGCTAGTGTAATAAATAATTAATTACACTAACACCCCCCCATAAGTGCAACTTAGGGAGGAAAATAAAATGCAATGATTATGCATGATGATGATGGGTCTCGATTGATGGCCATTTTAGGTACCCATGTACATAGGACGAAAATGCAACTATCTCCCACAAACGGAGAAAAGGGGAAAACCTAGTGGGAAGAAAACCCTTCTCCAAAAAAGGAGGTAAAATGCAAAAGGTGATGATTGGAGGACTCAACATCATCCCCCCAAGGACAACAATCATCACATGGATACAATACAATCAATGGCCCCCCCATAGGAGGGAAATAGAGAGACAATATAGCCCCCCCAAAATATGTGATCACCTGCAAAAAAGGTAAGTGTATGTAGACAAAACATGATCCAATGTCGACAAACAACTTGTCTCCCTTTCGGAAGAAACAAAACCAGGTGCAAGTGCAGAGATGCTTCCCATTCCGGATAGGAATTGAAGGAAGGATGGATGAATATGAATGCTGATGATGTCTCTGAAAGCTGCTCATGTGTCTCCTTGCCTGATGAAGATGAAGATGCCACAACCCACTCAGGTACATACCCAATCAATGTAGAAGGTGACAAATCAGGACGATGCAGAAACAGATGCTGAACATGATCCAAAGACTGCAATGTGATGTTCCTTCCATCGAAGGAATAGATGGAGACTTGATTTCCCACCCCATAATGAAGTGTCCTCAAAACCATTGAAAGAAGACTGAAGCCAATCTAATGGTAGATGCAGAAGAAACTCCGATGAAGATGGAGGAAGTCTCATATATGAAATCTCTGAAGAGAAACCAAGTGCCCCCAAGATAGTCTCAGGATTCCCAATTAAGGTTGAGACAATGAAATGTAGAGACTCAAGGGAACTCTCCAAATTAAGATCTGAATAGAGGAGTGATATCCCCTCAATAATTTCCTCCAAACCTATAGAAGTGGCCAAGTCAGCAATCCCTGAAGCAAAGCCATCCTGTGATGTCAAGTCTAGAAAACGGAATGTAGCCATCCTGGGACTTCAGTTGACTGTAGAATATTTTGATAGAAATTTTTTGCAAAACAAATTGCACCACTAGAAAGTAGACCAAATTCTCTTTTCGACGATATCTTGTTTGTCGAATTTTGACACCGTGGCGCGAAGATATGGTGATTTGAAAATTTTTCCCTATTAGGGCCTGTAGTCTAAATAGGTGCAAAAAACAAGCACCTAGGGCAAAAAAAATGGAGCCCTTGGTCGTTGATAGGACCGCTGGCTTAAGTCCTGCAAAAAAAAGAAACGCGCCCCTGGATCGGGCGGCGTTGGAGCGGCGGACTGGCGGAGTGAGGTGGCGCGACTGGAATGAGGTGGAGGCACTGCTGGGAACTTAGTGGAGCCCTCAGATCTCCAGGTGACCGAGGTTGGGCGGATGACAGCATCGACGGGGAGCCGGAAAGGCTTCGACAAGCGGTGGTTGGGAGATGCCGATAGATGGGCCGGGAAACACACCTGCGGTAGGGTGCAGTCGATAGGAGTGGTGACATCGACGACAATGGGACTGCCAGGTGATGCCGGCCGATGTGACCTGTTGGTTTGCAAACCGGCGAAAAAATATTTTTTTGAATATTGCAAAAATTGCAATTAAAAAAAATGCCGATTAAAATTTTTAATCTTGTAGATTAATATAAATTTTGACCAAAGCCAAAACTATAGCCTCCCAAAAAATATTTATGCCGACTGTATAATAAAATACCAGGTTGCCCGCAGATGAAATTTTTGCAGAAACTATAGGAAAATTTGTCCGTTTTTTGAAATAAAAAATGCCCAATGACTTAAAAAGAATTTGCCATGATGGAGGATTGAAAGGGGAAATTTTATTTCTGCAAAAATTGTACAGATCGTACACAATGCAAAAAACCCTAAATACCTCAAATGGCTCCCAGATGAAATATGTCCAAATTGGACAAATAGGCAGGCGATCCTAGGGTTTCGAGGCCTTTTGAAGACAATGGTGAGCTCAGATCTAACTCAATCTGCTCTAGAAATCAGCTTGGTCCCCGGGTGGAGCCAACTAGCCTGCAAAGAAAACCCTTACGCCTACAAAGAATCTCACTAGCCAAACTTTCTTAATCCTGGGATGAACCTTTACTGGAATAGCTTTGATACCATGTTGGAATGATGGATGCATAGGTGTCCTTGATGAAGCTGCAATGCAATCTTCAATGGAGGACCTTTGCCAGGAAGAAATATTCAACCACAAAGAAAGTATGATAATGGCATTCAAATAGAGATTCTATTATGATCTATCAGATAATTTACAAAGAGTACATATGCCTGATTATATAGGAAAGTGCTAAACCTAGAATGCAAAGGATGTTGCCAAGTGTTCAAATCACACTTCATGTGACAACAAGAAACCCTAACCAGCTACCTAGGGAATGATAACAAGATGGAGATAAGTTCTAGAAAAGACAACTCATCTTCTAGAAGGGAATCTTATCTCAACAACTTTATTAAATGATTAAATGCAACCTAGGACTAATATGATTAATTAAGACCTAAGTTAACTTATGCTAGTGTAATAAATAATTAATTA